>CM057816.1:69662521-70199295 GCA_030067965.1 Latrodectus elegans
CTTGGTCCCTGCTTCATAATCGTGAAGACTCCTCCACTCGGCTGCTTCTATCTAACTGGTAGAGCCCACTTAAGGTCTAGGTACTGGGAGTCATGCTGGTGCAATAAGTGAGAAAACCATTCATTTCAACCCAAAATAAAAAAATATTGCATTGGTATCGAGAAAGAAGACTCTGGACATTATTAGAATGGGAACAGGTGATGCTGTAGGAATACAAAATTTGAATACAGTAGCATGAGATGGATCTTCACGGTCAAATGCAAATTGACAGTAAACGCATTCTTGATGGCATCTTTAATTAAGATGATACAAAATTATGCCATAAAATATTTTCTCTGCCTTTTCTTCTACCGAATATTGATTTTATGATAAACTATTTGCAAGTGGCCAGTGAAAGATCGTTTGTTAAGTTGAAGTAGGTGTTACCTTAATATTTGATCTTTAATCTTTTACCTCCCTTTTCTTTAACTTCATCTCAAAAATTTCAAAGTGACTTCAGAATTTTGAGGCTATTGTTAACTGAATTCGTTCTGTTATTATATTAATTAATGTATAAATTATAACGTTGACTTAAAAAAAAAAAAAAAAAAAAAAAAAAAAAAAAAAAAAAAAAACTTTGTAACTTAAAGGTAACATTTTCGATAAGGGTTGAAAATATCTAGACTTTTCACCTGTCATAATACGTTTAGAAAATAAATATAAAAGCAAGCATATCAATTCAAGAAACAATTTTTGCGATATTAAAAATTTTTCACGAAGAACTTATATATTTATGAATTAAATAAACTGACAACTACTTCAAAATTGAAAAAAGATGTTGAAAATTGAAAAAGGAGAGAGAATTGATAGAGCCCAACTCATAGGGCTAGGTACAGTAAAGCATGATGGTGCAACAATTTGTTGTGTTAAGAAACCACCACATGGCTATCATGACATATTCACCTTCATTCTTGACAGCTATAAGGAAACGATAACGATCATACGCTTATGCAGGTGTCCTCCAAACCTGCACCCATTTTGTTCTAGAGAAATGTGTAAAAGACGATTCATCATCTCATATTATTTCCTTTGATTCATGTCAATCGACAATGCATAATACCACCTGTTGACAATGTTGGCATTAACACCTGTGACAAGTGACTAAGGAATGCCTGTTTTTCTATAAATCTTAAGTTTATAAAGGTACCTTCTGACAGAAATCCTTAACACTGGAGAATCCAGACATTGATACAGCTCTGCTGTCACTTTTGCTTTTAGACTTTATAATATGCTTCCAATACCCATCGATTTTATAATCTGCTTCCAATACTTTCAATAAAATTCTCTTTCCGCAGACTATTTTTCTTTGCCATACTTAACCCTTCAACCCTACGTATAGCCGTCATGACGCCATGTTTTTCGTACCTCTAGAAACTTCTAAAGGTTTAGATGTTTTAATCAAACTTGCTCAAACGAGACGGATTCAATCAGCTTTGTCTCTGAAAATCTGAGGTTCGACATTTAACGCTTTTTGAAAGAGGAAAAAAAAAAACGAAATTTTGGAGAAGCTGCCATTTACCAGAATATACGTATTTCTATTTATATACAAATCGGGCGCTATTATATTTTAATGATTATGAAGCAAATTGAAAAATGTCACTTTTATTCACAAGTGTTTTTATTTTGATAACCAACTGCACTAAGCAATATGACTACATCACATCAGTTTGAGAGAAAGACATGCTATAATATTTTTTATTTAGTGAGATTTCAAGTGTATGTATAGAAATAAGTTTCTTATATGAAAAAGTAATTTTTGTCTAAAGAATCATAATTTATTTAATAGGGACTTTTTATTTGAACTTTCTACAGATTTTTTTTTTTTTTTTTTTTTTTTTTGAAAATTTGAATGTATTTTAAATGTAATTGATATTTTAGCTTCTTTATTTTATTATATAATATTTTTTTTCTGAGTATTAAGCCATACACTTTCAATATTTTTTTGAATTTTAAGAGTTTAAATTTTTTTCTTTAAGTTTTTAAGCATAAAATTACGCTTGAATATTTTACGTATTTTTTTTTAATATTCATTTTTTTTAAGCAAAGATGTGCTCACTCAGTAAATATTTCAACACACTCATGAAATTCAGGTTGTATCATGTGCTTAAGTGGAGAAAGAATGACATAATTAGATACGAATTGCTATTTTAGTTAAATTTTTACGACAAAAACACTAATTCAACATTAAAGTTATTTTTGCTTGTTATATAAATCAATTTAGAATAATTGAAATTGAGCGTCTTTTTTACAAATCGATATGATTTTGACTTTGACATGAAAAATAAATGAATTGGCTCATAAAAATATGGTTTGAATTTCTTAAAAGTAATAATGTTTATTCGAAATAAGCTTCAGCTTACTCATTACTAACTGAATTGAAAGTATGACGTTTGATTATTTTTCTAGAGAAAGAAATTTTATGGTCTCCTTTTGAATTTTCATTTAGTATATTATTTCTCAGGATTTTAAAGAGGTAAAATCTTATAATATACTAACACTTTTTTTTTTTTTTTTTTTTTTTTTTTTTTTTTTGAAAATTTTATGATTTGTAAAACAAATTAGTTATTAAAAGCATTAATGCAATTCATAGACTGTAAACTATATATCCGCTGTTATCCTGTTGGACATTAGAATATGAATGAAGCTAAATGTAATGTAAAAAGAAATTACACTTGATTATTAATCTAGAAACGATGAACAAAAACTGATCAAGACTTAAATCTAATTCTTCAATATACAAAGACGTTGTGCTACAAGACTATGCATGAATTCGTTGCAGGATTTTGTGTGATACCAATTTACTATTATGCAATGCAATCAATTGCTACGTTCTTTAAATAATTCTTCAAAATGCAACGTCAAAAATTCTATAATTTTTTTTTAATTAAAATTAGTTTTCATCAGAAAAGTTTCATTGGTTTTTAAATTTTAAAAATTAAATTTAACTATTACTGTTTTTTTTTTTTATCTTAAAATTATCAGGAATGAAAAATTCAAAAAAATGTTTTTAATTAAAGATGCTTTATAAATATTATTAATCAAAACTCTTACATAATTCATGAGTTCAAAATTAATTTTAAAATTTGTTCACAGCTTTTAAGTTTTAAGAACTTAAAAGTTTCTTCGAGGTTCAGAGAAAAAAAAAATATTTAGTCTCTTTTGTTTCACTTGATAATTAAAAATATGGATTTTTAAAAAAGAATTTTTTCATGGATTTGTTTGTTTGTAACTGCTGTATATTTAATATTTTTTGTAATTTTTTAAGATTTGTGTGGTATGGTATTAATGAATGTATTAAATGCATGACTATTGTTAAGTCCTGGAGATTTCGTATTAGTTATTTTTTGAATTTGTAATATGTGTTGGCTAATGAACTCCTTAACTTTGATTAAGAGCCCCATCTAGCGGGTAAAATTGTGTTCATGCTAATTAAATTATTTATCACAATTTGATTCGTTGTCTAAGCTCAGAAGCATATACATATGTAAGAATGGAGTAAATTCATCACTTTCAATTGCGTTAATGTATCACGTGACACTGACTATGGTATTCCTTTTATGAGGAATTTTTTTAATGCGATTATTTACCTTTTTATTTAATTAAATTTTTTTTATTTTGTCATGACTTGAAAATTATTTCAAATCTGGAATTTTAAAATTAAGTTTCTTAATAAGTGGAAATTAATTTAATGCAACAAACTTGATTTTTTTCAAAGGTTGGCGAATAATATGAGAAATGCTCTCTATATTAATCAAAAACTTTTAATATTAATCATTTTCTGTAATATAGTTATTATATTTTATATAATTTGAAAATAATATTTAATTATAATTTTTCTTATTGCTTCTATCAATACTTCAAGTAAAATGTCGGTTATTTGCTATTCATTTCGCAAGAAAAAGTATATATATTCAAGAAACAAACTAGCAAATTGCTTTCAGCAGTGTGACTTCAACATTACACGAAGTGACACCATTCAAATTAAGTCAAAATGGAGAAAGTAAATTTGTTAATATTTTTTTGATATTTTTCAGAAGACTTATTTGTGAAATTATAATATTTTTTTTATCTTTGCTCTTTTTTATTTAATTTTAATATATGAAAAATACATGTAAATTTAATGAAAGTTTTAAGTAAGGACAATTTTTTAAGAATTTTTGAAAATTTTAAGCATGAAGTTTTATGCCTTTATTCGTTCAAATTATGTTTAATTTGAAAAAAAAAAAATACGAGAAGATATATTCTGCGCTCAGTTATGATAATGATATTAGCACAAAAAGAGAATGTTGCCAAAAATTAGAAATAAAAAAAAAATTCGTTTCTAAAAGTTAAAAAAAAAAAGCCCCTCTATTTATTTTACATACTTTATATAGCACATATTCTGCTAGAAAAATCTTAATATTTTTTTTTCAATCATTCATAGTTATTTATTATATTTATTTAGTTACAAAAAAAATTAAAAATGTTCATTAATATTTAATGATGCAATTATGAATACCTCTTTGTGATTGTAACAAAAATTTTCATTCTTCCATTTTAAGAATTCATCTGTATATTTAAAAGACTAAGCATACATAATATTTTATTATTGTATTTAATTTATAAATAAGTTAAAAATGATAATTTGTATTTAAAGATGTACAAATTACAATTGAATTATTTATAATGCGAGAACAAATATATCTTCAGCAGGACAAAACTGGACTTTTTTTATTTCTTGCAAATAAATCAATTACTCATAGGGAAAGCTAAGAATATTCAGTAATTTTTCAATGTGAATATAATTACCTGTAAAAAATTAAAATGAGTTATTCCTTTTGTAGTTAAAAATGTATAAATTACAAAAATATTTATTCATGAAGCAAATACGAACATCTCAGAAGAAATAAAATTGTAAATTTCTTTTTCCCTTTTTAATAATTCAATTATATATTAAATAAAAAACATTCAGTAATTTAACACTATATATATATTTAATTTTTTGTTAAAAAATTAAAAGTTATTAATCATATTTCAATTTTAAGTGTACCAATCGCAATCAATGGGGTTATTTTATGAAGCTTGTACTTATTCTTGAAGCAAATTCATGAATAAATACCAAAAGAAAATGTATTCTCATCAGGAACTTTTTTTTTTTTTTTTTGCTAATAATTGAATTGTACATTGAAAGAAAAAAAAAACCGAAAATACTTAATAAGTTTTCCTATTTTTTTTCATTGATAATGACGATAAAAGTGATTTATGTTAAATATAAAATGTCCATATAAATTACAATAGAGAAATTTATTCATGACGTGTTATTCATCAAGCAATGCTATTCGATGATGTTTTTCATGAAGTAAATGAAAATACCTCTATAAGCAAAAGAGAAACTGTTTTTTTTTCTTGTTAATAATCCGACTGTATATTGTAAAGGCTGCTATTACATGGAATTGAGAAGTATGTATGTGTTATATATATGTTGTTGTCCATGTTAGGAAATATCAGCCGAGATAAAATTGTTACAATGAATTGTTTTTAAATTTGAATTGTATAGTTGTATGCATAGTCAGTAGCCCTTTGTAAAAATTACCCCTACTGCTTCTTTACTTTGTTAGAGTTTGAAAATGTTTTTCTTTGTGCCAAATTATATATAAATAACATTGGGCATTGAATTTGTTGTGTGTATAAGGTAAATAAAACTTAACTGTGTGAAATTTTTTGTCTCATTTCTATTTCGTCAATGCGTCACACTTTTATGTTTCATTTTTACAAACATTTTTAGGATACTTATGCACAAGAGTGAAAATGCATTTAATTAACAATAACATCGCGGAATCGATTTTCTCAGAATTTTAGTTTAGATTTTAAATAAATTTTATTTTAAATTTTAAGCACGTAAATTTATAAGACTACTTTTGATTTTTATCATTAAATTGTGTGTTTTTTAATATTAGAAAAATAAATTTGATAAAAATATACTAACTGCTGACGAAAAAGATTTTCATAAAAAGTAAACGCGAACGAAATTCGAAATTCTTTTGTAAATAAAATGATGAAAAAAGCATTATAGTTGAATAATTAAAGAATGAAATTTTAGTTTTAATTTTAACATTATAGGACATTTGATAAGTTTCGATTTTTTAATAAAAAAAGTAAATTTTTATGTATAGTAGATGAGTTTGAAGTACACACACAAGCTCATATAAACAACAATTTTAAAATATTAATATTTTATTGTATATAATTGTTATCATTATACAGGCTACTAATTATATATACTTAGTCACATATGTATGTTAACATAATATTGCTAAAAAGGCAACTTCAAAAAAATTAAAGTATTAGAATTCCTTTGAACAATAGGGAGATATTGCTAAAGATTTTTGATAGCGTCCTCTAGCGTATTTTTGGTAAACTGACGTATTAGAGGAATTTTGTGTTATTATGAGATGACCAGTTGCTAAAATGATTCAAACAATAATTCATAAAAAAAATCAGTTCGTTTTATTGAGTTGATTACAATAATAAATGCATTACAGTCTCATAATCCTTATGAAACACTTATAAAATATTAAATTATCATATAAAAATTATGAAAAGTAATATTAAGCCACTGATATTTTGTATGTATCTCAATACATAAAATGGACAAGTGATACGCAGCACAGTCTGAGGTGATGGAAAGTTCTGTGTTGATGCGCAGAAAAACTGACAATGCCATCTAGCGTATTTTTTGATTAACTAATTAATTATAATAATTTAACAATGTTATACGGGCAAATTATTTTGTTGTTAACCATTGTCATTAAATTCATGTAATTATAACAACTTAAGAAATTAATCATAACCCGATTGTTTATTTTATTGAATTAATCGTTCTGAAAGCAGCATAATCTTTTAACTACTATAAAAACTATTTTTTTTAAATAATTGAAAATTAAATCTGTTTATCATAGAAAAATAATGAAAAGCAACACAATATGTACGTGGAGCTTTTACATGCAACATAATGATAGACTAAAGAAAGATCCTGGCGCCATCTAGAGTATTTTAGATGAACTAATTTTTAATAAGATTTTGACTACCTTAGAAACATGATTATAATTGAAAAATTCAGAAAATGGAAATTCAGCTGCATCTCTTCCAATGGTATTTTATTTCTCACTCATTTTTAAATTGTGTATACCTTGAATTTTTGTGAAGATATTTACATATACAAGGGTTGTGAAATTAATACAATGATAAACTACATAAATTATTCGCAAACAAAAAATATTAAAATGTTGTACTTTATATATATAATTCCAGAATAACTGCAAATCTGTTTAAATGGATATAGGTTAAGTTACGACAAAAACTGTTTTGGAGCTTTATGCTCATAGGCTTATAGCTCGCATTGAATAAAGATTAAGTTTTTTCAGAAAGCGCTTGTATACATAGACACATAATAGCCTGGCATACAAATAATGAAAATTATTTACACTTTTAATTTGTTTGATAAATGGATATCTGCAAGTCTATTTAGAGAGAGATATTTTTATAACACAAATCTAATTTGAAACATTGACAAATTTTACTTCTTTCAAAATATCAAAATGCTTTTACTTGTAAATATATCGAAAGCATTCAGTTTCAATCTGGATAAAATATTTCAACTTCTAGCCTTGCTATTATCGATATTGCTTGGCTTAGTTTATGGAATTAAGTTTGTTATATACATAATATAATTAAATGTCTATATTATATGCAATTAAAATCTAAGGAAATCACTTTTTTTTTTTTTTTTTTTTTTTTTTTTTAAGTTTAATTTTTCAAAGTGATTTTTGGAACTGATATGATTTTGATAACATGAGTGATTTTGGAAACGAAACGCCAAATGTCGCTTGTTTCCGGGTGACAAATGGACATGACTACCTGTAAAATCCTCTGCATCGAATAAGTGTAATGGACTCTGCTCGTTGTCCATTGTGCAATCATGGTGATATGGATGCCACTCACCTCAAGAACTGCCCTGAAGTTTTAAAGTCCATGACTGACAACTCTTTTGAAGCTACAATAGGACTTTACACTTCTTTTTATATTTGTTCATCTTTTTATTTCGCTGCTCGTCGATTAATGGCAAAAATGCCAAAAACGGGCGTAAAATTTAGGAAAAAAAAATACTTTTTCCCCTTGAAGTTTTTAAAACTGTAAATTCTAGTAGCCGGGCATTATAAAACAACACAATAGCATCTTTAATGCTTCTTTCTTTTCTTTTTTTTCTTTCTTTCTTTTTTTTTTTTTTTTTTTTTTTACTTGAGATTCTTTTATTTAAAAATTCATGGTACGTTAAATTCAGCAATAAGCAATCTCATCATTAAATTATTATAACGATATCTTATTATGTAATAAGATTTCTAGTAGATTTTTGTATTTTTTTCACATCTTTATATTATTTAATATTTTCTAATAATCTTCTAAACTGTGACTACTACTCGTTTATGTTCTATTTCTCAATGGAACAATCTGACAGTCGAATAATTAGCACTATGGCTTTCGGTACCACACGCCCAAGTTGAAACTCGAATTTAGAAACGAATATTTGCAATCATTTGAAATTTATTTCGAAATGCTGACTTCAGTTAAATTAGTTATAGAGTGCAAAAATTAGCTATAGAGCAATACCCAAGGTATGGATGAAAAGTAAATAGAAGCGATTCTCTAAATCTCAAATTTCTCAAGTAAAGGATTCCATTCTCACTAAACCACAAAATGTATCATTTACCATACTTCTGGATATTTTGATAGTGAAGCTGTGTGAAGAAGATGATAAATGTATTAATGATAGTGAGAGGCTCATTTCGATATATGCGCTCTTCCCAGTGAAAGAGGCAAAATTATATCCTCTCTACAAGAGATAAATATTCGATATCAAACACTGAAAATGTGATGTCTTTGGTGAGGCAAATGAACATACTTCGAGGTTATTTTCGAAAAGAACATTTCAAAGACAATAGGCACTTATTCTCGTGTTTCCAGAAACTCGAAAACGTTCAAGCACCCTTTCCGACAAAAATATCTGTATAAAGGTACTATCTTCTCATAACCTAGTGTTAGGAGAACTAGGTTATGAGAAGCTTTGCCTTGCCATTAGGCCAGAATGAACCCGACATGGATGGTTTGGCATCTCGTAGAAGAAACCTTAACGTCTTAAGGATTTCATGTCTCGGGATATGAAAAGACTTGATCTCGTCTTCTGTTAAAGAGCTTAAGGTGATGGATGCATTTCTGTTTTTTTTTTTTTACACTTATTTGTAGGGTGAATATTTTTACATTTTAATGCTCACTACAATAACTGTCTTTTCAAAGGATTTTAATAGTGGTTCGTATTGACAAATCGCAAGGGAGAAAACCTGAAAAACTTCCAATCTTTGATCTAGATAGACATGCATGCTATCTAGATCAAAGAGTGCATGGAATCGACCTCCGGAACTTCTTCTCCCAAAAGCTTTGCATTGCCATTAGGCCAGAATGAACCCGACATGGATGGTTTGGCATCTCGTAGAAGAAACCTTAACGTCTTAAGGATTTTATAAGACAGTTTAATGCCGTAAATTGCTCCACGTAAACAAAAGATCTTTTTCATTGATAAAAGCTGTGTTCATTTGTCATCACTGAGGAAACTTAGAAAAACTTCGAAACATTCACACTGACAGATGTATAAGCAAAAGGTTGAAGCGCAACATCCAGTTGTCGTTGTTCTTTAGTGAATGGGATCAAATTCAAAAACATTTGCTCTCAAGAATGCTGTTACACAAATAGGTCATAATCAACTCAAAGTGAATGCTTGGAAGTTTTTATTGATTTTCCCCCTTGGGATACATTTATACAATCCTTTATTGCAGATAATATTTTCAGATTATACAAATGTTATTTATTAGTCTGTATTCTACGTTGTGACAAACAGCTGGTTCTCCTTGTTCAGTTATAGTTGAAATCGATCCCAAAGTCTTCCACTCTGAAGATGTGATTAGTTTCCCAAAATGTCAAGTGATTGCCAATGCGTTCTCCTTTATTTATTTGAAAGAAAGATTTCGGGTTTTGGTAGCCTAGTGGTTAAGGCATTGGCCTTCCGTCCGGAAGAGCTAGGTTCATGATTCCCAGTGCCACCAAAGCCCCACCGAGTTCATGCGATCGATATACGTGTTCGTTAAATCGGTGAAATCGAATGTCCCGTGGTCGGTCGTTGAGCAGTTATCATGGGTGCAATAGTCTGGAAAAAATTTACTCCCCCTGCAGATCACTGTCAAAATTGAGGAAGGGGATCCTCTGGTGGTGCCATCTATCGGAGGATTTGAAGAAGAAAGTCGTACTTCGTGGAGCCCTGATTAAAACGAAAGACGCACCTTACTGACTTAAATTCACATAGCCAAGGCAAAGCGATCTTGGTTTGTTCAGGTGTCATAAGTAATAACAACAACAGCACATAGCAAGAATGGTTCCCATGAAATTTCCTTATTTTCTCCATAATAACCGTAAGTATTAACCAGTATTTATGGAAAGTTATCCAGAATGTTAAAAAGGGTTGAATGTTAAAATCTTTACAACAGAAAGGAGCCATTAAGTTACTTGCGATGTGGTGGTATATAATAATAATAAAATTAATAAAAAAGTAATAATTAATCCAAATGTCATATATCTATAATAATGATTTTTATATAAACCAGTTGTATATCTCCGAAATAAACATTTTACTCCAATTTCCAAACAAAAATTTTAGAGTTTAGGAGGAAAACATGAATTTTAAAAATACTCTCAACCCAATCCATCATCGATAACAATTTAGCAGCAGTAAAAAGTTATTATAAGTCAGATGAAGGCGCTTAAAAATCGATACATTTTATAACTGTCGACCGCAACGCACATCTACGCGCCATTACACTTCTCGCTCAAATTCCTGAGGACCCTTCTTCCTCCACCCTCCCAGTGTAGTTCGCGGTACACAGTTGAGATGGGGGTGGAAGTTATGAAAACAGTCTAGAAAACAGTGTCATAAAAGGGTGCTGAATTTTAAACAAGTTATTCCGGGCGTTTTGCCGCCTGATAAATGCGTTTTAAAGCGAGCTCCGATTACGCTAACTGAAAAGAAGTGAAAAGAGATATGTTACTGGGGTTAATGTTAGGTTTTCAGTTGCATCAATTAGCCATTTCTCGGGACAAGAATGTAATTAAAATCTTCATATCGATTAAGAAAAGTTAGAAATTATTAGAAAACTAAAAAAAAATAAAAATAAATAAAGATTCGATTTTTGAAATGAGTTTTAATGGCTGTTAAAAGTTCACTATGGTAAGAAAAGGAGACTAAAATAACAAATATTGAAATTTATTTGATTCAGATGATTTTAAACACGTGGACTGTTGATTATAAGAAATATAAACTGATAGCTTTTTTTTTTAATTATTAATTTTTAATTCTTTAACTGTATTTGACAAAGTCACCGCAGTTGACAGAAAAATTAATTATTTTTCAGTCTCAAATTACAACAATGCTAAATTATTGCATATTAAAATATGTGTTATATAAAATCTACAGTAATATGTGTTGTGAAAAAGGCTTATGGTGCATCTAAACAATTGTGTGCAGTAAGCAAGTGTAGAAGTCTTCGTAATTTAGAGGTAGGGAACAAGTAGAAGATCTCTGAATATTTGACCTACTCTGCACTTGTGGTAAAACAGCGCTTTTTAAAGCGAAAGGTCACAAGTTGGATCCCAGCCACTTTTAAAGAACGAGAGATCAATGTTTCCACTTCTACCATTTGGTTGAACGCATGTTGAGAGATGAATTCTTGGGAGTTTTCCGAGTTTTCCCACTTGTGGTACGTGTGATAAAAGTTCTAACAGAAGGATATTTAAGGGGTCAATCTAAAAAGTACCATACAGCAGCCTTTAGCTGTTAACTGTCCCCTACGCTGAGTAAAATATATTTAGTTCTTAATTGATATAACCACACACACACACCACACCTGGAGCATCTAGGCAAAGGATGCATAAAATAGAACGTAATAGAGATAAGTGCAATAATTTCCTAAAAAGAAAGGTTTCTTTATAGAATAATTACTAGATTTTTGTTGAAAATGCCTTGAAAGTTAAAATTGCATTAAAAAAGTCGCCAAAGCATCATATTGCTTTGAACACTATAAACGAAAATCATAATCGAAATCTTATAATAAGGGTTACTATCATTTATGTAAAACGCAGAAAATATAAATATCTTAGATAAAATTTATAAGTAAGAAATAATGAAAATATACTTCATTTACATATATACTAAAAGTATATATGTAAGCGAAGTATAGTAATAAAATACTAACATAAACTAACATAAAGTATAGTAATAAAAGTACGTAAAACGTACTCACTAGAAACAATCTGCAGGCCTTAAACGCATTTAATGTTAAAAAAGAATATAACAACGATATATAATGTGAATGAAACAAAGAAAATTTTATTCTTGTAAAAAAAAAAGGATTAAAGTCAGTTTAACATCTTCCGAAATATGTTAGATCATCACCAATTTTACCTGTTCAGATTTCGGGTAGCAGAATATTCCTATTGGATATATCATCACGTACTTCTGTTCCCAACCTCTTTTTCTGAATTTTGAAAATGTCTAAAAAAATAATTTCAAACATCTGAATTCTGATATCATTTGAAGATATTTTAATACTCATTTTTTAAACCACAGTAAAATATGTTCACATTTTTTAAATATACGTAATAATTACATCTTCAAGAGAAAATACCACATTACTAAAATATTAATTTTCAGCACATTTGCACAATAGCAATTTTTTTTTATTTTTGGAAATTATTTTTATATTATTTAAATAGTAGTACAAAATTCTTAAAAACATATATTAGAAAATACATAAAGAATGAAATAGGTGCATAATAGTGAAATAAATACCAATTTTAAGTCGAAATGATGCAGTGGTAGTCAAAGTCATATATAACGAAAGATAAAAAATTTCTAATAATTAATTAAAATTGCTTATACGCTTGCTCTTGTTCAAAAAAAAGTATTTTGTAAGTTTTTAAAGTCATATCGTGAAAGTTAAGTAGTTTTTAAGAATCAACGTACCCATAATACATTGCAAACTTTTCTTATGCATGTAGTGAGAGAGAATAAGTGGATGTTAATTATTAATTTTAACTTCACTCACGTGATATATAGTAATGATCTTCAAGAAATATATAACGAAAATAAATGCCTCTTAAACATCAATTAGAAGTAACAAATAGTGACTTATTTCCAGTCATACAAAGGAAAAATAAGTTGTTTTTTAAGTTTTATATCTAAAATTTAATGTTTTGCAGAACATTTAATTCACATAGCGTCAAAGACGGGTAGTTTTCAAGCACTAAATAAACCATGGTATTCAACAAAATTCTTCAAGTGATAAAATCGCACAAAGAATTTGAATGATTTTAGGAGGGTGTAATAAGAAAATAAATCAAAATGTATAATTATGTGTACTTCTCTTATGCAGTATATTATTATTAACAAAAAAATAGCAATAGTACCTAGAAAATACTAAATATTTTAAAATTGGTAGTAAAATAATATCATATTGTGGAATTGTTAAAGTTTATGAGAAAAATATGAACATGTTTTTTACTGTGGTTTAAAAAATGAGCATTAAAATATCTTCAAATGATATCAGAATACAAAAGTTTGATATCATTTGAAGTTAAATCAGTTTTCTTGTGATCATGCTTAATGAATAAAATGATTAACTTTCCTTTGAGACGAATTAAGTGCAGTCATTCTTCAAAGAAATGGTCAATGCTTCAGTAGTTACCAACTAGCATAAGTCACCGGCACACAATTTGAATTTTATTGAAGTGCCAAAGTTCTGCATTATTCAACACAGCACTCCCACTTTTTGGAAATTTCCAATTTAGAGTAAGAAAAAAAAAAGCCTTTTTTTTCCCTTCCTAAAAACCAAGTGGTTATATATATAAAAAAGTCCATATATATATTCCCCTACTTTCCTGTTGGTATTGGGTTCTTCCCGAAAGTCCAAAAATCAGAGCTCGATGGGGGTGGAAGAGGAGAGTGGGGTCATACGTCAAAACTGCAACCGCGACTGTCGAGTGACAGGACTCATATTACTTACCTTCTCGTTTATGTCAAACGAGTTTTGTCGTTTCTGCTGAGGCAAGGGCAATGTTATAAATTACGTTTCCAACGCCCGGAAACCCCATTTCCCTTCCGTCCCCTTCTCTACAGTGGAGAAGAGAGAGAATTTTGACTTTTCATCGCTTTTCATAAGGCGGAAGTGAGTAGTGTTTTAAAAGTGCTGCCCAGAAAGGGAGGGGGCTGTAAAAAGGTTTTTCCTAGTCCGGCCACGTGTGATTCAAGCGTTTTTAAGTATTGAATGACGAAATATTCCAAGTTTGTGGAAAGGGAATGACTAGAGTGGGGAGGTCTTCTTTACAATAAGTTCTTCCATTGGGTTAATTTGATAGCAAGCTGGCTTCGAAAAGAGATTTTTTAGACAGCAGACAATACTTTTTAATGAATTTATTACAGACTAATAATAAGATAGTTTTTTTTAAGGAATTCCATTGAAAAAAATCTTTTAAACGAGTTTTCATTCATTAGTTCTTTTTAGACCATACTGTTATTAAAAAGCTGCTGGACCGTTTTGTACTGTTGAGAAAAGATATTGTTTTCGTGTTCTGAAGGTATCAGGCTGTATACCTATATTGTCGAAAGAAATAATGGCGAGCAAGTCTATTCACATTAAATGTTCCTTAAGATCTAATATCTCTGTCTGTTGCATGCCATGGATTAGAAGGTATCAGTTTTGGCACTAATTTTGTTGAGGGGAAATAATAGTTTAGTGTGAAGAGATATCAGTCAAAATATCAGGTTGATAATAGATTTGACACTTAGACGTCGCTTAACAATATCGTGTTGAGGAAGTCTGTGTACCTTAAAAGTTTTGTAGCATTCTTATAAATTCCTTCAATTGTGGACATAACGCAATATGGGAGAAAGCAATTTTAGAATACTGTAGGGTTAGATTTTATGTTAGAAAAAGGTTCATAATCGTTTTATTAAACTTCAAAATCGCATTTAAGAGGCATTCCAATAATATCAATAAATGCATAATACATTTTGTGGGAGTACTTTAAGGCTTATAACAGTTTACAACTGTGATAGTCATAATTTTTTGAGGTTTTTGTTTGATTTTCTGCATATGGTTAACAAAAAAAAAAAAAAAAAAAAAAAAATGTAAAAATAATTTGTTATTAGATTATCTTTTTTTAGTTCTTTAATCAATTTCAGAAATTCCGATCCAATATATGCTGTTTTAAAGTCTCAAGTATTAACACATTTGTGACTTCAGTTAAATAATTCATCTGTTCAATTCCCGTTGATTTTTCAGTAGATGGAGTCCATTTTAAGTCTCTTTAAAATAATTTTTAATTAAAATGATCAGACAGACAAACAACATACCATATCAATAAAAATGCCAGAAGAAATGTATTATATATCTTTGTTTTACATTTTTTTTTTATTCAGAGAAACTTCTTAATATATCATATCAAAAAGCTTTTCATTTTAAAATATTTTCTTATTACTGCCAAATTAATCCATATTTAAGAATAATTTAGATTTAAATATTTCCTTTCTAAATATTTATAAGTATGATTTTTTTTTTTGCTTTAGATTCAAATATCAGCTTTTTGGAATTTTGATCATCAATCGAAATAAAACATCAGTCAAATTTGCTTTTTCGTAAAATACTCAGCACAGAGTTTTTAACAAATCGAACCGCATATCATTTACAGGCAAATACTCTCTGTTTTTGCATCAATTATTTCTATCACAAATGTTTTGTGACCAACAATATTTATCTGCAACATATCCACCAATCAATTTTTACTTAGGTATACTGTAATAATTTGAGGTTCTTTTAAGATTCAAAAAATAAAAACAATTTTTCTGATGAATTATTTTTTTAAAAAAGAAAAATTTATTGAGTATATTGTATCTTCGATTTCACTCTTTCATAATTTAAATTTTATTAACCATATAAAGGATATTTGGGTGCAATCATTTACTTATCCACAAAGCTTTTAATTTTAGTCTGACGAAGCTTTAAATTTCTTCTATGCGTCTTTCTTATGCTTCGGTTTTCATTGGTTCATTATAATGACGTATAACTGAGTGATTATTATAACAACCAATGAAAATTTATTAGATTTTTTTTTAAGTACATCATGCGATAAATTACTTTTAAACACTCAAAAAAAAAAAAGGAAATAATTTTTTTCACACAGAGGTTAATTAGAGCAACAAAATACCTTCAAGCTTATTTAATTCATGTCATAATTTTTTCTCTCTAATCTTAAAACATTTTTCTTCGCTTGATATTATTTCACAAGAAGGTTTTCGAACGTTAAAAATAAAATGGGATCTTTCAATAAAATCTGCATTTTGACCTTTTCCTCTTGAATAGTTCTACCCGTTATTATAAAGCCGATGTCTTTCTTTTTACATCGAGATTTCTCTTTTAAAATACAGAGACTTTGTCTTATCCTAACTTTTTTTATATATCCTTCCACTATCGTTCTATCCACTGAAAACCTCAAGCGGGCAGAGAAAGAAGGGTGTAGGGTCCGTGTCATTCATAGAGGGGAGGGGGGTAACCTATGATCTTCAGCTTCATGTTTGATGCAAGGGGAGAAAAAGAGGGACGTTGCAATTTCGATGGAAAAAGATAAAAAAAATGAAAAAAAAAAAAAAAAAGACTAAGAAATGTATTTGATATGAAGTGGAAGGAGGGAGAAGGGGGGATAGCAATTTCAAAAAGCTACACTCTCGTTTTCTGGTCAAAATGAAATGCATATGCACATGACACTTGCATATATGCATGGCATTGCGTCATTCGGGCATGCTAAGTCTTGATGCCGCGTATAAGAGTCCAGACTTCGGAAAATTTTTTTAGGGGGTCGTTCGCATATTTACTCGGGAACATAAATTTGATTTGAATTACAAAATTAAATAAATTCAAGAAATAACTATCGAAGCATCGAATGAAATCCCATGGAAATGTTGCTTAAAATATAAATAAATTAGTCTTTAGTATGCATTATTTTATAATAATAATAATGGAAATAACATATATTAAAAATATATATATATTATTAGAATGAGAAATTAATTAAGCTATGCAAACAAAATAGTAGTAAAATACATTAATATGTTGCTAACATTGTTCACTTTAATATTAATAAATATTAAATAAAAGATATTGTTAAAAGAATAGGAATATAAGCTAAAATTTAATAACTATTGCCATTTTTTTAATGAATGATACTTCGATTGGAACTTACAGTTTAAAATGAATTTTGAACTGTAAACATCAAAATGTGAAATGGAAGTCAAATTTGTGAATGACAGCGGAACGGTTAGATGGTGTCAATCATTCAATGGCACCGCAATCTTTCTCTTTAAAAAGCATTGAACATCAATATGCATTAATAAATTTTTGTTTAATATTTCTATATGGTGTAGATTTCAATTTGCAGCTGTGTTTGTAATTCTTAATACGCAAGGGTGGAATGGATTGAGACACCCTTTATAAAATGGATTTTCTTAATCGCTACAAGCATTTATATCTGAGCTGGGAGTCGTAATAATGAAATATTGAATCGAAGATAGAGTGACAACCATTCAGTTCCCACTTAGTATAGAGTGTGCGAAAGTTTGGAGAAGAAGACAAGAATGAATTTTACTTCTTAATTTTTGTTCGAAATAACAACAAATTTTCGATAATATTTAGTGACTCATATTTAATCACTAATTTTTCCTCAGTTTAGACATTGCAAGGTATAATAAATACAAAATGTTTTATAAAACGAGTTGTGTGAATATACATGAAACTGCTTATGAGAAAAAAAAATTTTTGTGTGGTCTTGTATATATTATATATGTACTAAATATACTATATATACATATATACACTCATAAACCGATTCAAATTTCATTTACCAATATTTTAAAGTAAGATATTAAACAATCATGTGAAAAGCTAGAATTTTAAAGTGGCTTACAACATATAATATCATTAGTAGTCGCATTGAATTATATTTGTAATTTAACATTTCTATAAATTTTATTTGTAAACTTGGTTTAATTTTATATTTGCCGTAATTTTTACTAAAATTAACTTTTATAACATTACATTTCAATAAAAATTCTAGTTAAGTTTTTATTTACTTTTTCATTTTTTGGAAACCACGCGAAAAATATAACCTAACAATTTAATTCTGTGTGAGGTATTTGAAGATGTACATTGCTTTCTAGAAGCTGTTGTTGCACCAGCACACTTTACTGTACCTAGACCAGAGTTGGTCTCTTCCAAGCTTTCTGGAAGAACTTTTTCATGGATAAATGAACCAGATATATGGATAAATAACATATCACTGCGAAGGAAACACATAAAACTCCTAATTGAGACCAGAGTTGGTCTCTTCCAAGCTTTCTGGAAGAACTTTTTCATGGATAAATGAACCAGATATATGGATAAATAACATATCACTGCAAAAAGGAAACATATAAAACTCCTAATTGAGACCATAGTTGGTCTCTTCCAAGTTTTCTAGAAGAACTTTTTCATGGATAAATGAACCAGATATATGGATAAATAACATATCACTGCGAAAAGGAAACATATAAAACTCCTAATTAAGATGCATGACAAAACGCAACCTCTTAAGATTTTCATCTTGGCTGAGATCGAAGTTAAAAATATCTATTACTCTAACACTGCAACCTCTTAAATATGCCGAGCTACTATTTATTGATTACATTATTTTAAATTGAAGTAACGTTGTTTAAAAAAATAAACATGGGAATGCCCAATTAAATCCTTTTTTAAGACCCAGAAAGAACAAGATATATCATTTGGAAATTTTTGAGATTATGTCTATTATAAGGGAAATATTTTTTGTTGGATTACAATTCTTTAAGATCATTATTTTAATTGATATAGTAGCAACGAAATTTGAAACAAATTATCTTAAATAACATTAATAGATTTTTGCTGTTGATTCTTTCTGATCTTTTCTACTGACTGAATCTCAGTTCTCAAACACCTTCTAATATTGAACCACAGGCAAGGAAAGATGGAGTCGAAAAATAAGCTGGCTCTTTCTTTCACGTTACATATCACAACAATGTTGGTACATTGGACTTTGTGGAAGTTATAGTGAGAAGATGATATCTTAGCATGACATTCTTTGGCTGGGTAATAGTCCCAATACTTCTACTTATATAAAACTTCAGTGAACAAAAAAAAAGTGGATTTAGAAAGTTTTAATTCATTCTCAGTTAGAATATTTAGATAAAATTCTTTTTCATACATGTGAGAATGAGATTATAGTTAATCTGTGATTTTTTGCCGATATTGATATTTATCTTCACATGAAATATAATGTTGCTATGTAAATTTCGAAAGCAGTTTTGATATTTTCTCTTATCAAAATAAGGCGAAAAGGATGTGCTACCTAGAAATTCAGCCACATGTACATTTGACTGAAGACCATTCTCTAAAGAGTAAAGTTAGTGATTCTACCTCACTATTATTGACAATTAGAAACAAAGCTAACATAAACACGAGTATGCTTATGTGTTTAGTTTAAGACATCCACAACGGAATATCTTCCGATAGGAGTTTTCTTACCTAGTGGATCATATGCATTCTCATTTTGAAATGAAGGAAACGTCGAAAATTTCAAATAACTGTTCCAACATACCTTCATGTAGACACCTAAAATTCAACGTTCATCTCCCGTTGGTCCACAGTTACTGGGATCTATCAATCCGTAGAAAGTGCTACTACCACAAATATATCATAAGAAGATGAATTTATTATCGTGCACGTGTCCATTATCCATGAAAAAGATCCACTATTCAGGAAAAATTTTTCCAGAAAGAGATGCCTCATTTTTATTAAATACTTTCGACCCCTAAGCTATCCACCACACGGTGTTAATTCAGGAAGCAGTTAAACATGGCCGTGTGTTATCTATAGTGTCCAAATCAACAACTAACTTATAACAAAAATTCCCTGTGGTATTTAACTTCAGAATATTAATTGATATTTAGACATCTTTTGTGAAATGAATTTTGAGAGACTTTTTTTTCAATATATTGGTCCTTTTTCACACACATGTCGTCAAGAAAGGAACTCGTAAAATATCAAGCCTCTATCAAACAACACGCATATCTCCACTGTTAAACAGTTTCTACCAACGAACTTCGAACTTTTTTCTTCAAAGAGTGAAATCCTACCATAACGCCATAGCAAACCCTTTCAACCATAGGTTGGTAGATTTTAATTTTAAGCATTAATTCTTTTTTTGATGTACTTAAGCATTTTGCAGTTTTTTTTCTTTTTCTATTAGTTAGAACAATTTACGGCAATACGTTTCGACTGCCTTTTTCTGGCGACTATAAATCTGCTATACTTAACTAAACAGTCTAGTAATTTTTAACTCGGATAAAGTGAGGAAGTTGGCATGTTTATCTCTACATCTTACCAACAAAGGAATATTATATTTCACATTATATTATCAATATTATATTTTATACAGAATTTTTAACGAATCACATGATTATAAACATTTGAAAATTCCTCCCGTAGTAAATTTTGAGAAAGGCTTCATAAAACTCTTGCGCAACGTCATTGTTTATTACGCCACTCTAAAAGATCTCAAATTGATACTCTTTGTGTATTCTTTTAAGATAGTATTCTTTCGAAGGTATTTAATGAAAAATAGAAATATAGTATTATTTGTGTAACATATGCATTATACGTATTTTACAAAGGTAATGTAGAACTAGCATGTAAATAGGCTAATCCACTCTTCTATAGATGAAGATTAGTGTACCTTTACATAATATAGAATGTAAAACTTATATAAGCTAGTTTATTCCTGTAAGAGTATTGTTTTAGGAATCTAATTAAGACATGGTACATTAACAAGTATTTATATGAAGCCATTAACAAGTATTTATATCAGTGTACTACATATAGAAAGGATACTGTACTTAACATTTTGAAAATTGATAAAATCTGGATTCGGTTTGGTTATTGCCATACGATCACTGTTCACACATAAGAGCTAATTAAACTGAGTTTTAAAATTTGAAATAAATATCGAAAAAAGATTAGAACAATCCATACAAGAACTAGGAAGTGAACCAATAGAATAATAAAAAAGTACAGAACGCTAGTTATTTAATTGCAAGTTCGACTGTTAAAAATTTAAGAATAGGACATTAGAACCTGTATTTTTTTATAAACATAAATTATCCAAATTTTAAAATTTAATGAAACATTTTGAGTTGTGTTAAATTTTTTCTCCTAATATCGAATAAACATAATTAGCTTAAAATATTATCTAAGCACTTTTTAACTATTGTTACAGTTATTAAATGTTAACTTTTTCCTGTAATTTAAATTAATAATAAATACTTGTAGAGCATTATTATACTCTTAAGTCATTCGTGGCGAAAATTACTTAATATAGATATAGCAGAAAAATATTTGCGAGAGTTTAGAATAAAACAAAATAATATACAATCTTTATATATTTAATAAATTTTGCTCAATAATATTGTCATCATTATCTACAATTTATTTCTAACGTAATGGCAATTTGTATATCCCATTTTTAAAAATTTCTTATCCTAAGGAGACAAAAATATTAATCAATTCCACAGTCTGATGTCTTTTTATTATTAAGTATACTGCCCTGCAAAAAATTTTAGACAAGCACAGAAACGAATAATAATCATAGTATTCAAAGTCCGGGCAGTTTGATAGACAGGATAAAAATTTCTCAGCCTAGTTTTCGGACGAATCCCCCCCAAAAAAGTATGTAGCTTAAGTATGTATGTAGATATGATTCTTTTTGTGTTGATTATTACTTGCCTCTTTTTCTTGGTATGCTGCTTGTAATTAAGTCAGTTGCTGGCAGTACAATTCCCAGTTTAACTTTTTGTTTGGTTTCAACTGCTCAGAATGTATGTTTTTGATTGTCCTACGATATATACTGGATTTTCTCATTCAGGCTCATTTTCGGTTTGAGGTGGAAGAACAAATTTTACGGGTTAATAAGTCTTTTCTCCTATCATATATTCATAGATAATCTACTTTTCAAACCCAGTAAATAATCGAGTCAAGAAAGTTTCGATTTTATATCATGCAAAAGATGTCTTATGAATCAATCATTCAAATTCCTTTCACTTTATTCATGTGGCCCTCATTTCAAAAATTTCCATAACAATCCTAGTTTCCGAATTTGGTCTGAAATAGTTTGTCGAGCTAAATCGAACCTTTTTGTAATCTCTGATGTTAAAAAAACACTTTGCTCAAGCAAAACCTTGATGGTACTGTTGTGGATAAAAGATAGTCATGTAGAATATGACAATGGTCACAAAACCACTCTTTTGAAATTTTTAAAATCACCTTTTGCATGTTCTGTCAGAAATTGTTTTACTGTCATCACTTTTAATAAGTTTTTATAGATTTCTGTTGTATTCCTTTCTTGTCGAACAAAATACACGGATGTAAATGAATTATATTAGACGCCATGAATAAACAATATCATCTTCATTTAAAATTATTAAGAATAAGCTTTAGTTTATTTCTCTCTCAATATGAATATATTCAATCATAAAAAAGAGCTTAATAGGGCCAAAATGAATAGTATTTACTTGTATAAAATTATTCTAACAAGAATGGACAGAAGTTTCTGTAGTAAACCTTAGTATTAAGGAATCTGCATTTTTTTTACTTTTCAGAAAATTTTTGGGCTCACATTACAATTATGATGTAACATCTAAATTTCAAATTTTATTTTCAATAGAATTTCATATAATTTCTCCCTATATATATATATATATATATATATATATATATATCTAAATTTCAAATTTTACTTTCAATAGAATTTCATATAATTTCTCCCTATATATATATATATATATATATATATCATTTTCTAACAGTAAGAACCTGTCCTAAATATTACAGAAAAATTGAATAATTTTTAACAATTGAATTGATGTACGAATTTATGAGAATTTCTTATTTATTTGTCTTATAACATTACATTTAAAATAGCTTGCTTCATTTGAACAGAGTCAAGAAATAGTTTCGACATTACATTAGGTACATTCTCTCAAAAAATTCCCACTACCTTTAGAATATTAAAACCTACTAAAATTTAGCGTGATAAGAAGAATCTAACTCTACTCAGAGTCAATCCTTCTCTCCTTTAAATAACGAGAATGAAATTTTTATCTCAAGTCCGGTTGCCATGGTTATCTTTTCTGCTTAACCTATTTCTCAGCCGATCAAATCTTTACAAATCTCAACCAATAAGCTAATAATCTACAATCACAATCTAAAAGCTGAAACCCCGCCTCTCGCTAAATTTTCATCCTTATGAAGAGACGCTGTGGCCAATTAAAATCCAACGTACACAAGTATTTTTCATGAAAACAATATTATAAGCGCTTTAATTTAGAGAATATGAATAAAGTTATTTTTGTTTAGCTATCATGGGTACCATTTCACAAAACCAGAAATCGAAATTATAACCCTTGGTATATAAGCCCTGTTAAAAATTTTCATATCGGAGGAGGAAAATTAGCTAATTAAAATTTAAAATTAATTAAATAAAAATAAATTAATTTTAAAATAATTAATTTAATTGGCCCTCACAACAGAACGTTATAAAAAGCTGCCATTATTGAACTAGCTGCTTTCCATAAAAAAAGAATGAAAATACCTTCATTGGGAAGTTTAACATGCATCATATTTTCAGTTGAATAAATAAATAATTAATTAAAATATTCTAAAAATTAGCATACTTTTTTTTTCTTATATTAATCTGAGCGTGGGGAATAGTCAATATTTGTACAATTGCATCGATACATCATCAGGATTATATCGTAATCGAAAGGTTCTTCACCTAAATCCTGCTTTTTCAAAGTCGACAATACGATCCCTTTCCAAATCACAACCCGTTAACACGCTGTCGGGAACACAGAAGACGAGAAGGAGAGATAGGGAAAAAAATCTAATAAGAAATAAAAACCGTCCATCTCTTTCAGACAGAAATGAATATTTAGGGAAGAACCTTTCCCCTTTCTGCACTTTCGGGACTGAAAAAGTTCGGGAAGGGAGGGAAAGAAGAGAACACTTTGTCAGAGGCAGCCGCCTCCCTCAACACGAGGAAAATGATCATCATTGCTCTTGCGCATCCTTTTTCTTCTCTCCATCCTCTTTTTCCCTCTCTTTCCGACTTTCACACAAGGATGACCTAAAAGCATGCCATAGTGTGTCGCAGTTTTATTTTTCACAAACTTCTATGGTCTTTTTTTTAAAAAAAATTTTTTCCCTTTTTGTATCCTTTCTCATACACAAGTGAGGAAGCCTATATACATAAAACCAGATTTGAATAAAATGCATCCAAATGTTTTTCGACTTCTCTGTATTCGGATATAAGAACCAGGGCTGTTTTGAAGATATTAAAAACATTTTGCTTATAACGAAAGTGATATTCTGTTCTGCACTGAATTTCCTTTGCAGCGTTTGTGAGGGAAATTAAAAGTATACTCTGTTTTAAAAATATTAAAATTATATTTTGCCTGTAGTTCGGTAGTGAAGCATATACAATTTAATATTGAATTTTCTTTGGAATGTTTTTGGAAGAAACATTAAATATGCTTAAAAAACTTCTAAGCTATTAATCTCATTTTATCTAAATAAAAAAACATGATATAAAATTATTAAAAATGTGATGAGATAAAAAAAAACATACGTATAAATTAAGCACCCGTATATTAATACATTATACAAGGGTCCTATGTTTAAATTATATGCATTTATTTAACACCCTCTCTTCAAGTAGCCAAGAAAAATTTTTTAATAAATTAACAAATGTATCCCATGGCAATTTTCTTAGAATATTTCACCCAAAATAAACATGAAACATTAATAAAATTTCAGTGTAAAATATTAGAAAAAAGTAAATGAAAATATCGCGAATATAATGATATATCCTCAGTGTCTAGTTCTCTGATAACTTCCAAGCAATTTTTCTTCTCTCAGTCAGAACTGCTATATATTATATGCCTATTTGACAATCTAACAGGTGAATGACATTTTGGTCCAATATTCATGGATTCGATTCTCATTTAGGACGCTCTTTATTGTCATGGTTCGGAATCTTCTTTCATTTTTCCGGTTACTTCTTAATACAAAATGTGATTGTAAAATGATAAGGCAAACCAAAACACACACAATTCAACAGTTAAAAAAAAAAGATTTTTTCCTAACATTATATATAATCAACAGTTAAATTTATAACAATTGCTGTGAAAATTTTCATAAATCCATTATATCGCATGGATGGGGTCAAATATATACGCTTATGAGGTTATTTCCATCAAAAACTCTTCTTGGCTTGGCGATATTTTTCGGCATGATGTGTTACAAATACGTTTTTCCTACTTAAAAATGTTAGTAAATAGCTACATTATGCAAACAGAGAGCTATTTTCTATTAAATATAATTCCAGATTGATTTTTTTCATAAACTGCATAAAATTTTAATCCTAAAATAATAACCAATCCATTACTGGTGACAACATGTTTTTCCACTGTAATCATGCTGGTAGCTCAAAAGAATTCAAATATTTTGATACAGTTACTTTATCCTGTGCATTCATTTGATATGCAATGGTAAACAAGCAATATAACTATGTAAAGTATTCGAACACCTAATGTGCGAATGTTATTTTGCGGATTAACTGTGATTAGAAGTGAGTCCATGATGTTTCATTCCACAGAGAATGGCCGTTGAATAAATTTGAAATTACTTATAATTATGTCGTTATCTACCTTTCCCTGTATGTGTAATACCAGAATTTTCCTTTGATATTTTTAAATATGACAATATTTATCTTAAAAGTAATTTAATTAAAATTTAAAAATAACGTCAAATTTTTTAATCAAAATAAAAAAAATGATCCTGAATGTTTATAATTTCTACATTTTTTTCTTATTTTATCTTCTTAAATTATAGGCTTTAATTTAGATTTGAACGAATATTTTATCAAAAATGGCTGTTCTTTCCATATAATTCATTATAACCTGAATAGGGGATTTACCTATCGGGTTTTTAACTTCGTGATTTAAGTTTGGAAATAGATGTTTGAGCGAAAAAAAATTTGATGTGAAAATAATAATAATTTCTAAGTACATACCTGACCGAATAAGAGTCGTAATAGCTTTTGTGTTTCCTTCGTCAGGATTCATGAATATGAAATACACTATTAGTGAAGTTTCCGAGTCGGCAGCTGAATGACTTGTGCTCTGGACATCCAATGGCTCGTGAATTCGATTCCCACTTCTTGGGTCGATGTTTTTACTGGTTCGGGACTTCCTTTAAACTATATGTCTAGGTTCAAATAATAATGTCTTCGTGAATAATATATGATCACAGGTTGAAAACGAAACAAACAAACAAGGCCAAGTATTTCCTGAAGGTAATAACATGCGTTAGTTGTTAAAATAAATTAAAATAATCTTAAGCTGTTATATAAGTTGCCCACTATACTATTATTCCTATTTTGCGCATTATATTTAAAAAAAATCAGAAATAACAAAATATTTCTTAGACACTCTGGAATTTAATTTAGAATTTGGATATGTAGTTCAAAATTGTCCTCTCTGGAGAGTTAATTATAGATTTATAAATGACATAAATTGGTTGGAGTTTTGATATTACAGTCATATGAACTTCAATTATGTAAGAAATAACAGACTAAAAACCATAATTATAGAACTTATGATATATTTATTATATATGATTAAAATACAAACACACACATATAAACTCAACAATATTTAAAATTGATTAATCATATCTTCAATTTTTCTTTCTATAGTCATCAAAATTGCTTTCTTTCATTCAAAAACAATTCACTACCACTGCAGAAATTTTATTTAAGAACCCAATGGGCAAAAATGGGTAGAATTAGCAAATACGTGCAAAACACTATTCGTAACTTTTATTTGCGTGATAAATATAAATTGTTTTTATATCATTTTACAGTAATATTTTATTCCCTGATACTAAGCCATAATCTTTATTTTGAAATGACTTCCGGACCAGTACAGAAAATCACAGCACCTAAACATAGACAGCCATATTGATGTGGGAATCAAATCCATAAACTGAAGGAAAGAGCACTAACTAGTCAGCTGCCAGCTCGGCTTGAAATCTATTGAAGTTTGTGGGTATCGGATACATTGTCAGCAGTAAGTGCAACCAGCATATCCATTGAACTGGTTGCGGGATCGACACTCAGCCTAACTGAAGACCATCGTATTAAAAGTGGAGCATTAATTCCTAATAAGAACTAAAAGCACTGGTTCCAGTGTGTCTCCGCTAACGTGATTTGGAAGTTCTTAATTTAATAATGATCCCATTATTTGCGAAGTTGGCTCTAGAAATAGGAGAGTTATATTTACGCACTTTATCTACTACATCTCACCATAGTTAAGGAGAGTGTGGTAGACCTATGGGAAAAGGTGTCAACCACGTGCCCAAATGGTAGTGGGTTCAATACCTGTTCTGTGCGAATATGATCATGAGAGTGTGGCATAAGATTTTAAAGGATGTTAGTGATTTTATCTCTAAGATATTTTAGATTCTACAAGTAATATTACTGAGAATATATAGTATGTTGATTACATCGCCGAGCAGAATGGATTCTGATGAACTCGATTTATTTTAAAGCAATATTTTTTTCCAAAGGTGGGCACTTGGGTGACGAACCCTATGCCAAAACAAAGCCAGAACCCCCTACTCATTTGTCGTTACCCAGCGGTCACTTGTGAATTAAGTCACGGAAGCGAATAGCGTTGCGCGAGCCATACCACCACAAACCCGTTTATAGGGTGGGCCACATTCATACATCATCACATAAGAAAGGACAGAGAAACACTGAAAGAACAGCGAAAGAAAAGTAACATCCATTCCCCAAACCGCGATTCAAACCCGGGACCCACAGCTCAGGAGTCAGGAACGCTAACCACTCAACCATCGGTCGGCTTTTAAAGCAATGTAATCCAATCAATATTTATGATTTTATAACATGCTAAGAAATCAGACTGGAATATTGTGATATCATGACATATATAGTACATTGATGCTCAGTAGAATCCAATGAATACCATTGATTCTAATTCGACAGAATCCTGCGGGAATTAATGGTTTTATTACCTTCAACATAATCCAAAGGATATGACTGATATTTCTGTAACGATAAATATGTTAATGATATCTCCGTAATGAGCAATTTAATAGAAATGAGAATCCAAAAGACACAACTTAGTATTATTGTGATGTGCTCATAGATCTCCGAAAAATTCAATGCAAGCAATTGATTTAAAAAAATAAAGGAATCTAATAAATATTAGCGATTCATACATTTACAACAGAATCCAAATGGACACTAGTGATATTGTGTAATAAAGAAACATGATTTGTAGTAGATATCCCAAACAAATACGGGTTATCGAGTTATCTTGATAAAGTATTATTTCTATTTGATAGATATATAGAGAGATATTAAACATTCATCTATCAAATCTAATAGATTTTTACTGGAGTACTCATGCATATTACGATTGGAAGAACAAAAATATTTTGTGAAAACTTTCAATAGAACGAAGTGCATGAACTGCCTTTTAAAAGTAATTTTAAAGATTAAATGTATGAAAATCAAAATAAAGTCTTTTTTTTTTTTTTTTCCTAACTGTATTTTCAGTATTCCACTAACAGAAATATCAAATCAGTCAAAAGTCACGTGGGGGGGGTGGAGAAAAAACGTTCCCACCGCGTCCAACGACTAAACAGGGTGCCATTTTAAATTTCGCAAATGTGTCTTCAACACTCCCACGAACAGTGTCAAATGTCAAGGGAGAAGTGTGTCACTTACTCCTACAACGATATCAAATTCTGAACCTATACCTACAAAAAATTCCTAATACCAGAAATAATTCCATCGGTAACGTGCCGTTTAGAAAAGCGTTCTGGTAGTTCAGGGTACTACTAGGGCAGCTGCCATGCTTTCTCACGTTGTTTTAACGTCCTCGGGTTCTGTGTATTGCAGAGCGATGTATTAAGCTTAATGTCAAGATACTGTACTACTGGATTAGGCTTCCCGGCTTTTTGGCGTGAAAGCAAAGTTCGGGATTATAAAGTCAGACAGACGTCGGGGTGGGGCTGGTTTATTCTTTTTTTTTTTCCATTCCACAAGGGGGTTGTGATTTCAGTGACGTCACGGAAGTGGGGAGCGATGGAGTATAGAAATCAAAATCCACCGTCCACCCTTATGACACAAGGACACGGTGCGTTATGGTTAAGCTCTTGTGATGGACTAAACGTTGGCATTATCTTGCCGTCTTTTGTGTCCTGGACTTTTTAAAGATTACGCCATTGTTCCACGAGAAATATCGGGAGATGTGTGTTTTTATAGGAGCTAGATGTGTTGAGAAAAGGCAAAATCTCTGTTTTTCATGTCTCATGTTGTGAAGTTGTTTACAAATGCATTGTTACACTCCTGACAAAGAGGTGTATTATGGGATATGTGTGCAAGAAAGAAAATAAGCAGTATCAATAAAAAGGAATTAGGTACACTATAGATATTTTTTTGGTACATGTAGGAATGAATTTTACTTCTTTATTAGTACTGATAATTCTTTGGCAATTGAATAATAATTATATAGTTGTATCATAAAACTTACAGTTTCTCTTATAAATTCTTTTATTTAAATTAAATAAAATAATGAAATTTTTAGTTTTATAAAAATTATAGCTATATATTGTATAACTTTTAATTCATTTTAATTTTCTCTGTTTATAAATCATACACTAAATATTAAAATTTCATTTTTTTATTGACATGCGAGCCCTTGATGGGCCAAGTCCTTGATAAGAACATTCCTCCATTATGATCTACACTTTGCAGTTGATCTACAATTAGGTACTTTTAAGATCTAAAAATCATCATCTACATAACCAGTCTATCTCAACCTGGGCTTACTCCATTCTTCAAACTCCCAATGTTTCATGATTGGAAATTTTAAGTATCAATGGTAAGGTAATGGTCCATTCTGCATATGATTCTCGCAAATTTTATTCGATTAACCTTAGTAAAGTTGTCGATATCAATATTATTAAATAATTTGTACGCTTCAAAATTATGTCGATATCTCCAAGCTCCCTTTTCATTCATACAAAAATTTTCTCCAGAACATTTCATTAAAAAATAACTAGTTGTTCTGGGTGGGATTTAGTAAACATCCTGGTTTCAGATCCATAGCTGAACAGAGATCTGATAAGTACTTTATGTAATATTGTTGTTACCTATTACACTTGGAGAAGTCAAGCTCACTATGCCGTTGGCTATGTGAATTTAAGTTACGAGATTGCGTCCTTTGTTTAACCAGAGAACCACGAAGGTGAAAGTAGGACTTTGCTCTAAGCTCCTCCGATAGATGGCACCACCAGCGGATTCGCCCCCTCTATTTTGATATTGATCTGAAGGAGAAGGAAATTTTCTCCACACAGTTACACGCATAATTATAACTCAACGACTGACCACAAGACTTTCGATTCCACAGATTTAACGAGCACGTATATCACATGTATTCGGTGGCATTGGGAATTGAATCTCCCCTTCCGAATGGCCTTAACAACTAGACTACCACAACCCAATTTATAGGGCCGCGGTGACCTGGCTTATTAGGGCATCGATCTAACTATCGGAAGGTAGTGAGCTCAATACCTGGCTTAACCGAAGATCCATCGTGTTAGCTGAAGTGGCTGGGGCATGTTAAAACTGCGTGTATTCGCAATATCCTCCAAATGAAATGATTCCTTTCGGGTTGAAAGCCAAGTATTGGGGGTCTTCTACTTGGTCCTTGTTTCAAAATCACGACCCCACCCGACTGCTTCTATCTAGCTGGTAGAGCCCAACAGGAAAGCATGCTGGTGCAACAGCAGCCCATTTTATATAATGTGATTTTAGCATTCCTTCTGATTAATTAAGATTTAGGATAGTTTCGTAATTCTGAAGGCATCGACTAGATGCAGAAATTTATCTTTTAATCTTAATGTCCGCATCGTTTTGGGCATTGATATTCGAGCCTATATGTAAAAAAATTATATTACCTCAAATTCTTAATCTACAGTCTCCTAAAACTTAACGGTAACTGGATCTTTAATAGTTGATTCGTATTTATGAATTTTTTCTGCTTATTTTTTAAGGTCAAAACATGCTTCAAGTATAGGATTCCCAGTGATCACAATATCATCAGCATAAGTAAGAGTTGCACAGTTTTGGTAAATATGATGCCTCTGATGTCGATGTCAGAGTAGCTAACCTTCCATTCCAAGGCAATATTAAAAAGCAGGTAAGTATGGTCGTCTCCTTGTCTCACACGATTCTTTATTTAAAAAAGCTCTGTCAAACAACCGCGTGCTTTTACACAAAAAACTGCGCTCTTGATAGTAAAATACGCGTATTTAAATTGCTAAAAATTCTAAGGGCTAAACATTGTTTTATAAAAATAAGTGAATTTATAAGTATATAAGAAAGAAAATACCGAATTGCAAAATTCTGTAAATTTTAAAATACGAATCATTATTTATACGTTTGGGATCCTTAATAATTTTTCTTAAGATATTTGCAATGTAATAATGTTAGGAATATCCTCTATAGTGTATAGTAATGTGATAAGAGATTACTATCAATTTATAGTATAGTTTATATGAGAAAAATGCAATGAATTTTATAAAAAAAAAATAAATAAAACAATTGTATTTATATCAGATTAAAATTGTCGATAGTCAAACTCTATAAAGTTTAAAACGTGTGTTCAGTTTTAGAGTGTAAAATCTTGAGTAATATGTAATTAATGTTGTTGTTGTTCTTCTCGTGTGCCAGCTGGGCTGGCAAATTGGGGTGCGCTGCTCCACTTTTCCAACTGAACCGTATTTTCTGTGGAGTCCGACTTCTTCAGTACACACACATGCCATAGGGACCCGTTTATAGGGTAAGCAACCATTCACACAAGGAAAGGACAAAAACAGGACACATAGAGAGAGAAAGTACATCCAATCCTGAACCAGGATTCGAACCCAGGACCCACCTATCATAGTCATGCACGCTGACCACTAGACAAATTGGTCGGCTAATATGTAATTAATAATAGCATAATATGAGAGTATTAGAGCAATATGCACTATAAGGAGATTCAAAGCAATAAGAATATGACAATGTTGAGTATATAATATAGAGATGAGGTATAAAAGTATCAACTATATAAAGTGTAGGAATATTACATAAGCATATTAGTATAGAAAATAAAGCAAAAAATATAATAGAATTAATAATGTAAAATACATAGAATAATTTAATATATAATAAAAATAATTTAATATAATTTAATATCAAATACATTAATATATAATACGGTTGGCTAAGCAACATAAAATACGAGCTAAATTCTTCAAATTTTGAGTAAAATGTGTTCGCATTAATAGCGACAAAATTCTGCCAAGTAATATGTAGGAATTTGAAGCAAAATGCAGGCTCATATAAAGTAGTATAATCTTTATATTTCTGGCAAAATTCAAATAAACATCTTTATTTATGTATCAATAAATTGATAATCATATCCTATATATTGCGTATATGCACAAAGTTAACAAAAATATGCCATATACTGCACAATTTATAAAATTCACAATATATAGTTCACTAGTTAATGTATTAACATGGATTAACATTAAAATTAACACCTACCATATCTTTAATAAACAGAGCAAAAGTACATTTAATAGCGCTCGCAAATCTAAAAATATCACTATATACAGACGAATATTGCTTATCATATAGGATGCGAAACAAAATTAAGTTTTATTTCATTTATTTCAACAACAAAATATTGTCATCCAATTATTCATCTCCGAACTGCAACTCAAAATAAGACTGCTTCCAATTACATAAATGGTCAAAGATTTCTTCCTTTAGTACCTATCTCGCTTTGAAAAGAAACAAACGAATACACTTCAGGAAATAGCAAAACAATAAAAATGGAAACAAAGTTACACGATAAGAAAGGTCCACGAAGCATCTTTTCACCCATTGGGGACCTGTCATCTTCTTAAAAGTCATTCATCTTCGCTGGTGAGACAGGACAGACGTCAATGCTCAAACGGATCAGTTGACTTCTGAGGTTTGGTCAGGAAGAGGAGTTGATGTGCGTTGTCCACCATCCGTTTCCCTTCAACTAACTTGGGGATTCCGGGTCAACTCTGGGGAATTTATGGCTGCTTCAGTTTTGGAGTTTCAATTTTTGTTTTGTATAGGAGTGTCATCTCTTTGTTAGGGACTTCTATTGAGTACAAATTTGGGGAATGTCATATTACTTTAAGAGGCGAAACAATATCAGTATTTCTTCTGGTGATTTATTTATTTATTTTTTTCAATTTTGAAGTAGTGGTCAGTTTATTTGATTCATAAATATATAAGCTCTTATTCCTAGTCTTGCAAAAACCATTCCTTGAATTTATATGCTTGTTTTTCTTATTTAATTTCTTAAAAGTATTACGACGAGTGAAAAAGTTTTGATATTTTCAAACCTTCATTAAAAATGTTATCTGTAAGTTACAAAGATTTAATTTATACAAGACGATTATACAATTTACACAAGTCAACGTTTGAATTTGTACAAGAATTAATATAATAACACGAAGAATTCAGTTTGTAAGAACATCAAAATACTAGAGCCGTTTTAGAAATTTTTGAAATGAAGTTAGACAAAAAAATGGGAGAAAGAAGTTAAAAATCAAATTTAACACCTAGTTTAAACTTAGCAGACAATTTTTCCTTAGCCACTTGAAAATAGTTAATCATAAAATAATTCGGCAGAAGAAAAGGCAGGGAAAATATTTTCATGGTATAATTTTGTACGATTTTGCAGGATAGCATCAAGAAGAATGCGCTTCTCTTGAATTAGTATTTGATGGTAAAGATCTCGTATTACTATATTCACACAAATTGTGTATTACTACAACAATACCTATTCTTATTCCAACAATGTCCAGTGTCTCCTTTCTCGATACCAAGGCAATCAAATTTTTTTCATTTTGGGTAAAAATGAATAGCTTTCTCTCTTGTACATGACAATGCATGAAATACTCTGTAATTCCCTGCACATGGTTCAAACTGAAATCTGCTTGGTTGACGATTTCTGTCATTTGAAGCACAGTAAGTTTCTGTTAAACCGTACAATAGGTCTAAGAAGACTCCAATCATTCTTGCAACCACAGTTACAGATTCTAGACAAGAACTGTGGGTTCTAATTCCAACCTCTCAAAACTTCGATGTGGTTGCTTTAAAAAACCCCGTAAGATTTGTGACTTCAAAACTGAGCGCCCTGCTAAGCGGATGCTAACAATATGCCCTTTTCAAAAGGTGAAAGATTTGTCATTTTTTCTATTTTATTTCAATCATGGCGAATTCTCTCTTACACTTGAGGGGTTTACAACCCATATCATAAACAAACTTGCGTCCTTCTTTCTAGCAAGCATTTAAACGGAAATCTAAGAAATTCTAATTCATTGGCTATAGTTGTAATTCTTTTTTATTTTTTAATCCATAAAAAGGGCTAATATGAATATAGTTTTCATTTTTAAGACAAATTCGATGGGTTTTTGGATATATTTAGTTCGTCAGTTTAAGAAGAAGAACAGCTTGAAGCATTTAGTCCTTAGAAAATTTGTCCACAAAAGCGAATGGAGGGTGGAGGAATTAACTTTTGATACTTCTGAGATTTTCATAGTTCTAAAAAGCTAAATTTACCTGTTTTTTATTATTATGGTTAAATTATAAAAATCTCAAAACTTTCAGAGTCCCTTGCATTTAATAAGTCAGATATAATATTAAATTGATAGAATAAAAAAAAATAGCTGTCAAAATCATTGAAAAATCTGTTTATGGCAATTCTTTTGGAAAAGACGGTGATTACTTAATTGAACAAGTTTTAAACGCGGGGGATTTTTTTAAACATGTTATCTTATCTCAGTTAAATAGATGAACATTCAAATTTTTAACAACAAAAATTGATCATTTTTATAGAGTTAATTAAAATATTTTATTCACTTTTATATGATTATAAATTGAAGTTTACATCACAATTTATGATTTATTTCTTACTATGGTTTTTTAGTATAATCAGGACTTTTTGATTGAAAGATATATCGAATTCGACTTAATTCACAATTGAGGAATAAAAAAGGTTTCTTATATTTCTACATTCTACGTAGACATCTGTTAAAATCGATGCATAGAAATGTTTTCGAGATTTTCTACTTTGCGAAATGAACTATACATAAACATTCTTCTAAGAAAGCAATATTCTGCGATACAACTGAACTGTAACAATGATTAATTTGAAAAATTATTATTGCAGCGCTTAACTTTTTTAAACTACACATTACGGAATATTATTGTTATATGACTTAAATGGACTATGTTTGCGATTAATTTCGAAAGAATAATCTCAGCGTATGGTTGTTAGGATATACGACATGCAGTATCACAATCATATTGCTTAAGGAAGGCGGCAGAGCGCTGACTCTTTGGAATTTGAAGCGAGCAAACATTACCAGCATGATACAGATTTCGATTGAGCCAAGGATCGAGACCGATGTTTCTTGGGAAAGTGGAATGTTTATTTTGTTGAATGTAGTATTGTGGAATGTTTGTTTAGTTGAATGTAGTATAGTGGAAAGTTTATTTTGTTAAATGTAGTATTGTGGAATGTTTATTTTGTTGAATGTAGTATTGTGGAATGTTTATTTTTGCTAATTTTGATAGAACAAATTCAGAATAAGTTTTTGCATTGTTAAATATAAATAAATTATAAATTATCTTTCAATAATATATCGGTAGCAAACGCCTCCAAAGTGTATTTTGCAGCTAACGATCTTTAAACGTACTCTGAAACTAATCAATTCTGTAAAAAGAGATTTTGATGAAAATAGTTTTATAAATAGAGCAAGAATAATTGTTTTTTTTAAAGTAAATTATTTTTTGAATAAATTATCAATAAAAATTATGTATATATTTTTATAATATGCATTGAACTGAGTATAAAAGTTGTAGAAAATTTCACAAGATTTCCTTTCTTTAGAAGAAAGCTTGGAAACTTTTCTGCTCTAAATAAAAAAATTATGTTGAAAGTAATATGAATAAAAATGAAATTAAAACATTTAATTTTCCACAAAAACTAAAATTTTCATTCATAAAATTAATTTTTTAAATTATTTTATTCAAACATTTTCTTTAGAAAAATTTACCATTCACTTCTTTCTAAACTTTTGCATCCAAGTGTTTTTTGTTTAAATGTCTTTTATATATGATTTCATTCAAATGCTTTCTTCTAAATGATTTTATTTAAATGTCTTTACTCAAATGTTTTATAAATACTTTTATTCAAATGTTTTTACATGATTGTTTTTTCTTTAATGATTTCATATTCAAATGTTCTTTTATAAATGCATTGAACTATTCAAATGAAGTATCGAAACATTCAAATGATTTTGTTCAAATGTTCTCTTTCTTTTTTCTTAATGATTTCATTCAAATGTTCTTTCATAAAAGATAGCATTCAAATGATTTTGTCCAAATGTTCTGTTCAAAAATAATTTAAATAAAAAGATGAAAGCAAAAATACACAATTAAATTTACATTTTAAACATTCCAGAAGATGCTCAGACACCAAAACTTTTCTCCACCAGGTGTCATAAATATCGAAGAAAAAAATAAAAAGAAGCATGTTTTCAGCAAGCTTTGACAAATTGTAAATGCTATGGTATTACCCGTTTTTCAGTTCAATTCAACCAAATGAAAGCATCAACCTTTTCTTCTTTTACATTTATATTCTTTTTCGATTTCATTGGTAACCACCTATGCACCAGAGTTCCCCAACTTTTCAAGCGAGTAGAAAGAGGAACAGGGTGAGAAACACCTCTGGAGGTTACTTTTAGCACTGCCATTATGGTCATTTAAACTCGAATGGGAACACTGTAAGGAAACAATTATACAGTCCGCTGCATTTGAAAGGTGGTGCAGAAGGACTGTGACTTTCGCGGTGGGTTCTTTTGGTGACTGAGGCTTGCCATGTTCCTGCCACGGCTTTTGTCTCTTTCTCTCTTGCTGTTTTTCCTTTCTGTTGTGTCGGCGGTTTTGTGTGCCTGTAAACTACGAGTTGGAGTGAGTTTAATGCAGCTATTTTTTTTTAAATCTTCTTTCTAGAACGGGAGATAGTTTATCTTGTTATCACAACTTAGCTCTCAGGTCACCGAGTTCTAGAGGAGTATCGAGTCAGTTTCTACCATCCTTTGTTGGCAGCTATTTTCATTTAGGCAGTTTAAAAAAAAAATAAGGAAAGTTCTCTCACAGCTTTTATGCATATTGTGTTGTTACTTTAAATGAAATATTTTAAATAGTCTATATGTGTTTGGCTAATATAGTCGGTAGAATGTGAAGCACTTAATATTCAAATAGTAGGTACTATTTTAAATGTTGACATCTCGTAGCTATTATTTAATAATTGTTAAATAAATAGAGCCTTCACCTTTTTTTTGGATAAGCTGATGTAGCCTATTTGATTAGGACATCGCTCCAATTGTTGAAAAATAATGAGTTCTAATCACGACTTATTCGAAGATCCATTGTATTTAATAAATAAAACTATTGTGAGTTACATAGGTCATGGCCGCAATGTCTTCAAAGAGAAATAAATATCTGCAGAGGGCAATCAAGTATTGAGCATTTTCTGTTTAGTCTCTACTTGTAAATTGCATAGATTCTGATCAGGCTGCTATCACTTTACTGATCGAACTAGGGTAGGTGCGAGTAAGCATGCTGACACAACAACCTGTTGTGGGCATACGTAGGACAAGTGGTTAAACTCAGCCATTCAGCCGGTAAGGTCCTAATTTTGATTTCAGATTTTTGCATAATGAGAGAGAGAGACATTTTCAGCTTTCTACAAGCATGTATGTATGAATAAGTGCTTTCTTAAAATGTGAATGCGGACAACTGTCAATGAAAAGTTTTTCCAGAAAACAATAATATGCGGTGTATACTCAAAATATCTAGACTGCTTCACTATAAATATCAAATAATTCCTCTTAGTCCCGAAGAGAGAGTCAATAGCCACAAGTTCGGTACCAACAAGTTTTATATCAGGAAAGAAAGATGTTGGGTTTTTGTTTTCTGCATGCATGTCTGTCGACGTTTGTTTGGTAATATTCGAGATTTCCTCCTTCGTGAAATAGCACACATTACACTCTATTATCCCTTAATAGTCTTCATGGAAAGTTTTTCATGTTAGCCATCCTCACCTAAGTGCAGAATAATTCTTAAAAAAAATTTTGGTTGGTTATTCAATGATTTATTTTTTATTACTTTTTACAAAATAGAGCTGATCAACGGGACCTATAGCTTGAAGTGTATTCTTTGATACTCGATTTGAGAGTCAAATGCATAAGCTATTGACCGAAGACCAGAAATTGGGAAAAATGAACTCTCTCTCTCCCTCTCTCTTTTTCTATTACAAATAATTGTTATATTTTACTTTGAAAAGAGGAAAACGTCACCTGTATGATTGTCCAATCATGATTGGGTTTGGTTCGATGCCAATCATGATTACATGAAGGAAAATGTGCATGTTCCTTTCTAAACATTTCATTCCTTTTTAGTTTATATAATTGGCTTTTAAAAACAAAAAAGTGTTTAGAAATTTCAGGAATATCCTATTTGGTCAATGTTTAGTGTAATATATGATCGATGCCAATTCTTAGAACGTTGAAAAGTCTTTAAGTATTTCACTGTTATATTACTATTTTAACTTTGATAATCTTGTGAGTTCAAAGAGCTACGCGCAGAGCCTTAAGGAAATAAAATATTGCAATTCTACTTTTAAAGATCAGGGAAGCTCTGTTAACAACAGATACATTATGAAATGGAGCAATATCAGATAATCTAAGGGAATGTAGAGTAACATTTGGTTCTCAATGTGATGCCAAATACAGTATTCAAACTACAATATTTGGTATATAATTAATATCCAAGCGATATATAAGTATGAAATCAAACATATTATGTGAACTACAGTCAAATGGAGCTTAAACAGATAACGCGCGTCTTATAAAAGTAATTGAAGTATACCATTTGTTTAGAAAATTTCTTCAAATAAACATATGAACGAGTTTAAAAGAAATATTTATATTATCTTAAAAACTATACGAATGAAGAAAGGAGCGTTATATACAGATGGAAAACGTAATGAGAATTTTAAAAAAAATTTAATATTATTGTATGAAACTTTTTCATTTGTGTTTGTCTACTTAGACATCTGAGGTATAAAGTATAAAAATGTTTTTGTAATATTGCAGAAGAACGACATCTTTGTAAAAAAAAAAAGAGAATATCAAAACTCATGTGACACTGAGTGATGATACATGCACCTATTTATGCATGTACTTGCACAATTTACGTGCATATACTTACTTTAACTCTGTAACATCATTTACCTTATTATTAAGTAATGCATTTAATAGTCATACAAGGTGATCTTTTTTAAAGTGACAGTGTTTGGAGCTTCCTGTAGCGCAATCTAAGAACCGAAACGACACAAAACTTGGTATTTAGACTAATAAAGACATGAAAAAAAAATATTCCATAACAAAAAAAAGTTCCAAAAGTCACCGTAAGGGCATTTTGTAGCGCTGCAGTAGTTTACAATTAATTAGAGCATAAAACACGGGTATCAAAGAAAAATGCAAATGTTATGCATTGACAGTGCCAGGAATAGGGGCCTAAAAGCAAGTAGTTGACAGCTCCGACAAATAATCTCAGCTGCAGTAAACGAGCTCCAGTCGCCATATCTCTCACGTTATCGGAACGTGCGTTTACGTTGGTGGAGTATCAAAGTTGCCTATTCGAAAGGACAACATAACGAAGACAATGAGGAATATTCCTTCTGATATGTTACGCACGGCTGTGGGGAACGTTGTACACAGTGTTATTTTTGAGAACGGTTCTCACATTGAATGTGTTCTAATTCCTCTCAAGGGAAGTTGACGTAGTAATTAAATATTAATAATTTAACTGTACGATTGTATTTGTTAGTATTTTTGTTTTCTCACATTTTATACATTGTAAAGCGTCACAAAATGTTCTAGCAGTGGTTTTTGTAACTAAATTTTTTTACGGAATCCTTTTTCCAGTGTCTTGATTAATCTAAACACCAAGTTTGGTGCCATTTCGGCTATTAGATTGCGCTACAGGAAGCACCAAACACTGCCATTCTAAAAAAGATAACCCTGTACATTAAAAATATATTTAATAAAATAAAGTATACTATTTTTAGATATAAATAACGTTGGATATGTGTATAAATTAAGTATAATAGTCTTTAGCTTAAATGAAAAACAATATTATTAATTACGTTGCATCTCTCTAGCATTATATTGAATATCAACTAAATAAGTACAATTATTTTTAATAAAGTTACTCACACATTTATATATAAATTTTTTTATTTATACGGAGGTGATCAATATAAAGTACCCGTTGTGTGTGGTTTCTTATTATTCTTAAATCTGTCAGTTGTGACAATTTTAACATTGAAGAGTATATCTTTTAAATACAGTTAGGCTATTAAAACTTTATTTATGTGAGATAAACCAGAAATATACACCAATAATGTTATTTAATCCTGTGATAATTTTAGTTTTTGAAAGCATAATTTAAAAGAAATCTTTTATGTTGTTATTCTTTAAGTCAAATGTTGAAAGTATTCGCCCCAATTTGAATGTAAAGATGAATATGTTCGAAAGGAGATTTTTGATACGCTTCGCAACAATATTGGTGTTATTGACAATATTTCTTTAGTTAAGATGCGTTTCAATTCATTCATGCTTCCAGGACTTCTTTTGAAAACCCTATCTATAAGATAACTCACGAAAAAATCTAGAGGGAAGCATTAAAATATATATATGTATTAAATTTTATACGATATACTCAAGTTTATGTCTAAAAATAAATTTTCGCATTTAGAAAATAAAAAAATATTCGCATATTAAATATTAATGATGTTAAATGTCTTGCTAAATATATATATATATATATATATATATATATATATGGCTTTGACACTTTGAGTAAGAATTATCTTAAATGTTCTCTGTTTCTAAACTGTTGATTTTTTTTTAAACTCGCAATCCTTTAAGAAAACATCCCAACTTTATGCCGCAGCGTTTGAGAGAATATACGCAATATATATTTTTAAAGTGGTTCGCATATCGTCGAATATAAAGTCGATTTAAAGTCCAAAAAAACTTCCACTTCTACTTCAAACCTTAAAGTATCAAAGGCTTTCCGAAATCCCGACGCATGCTAGCATACGAGTCAAATCGCGGGACTTCTTATCGCCTGGTCAACCCCTCCATTCAGAAACAGGGACGCTTTTGCCGACATGATCTCTTTCAACAAACAGAAATGTTGAAAACTTTCCTTTGCTCCCGAAGGATTTCCTCCTCTTTTTTTTTTTTTTTTATAAGAGATCGACAAGAGAGTTTTTATTTATACATAAATACATATACATAATTCCATGACTCGTGGGTGGTCAGGCTCTTTAGCATAATCCCTTGCTGGCGGTGTCGGAGCTTTGGCTGAAGAATGGAACAAAGTTTTTTCCTTCTTCCGAATTTTCAAAAAAAGAATCTCCATTCATCCGGATTATATGGTATGACGAATTTTAAGTAAACATCCTACTTTATAATAAACAGAAGTTGAGGTAGTAATAAGTATTTGAAGAGTCATCCTCGTGAAAATAAATAATATTTGAAGGATTTAAGAGAAATTAGTGTTACAGATAAATGTTTGAAAAAAATGCTAATCCAGATTTGGAGTTTATAAATTCTAGTTTGGCATGATACTAGATAAGGACGAACAGAAGTCAAATAATGAAACCGGGATCTATAGCAATATTTCAGAAAGAAAGTGCCACATATTTAACATATTTAAATTAAATTAATGACACAGATTCAGTTGTGAAATAAGTGCGAATACAATTCGTAGGATTTGATGTTTTTTTAATGAATTTTTAATGAACCGTGAGTTATTTTTATGTAAATAATCTGATTTTAGTTCTAAAGGATTTTATACTTTTGTTAAACAAATATGAGCCAACAATTTGTACATACCAATGATTTTTAATATGACAAATATTACGAAAAATATTTGTCATTGTAAAAAACTCTTCTTATTTAAAATATATAATTTGGTTTGTTGCTTTACTATCATTTTTTTTCACGTGAAACTCTAAATCGATTGGAAACTACGATTTAAATTTTGCTCTAAAACATTCCAAATATCCTTACCGACTAAGAGATAGTCATCATACAACTATCAAACTCATCTAGTAATATACAACTAAATGTTATAAATTAATCAATATGATGAGTCTTAAACTATGTTTATTTATTTAAAAAGTATTAGTTACATATGAATTTGCAAATTAAAAATTATATTAAATGAGACAAATGTTCATTGAAATAGTTTGAAATTTAAAAATATACTTTTGTAAAAAAGTGATAAAATCTTAAATTTTATATGATTTCTACAGTTAAATATTAATATTTTTTATTTGCGTTATTACAATTCTCTACTACACACAAAAAAGTACTCTTAAACATAAATTAGTGGGAACAATGTGAAACAACGTTTTTGGAAAGGTGAGGCATTTTGCTATATGTATTATAACAATTCATGGGTTCAATTCTTAATTTCGATGTTTATATTTAAGGTTAAATTTGCTTTGAGATGTACGTTTTTTTTTAGAATTAATCTTGAGGTTTTGGGGAATTAATCTTAGAATTAATAAGAGGGTTTTTTTAGAATTAATCTTCGGTTGCAAGAATAATCCTTCAGTAAGGAATAAAAAAATCATAAAATCTTAATAACACATAAATGCAAGTTTATAATTATTACGAGCAGTAAGCAATTCAAAATTTTACTCAAAAACATTAAATGGCCTACGAATAAAATGAAGCGTTTATTATTATTAATGTTAATTTGTTTAAAAGAGAGAGATTTGAGATCAATTTTAGATCTTACATTGCATTGTATAGAAATTACCTTCACACAATGCAAATAAAAGTTTTATTATAAAGAGGTTTAAATTTTCTATAACATTTTTGTATGTGAGAGAAAACTGCGTAAACCATGAGGAAATTTTCTTATATTTATAATAGTTTTTTTAAATTACCCGATAAAAAAGGCATAATTGAATTTAGGGGTGAGGCCTCTCTAGAATCATGAGATTGGGTATATTCCGAATATGGTTATTAAAAAAATAAGTGTCACAATGTGCCATATATGTAGATATTTTCAATGCAGTTTGCTGAAGAAAAAAACTGGTTATCTCGAAGAAAATTCTGAAAATAAACTTTGTTTCATAGAAATTATTGAAAAATAAAGATCGCTTTTATAGAACATGTAGAAGAAAAGTAAGAGTTATGAGAGATTTATATACTGAATATACAGAAAATTTATATGAATTATTTTATAAAAAATAAAGGAAAAGAGGTTAGAGGAAAATGAGAGTTGTTTTATCGAACATGCTGAAATGTGGAGGCTTTTTACCAAATCTATGTGCTTTTATATATAGAAAATATGTACTATTTTATAGAACATACTGAAAAAAATTGGGTCATATTATAAAACGTGCTGAAAAAAATTGAGATTATTTTATGAAACATCCTATGAAAAAATGTTAGGATTATTTCATAAAATTTGTTTCGTAAAAAATCAGAAAAAAAGGGTTTTAAAAAGAATAGAGAGAATGTTTTATTTTTATGCAAAAAATAAAGGTGGGTTGATAGAAGTTACAAAATGTAAAAGTTTTTTTTTATGTGACGTATAAAAATATGAAGGTTTACGAATGGAATACATAGAATATGCGGCTAAATTGTCGAAAATATGAAGAAAAAAGAAGGTTGTAGAACCTCAAAAAGAGAAAACAAGGGAAAAGAAAGTTATTTTACAGAATATAGAAGAAAGTTTGATTTTTTATAGAATACACAAAAAAAATTAGGATTGCTTTTGTAGAATCAACTGAAAATTTAAGTTGTTACATAAGGCTAACAGAAAATTTAGGTTGCTTTATTGATAGTTTAATTGACATACTAGAGACTTGAATCAAACGATTTTATTTAACACATCACAAGGAAGAAAAAACGGCATTTAAAAAAATCACAAAAACTAAACTTCAGCTAAATTCTAAGGCTCTATTACTTACACTTGATCGTCTTTTCACCCAGGAACAATATCAGCAACTAATTACTTGTTTTTAAAAAACAAAACATAGACCTTAAATAATAAAGACGGAATATTTACGTTCAATATACAAATGTGTCGTTCGTTAGATGCCGCTATTCAACGTAGCTAACACAGTCGTATAAAAAATATGAAGCTATTTAACGAAATATATATATTAAAAAAAAAGCTTAAAAAAAAGCGAAATATATATAAAAAAGCCAATTTGCTTACAGAAATGAAAGTTGACTCGTACTAAATCAGTTCTTTAGTAGAATACAAAGAATATGGATTGTTTTGTAGAATATATACAAAAGAAATTAATATTATTTTATAGAACGTACAGAAAAAGGAGTGCTTTTTAAATTAGGAAATAAATCAATTTTGAAATCATATTAAATTTTAGAATAAAACGAAATATTTACTGTATTGCTGTATCTATAGCTAATTTGCTTACAGAAATGAAAGTTGATTCTTACTAAATCACACAAGGAAGCTCATATTTATAACAACTGCCTAAATTCTAAATGTAGGAGCAAAAATGTTATACTCATGGTCTCAATTTTTTAAAAGATTTTTTTTTCAATCCAAAAGCCAAATCTTTTCAATTGTGCAGTGAATTTTCACTCTGTTTCACGCATTGTGTCCCCTGCCCCTTTGGACAGAGTTTCATCGAAACCCCCCACAAAGTCGGTCCATTACTTAGTTTCTTTACAACCATAGGGATTAAAACCTGCGAATTTAATCCGCAAGGGGAGAGCGAGTATAAATAACCCCCTGTTCTTACCAGGGTTGTCGCCTTGAAATGGCCCTCTTTTTTCCCTACCTTGCAAACTCTACAATCTGTGAGTCTTTACGCAACTTAATTCTTTTAAAAAAGTAAACACCACATTCAATTTTTTTTTTAATCTGCCCCACCCCTTTTGAGAGATTTAAAAAACGTTTCTTTTTTCCTTTCATTCTTATTTTTTAAAGTAATCCTCTCCACTTTTCAAGCGTGCATAAAAATAGATTGAAAAGACTGACTGCAAAATAGTTCATTATTATTTGCGATAAAGAATTTTTTGTGAGTTAAAAGTACCTTTCAGCTGTTAATATTAGGAAAAAATATCTTTATCTTGTGTGAATTTTTTTCAATGAATATAATCTTTTTTAGACGTTGCTCTTTTACTACTCATTATTAAACTTGAACGTTAAGTAAAAAAACTGTAACAACGTATAAAAAAAAATTAAAATGGTTCAAATTTGCAGAAAATTACAACAGCTATTTAAAAAAAAATTTCTTATTACTGATTTAAAATAATTCTAATGTTACAGTTTTAACGATTTATAATAAAAACTTCACAATTGTGGGATAAATTATTAAATTGTATTACCAATTTGATTTATAATCAATATTTCAATAATTATCTTTTGAATTATACCACTTGACTTTATTAGATTATAAATAATTTTTTTTAATTTATAAATTTTGGTTTTCATTCATTTGTAAATATTTATTTAAATCCCTTACGCACTTTTATATAGCCCCTTAAAAGTTTCAAAACCACTTGTTAATACACTTATTTTACAGGATAATTGTAATTAACCCCTTTCCAATGATTCTAAATATATACATTGCTAAAAATACACGTTGTAATGAACACATACGCGCAATCATTTATATATAGGTGTAAGTAAATTAACACCTTTATTATTTTATTTAATTTCCAGTCAAAAATTGATGCGAAATATTTTGACATAATAAAAAAAATTTAATTTTATTTTGAAATATATTATATATTTTCTACAGCAATTGTGAATATTGTACAATTTCCCAGAGAAAAAGTAATTATGAACGGAAATAACTGACATGCTTTATGGAAGTATCTTACTGATGGTGAAGAAAATAATTTAAATCATGCTTACAATAAATTTCTAAAATACAATTTATACAATATAATGTAGAAAAAGATGACTATAAATTATTTTATGAATCATTAATATGTTCAATAAAATTTTTGACTGAATTTTATTTTTGAAAATGCTCAAGATCTTTGTTTTGTCGATAATTTCTCTTGCAAAAAATCATCCTATAAATATATTTTTCATATGAGATTGAAGCTTTGAAATTATTTTTTGTAAGATAATACAATTTTTTTCAAAACAACCCAATAAAAATAGCTATATGTTGTTAATATTCTTAATAACAATATTTTTGTGTAATCAGATACAAAACTAGCTTAGGTCCCTTATTTTTAAAGAAGCTACTCAATTCAACTCTAAGCTTTTTGTACTACATAATTTAAGTAAATTAATACAAATGGTTTAAGAAAATCACCTCGTGATTTACTCAAAATTTATGGTGGTATACAAAAATAACCGAAATTAAATTCATTTCAGATAAAGTTTTGATTTACTTTCATTCCATAAGAGTAATTTCCATTCAACTTTAAAATACATGTTTATTAATTAGTTAAATTTGACCTTTTCTGGTAATAAATATATTAAATCACGCTACTGCTCTAAAATAAATGTCATAATTACAAAAAATTAACTAACGAAAGTCAAACTGGATGAATAATTAGAGCTATGACTTTCTATTCAGCAACTCTAATTATGAGATATCAGAGTTATTTAGGTTGATTTATATAAATGAGATTATAAAACACATGCACAAACTTATTTAAAATAATCTAATAGTTCTTAAGATATTATCTTTAATAGTTATTAAATAATTTTGTCTTCGAGTGAGGCAATTCTTTCAAAATGAAATTTATTTCTAAAAATTAGCCAATTCATATGATAATTTATTTATATTTGGAATTCGCTTTTGCAATAGTATCTCTATAATTAGCAAACGAACATTTTTTTCATATAGATATTAAAATGATATATATGAAAAGCAATTAAAATTAAATGGAAATTTTTTAAATTTTATTTAAACTTTTTAAATTAAAAAAAATTTTGTGATAAAAAGAATTTATAAGTAAAAATAGTTTACAATTAAATTTATTAATGATGATAGGTAAAACTGAAATGTAAGACATTTGAATTAAAAGACTATTTAACTGTATAAAAAAATTTAAAATTTTATCATAAAAAAATCAAAAATCAAAAACCTCAAAAAATGAGTGGTTTTAAAATTTTTTGAAATAATGTTGATTTTTTATCTTTAACATTTGATGTTGAAATCATGCTTTTGTTTTTAAATTTCATGGTTTAAAAAATGCAAAACATTGTTTAAATTCGCAAATTCAATTTTATGAAAGAATTTATCGGTATATTAATCCAATATTTGGTATCAATTATAAAACCAATTCACATATTTCAAGATATTATATTTTGCTGATTTTAAAAGGGAATTTTAAGCTTTCCTTTTAATTATTTAAAATTTATAGAATTGGGAATAAAATATAGTAAATGTCATTAAGGACAAAAAAATATCAGAAGAAAACTATGTTCTGTAAAGCATAACAATGGCACTAAAACTTTTTTCTTTCTTTTTTTTTTTACGTTCTTATGTTGGCTTTTTCGAGCATAATAAGTCTTGCAGCCCAATAAAGAAATAAAGTATCTCCAGGAGTGGAGAGCGTCTTGAAATGTGAAAAAGTGCGGACTTCCTGGAGGACAGAACATTACCAAAGATGCTCGCCATCCATGTCAATATGTTCCCCTCATAAAATGCAGTCGGGTGAATCCACACAAGCCCTATGTGATAAAGATGTTTCTGTAGAAAATCATGCCCAGTAAGTAACCTGAAGCAGGAGACTCCTATAGATCTCTGGGAATACATGAGCTCAGCAGGGTCCTCCAAGAGGCATCAATTGTATTCTCTTTGTAATAAATTTTTCGCTGGTGATGGATAACTCGTTTTAGAAAGAGTTTGACATTTCTCAGGCCAGTAGGAGTATCTGGAGAGTTTAAAAAAGAAGCCTCTTTCGCGAGATTATCTGCTTTTTCATTACCAGGCAAGCCGCAATGGTTACGGATCCACTGTAAAGTAAGTTCCTTTCCCGCAGATAGTAAAGTGTTAATGATGGTCTTACAGTTTAATTCTATAGATGTAGGTAGGAGAGTATAATTTGCCACTGTATGAATGGCAGCCTGACAGTCAACAAGAAGGACAAATTTCATTTCCGAGAAATCTAAAATTTTTTGGAGAGTCATGTAAATTGGATACATTTTTCCATCAAAATTGTCTGAGTTTTTTCCCAAAGGCTCTTTGAGTTGGAAAAATTTGGAGAAGACCCCAGCTCCTGCTCTCCCAGTACTTCTCTCAGCTGATCCGTCAGTATAAATGTGCATCCAATTGTCGAGTGGGTATCTCTCATTAATAGTAGCAAGAGAAGCAGCCCTGAGTTCTGCCTGAGGAGAGACACCCTTCTTGACAGGAAGGACAAGGTCAAAGACAAGGGTGACATATTTCAGCATACCTGGAAAGACTGTCTGGCTGTAAGGGCTCTATTACTTGGAGTGCCAAGTGAGCAGGAAATTCTCTGGAATTCTGATAAAAATGTTCGTTGTGTTTTTAGTCTCAGAGTGCTTGGTCGATAGTTAGTCCAAAAACCCTCTCTACGTAGTAACCTTTCACCAAAGTAGCAAAAACTCTTTTATCGTGCAAACAGTCAAGGTCAGACTGAAGTTTCAAAGCTGGTATTGGAGTTGAGACTCCCCCAGAGATAAGCCTAAGAGCCTTGCTTTGAGCAACATTGAATTTCGATAAAACAGTATCTGAGGCAGTGATTAAAATTTCGGCTCCATAACAGAAGACCGGTCGGATGAAAGAGTTAAAAGTCATGACCAAAACATCCTGAGTAGCACCCTACTGAACACCAGCTAGTCTTTTTAATAAATTAAGTCGGTGGCATTGAAACGTATATTTCATTAAAAAAAATAAAAAATAAGTAAATAAATAAAAATTGTCAAAATTACTCGAATGTATCACAATGTAGATTCTTGTTAAGAAAAACTAATAAACATTTTTTTTAACAAAAATGTCTCATTTTAAGAAATTCCTATATCTTAAAATAATAAAAGGGATATGAAAAGATGCCTATTTTTCAAATTGTAAGCATATTCAATATTTTGTTTACCAAATTTATTGTTATTAGCAGTTAATTTTAAATTTTAATTTAAAAATCTTAAATATTTTTATTTTTAATGAATAGTTAATTTTAACAATTTATTTAAGGAGGAACTATTCTTGTAATCATAAGACTATCTTTTCAGAGTAATATAATTTTAATGTTTTCATTTTATTAACGCATTTTAAATTTATATAATTCTTTCTAAACAATAGTCCTATATATAAGGCTTTATTTTAAATAATAAATTATCATTTTCTTATAGCAAAAAACGAAAGGTAACGTTCTTATTGAAAAGAAATTATTCATTTTATTGTCTAAAAATTCAATCAGCCATTTCTTTTTCCATTTCAAAAGATAATCAAAACTGATCGTAGTAACTGTTTTATTGAATTAATGTTATTCAACAGCATTTATTCTAATGCTTTTCATTTTCTTGGAGTCATTTAATCTGAACTGAATATAATTTTTACGTGCGCACACATGATAAATTTTGGTTCTCTTTAAATTTTCCATTTCCCTCACGTTTATGCTCAGTTGAACAGAGATGCTCAGAAATCTTCCAAAGAAGCTTTCTTTTTGCACTCTGCTGAACTCTTTTATTTTGGATTTAGCGTCACTTTTTAGTGCAGAAACGAAGGGGGTCGGGGGATGCGAAAGTCCCCAAAAGAAAATGAAGTAGAAACATCGGCCTCAGAAACCGTCGCGCAGTTTTCTTCCTTTTTATTAAGTGCCACTTGGGAAAGGGGGTAAGAGCCTCGTATACCCCCACCCGAGTGCCCGCTGTAGCGAAGACACATAGATGATGCACGACGGACCTTTTTCTGGCCGCCAAAGAAAAACAATAGAACCAAAATGTGCTGAAATGCAAGCTTTAAATACATACATAAAAAGCGAGGGCGATACTAATAGCAGATGTTAGCTAAGGCCTTAAGTTTATCCGCACAAACGGAAGGAAAGATAGGAAAAAAATTTCTCCCCCCTCAAAAAAAGCAGAGAAAAAAATTTATTTTACGAATCGTGCTTGGCGCTTTTTTATATTCTTTTCATTTATTTATTTGGCTGGCTTTTCCCCCCGCATACATTGAAAACAACCGACGTGGCGCATTTTGACTGTGTAATGGATGCATAAGACCTCCCGCACTTAAAATGGATTTAGCCTAAAAGGCTTTTATTTCTCCAAACCCCTTTTTTGAATTTTAGTTCGTTGTTATGCCTTTTTTTTCTTTATTATTCTATCTTTGACTCTACCCCCTCCCACACTTCTTTTCCAGTTCAACTTTTACCCTCTCGTTTCGCCGCGCAAAGTTGAAGCATTCACCACTTTTGGCAATTTATCGCTTTTTTTTTTTTGTATTTGTTTGTTTTTAAATCCAAAACAGATTGAGGTATTTATTCTTACGCATTTGATGATATTTTTTACATAATAGAAAAAAAAACACCAATGTGGAATAAAAAAGTTTTTATATCAATAAGGATATATTGATAAAGTAAAAAAATAACAAACACTTTTACTTGGAATTTAATTTATATATTATTGAATTGATGAAAAAAAATCTAAAATTTCATAACTATTATTTTTATAATTTTTGTTTTTTTCTTTTCCTTTTCATAAATATTTCTTTTATCACTGTTAGAGGAAACATCTTATTTCACTCTAAATTTTAATTAAAAGTTTTTCCTAAATGATATAAATTTCTCTTTCAAAGCATTTCTACAAACATTTTTAATAGTAGGTTATCCTACCTACTATTAAAAATGTTTGTAGAAATAGATGATAAAATTTTTTTACTGTAATGCTTATATATTTCAAGTAAAAAATTTAGTTAGATTTGTTTGTCAGAGTTAGTATATTCCGAATAATTACTATCATTTACGCTAACGGTGGGATTCGAACACACAAATTTAAACAAAAATCACAGAATTATGTATTTGCTTACCAGGTTGGCTTACGTCCTAGTATATAACAGTATTCTAAGTATTAGTATTTTAATAAATTTAAAAAAAACTTCCTAGTTACTGTTCTCGTAATGTAATGAAAGTTGTCTGATTAATAAGAAGAAGTATACCTTAGTAATAGTTAAGGACGTTAGAAAAATAATCAGTTTTAACAATAAAATCATTTTTTACGAAATGAAAATTTATGATTAATTCAAACTTTAATACGTTTCAAATATATACTTTTATATCTTTTTAACAATATATTATGTATAGAAATCTGAATTTTTTTTAAAAATACTTAAAAAAAAATCATATTACATTAATTCCGAATAAAAATTTAGGAATTTTATACATTGTAACATAACTAATAGATAATGCTGGTGTTATTTTTAAAATTTCCCAAAAAGTTGCTTAAAGATTCTTAAAAACAATTAAATTAATATATATTTTTTTAAAAAAGTTGTCTAACTCGTTAATTTTGTAATAAATACTTAAAATTTTTAAAGGATATTTCACATTATCAAAACTTTTATATATTTGTTAAAATATAACGAATCTGTAATCCATCGTTACTTCATTTTTTTAGAAAATTTTCAATTGGGTTATATGTTTCTGAAATTAAAATTTCTTGAATAAATCATTGTCTTATAACCATAAATTGTTTACATTGACGTTTATACTTATACCATAGTTAAAATTTGATTTTAAAATCTCTTACAAATCATTATCTAACTCACATAGTTTTTCCATGTAACACAAAATACATAAGCATACATAATTTTGTGCTTTTACTTAAGAGATATATAGAATGTACTATAAATGAAATCTAAGTCTTTGTTCACATAAAGTGTCTTCAAATGAAGGGTAAGACTATAGCATTGTGTGTGTGTGTGTGGTATTTGTATGATCATCCTATTAGAGACAGTGGATTAAAACTTGTAATTTTGTCATTTGAAAAAATTTTTTTTATATTCAGCCGAAAATTATGTTAAAATAGAGGAAGTACATATAAAATCAACCTTTCATTCCTTCAGTGGGTCGATAAACTGATTACCAAGCATGCTTGGAAACTGAAGACTGGGGTTTCGCGTTACGCTGACCACATAATCCAGATATATGATTCGTACACCAGGACCTCTTGGTCCGGAAAAAAGAGATGGGCTGTAGGCTTTGGCCCACATGGGCGGTCATGCCACAGAGTTTAATTTATATGTGAAACACACACATGTAAGTTCACTACAAACGCTGGGAATTTTCCATTGTTGCTGAAACCAAGGTAAACAACAGAGCTGGTCCCGGTAAGAAAATGGGAAATATTTAAAACTAAATGAATAAAATAAATAAGCAAAATATATAAGAAAACGCTAAAGGCCGCCAAACGGAGAGATTGTTATCAAAGACAACGAACCTTCAGTTAATGCTTAAGCAATTTAAAAGACACTGTTAGTAGAACCAACAACACACCGAACAAATTGACACTAGCATTTCAATTCAGGTGTCATAATCTTTAAGAACAGTTTCTTTTCAGGCTAATATATTTTTGCAACACATTTTCATTCACACTTTAATCTGAACGTTCAAATTTGTGGTAGGATCACAGAAGTCGGAGAACTTAGCATACTTATTGGAACTTTGTTGGAGAGTTATGTCTACCATCCAAGATTTTGAACCGTTGCGGAGCAGTTACGAACAAATTATTTTAATTAATATTTCACTTTCAATCCTTCTGTTAAAGATTGCATGGTATTCCATAAGAATTCCTGAACGAAGTTTTTCTTCCAGGTTATATGATCGCCTCGTGATTTTTGTTTATTTACTTTTTTATATTTTACTCCGATTTCTGAATATGCATTCAGTGTTCTATATACGCTTCAAATAATTAAACCTTTTAATATTCCTTCTGGTTGCGGTATCTTTCATTTTACCAAAATCTGCTTGGAGAGAGAAAGAGAGAGATTGTTAAATTAAATGTAAAATAATATTCAATAAATTGATTAAAAATTTTTAATTTATTGCTTAAAAATTAATAATGGAAGCGAATGGAAGAGAACAAATGTAAAATTAGTAAATAATTACATTTGTTCGCTTCCATTCGGGGATTCAAATTTTTTTCTCTTTTATTTATAAATCTTTAAAATTCATATCTTTATTTTCATATTTAGATTTAATTAGAAATAATTTTCTTATTACTAATCATTTTAATTATTTTTCAAATTAATAAATATTTATGATGCCATGTGGTGCTAATTTGAGGAATCTTTGCATATCGCCAATGAAATAGTAGCAGAAGGATCGCATGATTTTTGCACTAAATTTACTCCACTATCCATTGGAAGCATCATAAGAAAATTATCCTCACTCATTATCTGAGGGGTGTGTCCATGAAAAGTACATGAGAATAACTGCTGATCTGGCTTGGTATTCTTTTTTACAAAGCGGATTTAAGTTTAATGAGTGTTTTCTTGGGCATTTGAATTAAAGCATAACATTCAAAACTACTTAAATTTAAACTACATTAGAGTTTTATTCATATATCAAATGTGAAAAAGTAAATGGATTACGATAATGAGCATATTCTGAAAATTAAGAATTGCGTACGAGTTTGCTAGCTTATAAAAACATAATTCTAATTACCTAATTAGATTTCTTTTCGTCTAATTTCGCCATGCTTAAAAAGAGCTATCATCACTGGATCACAAGTGAAAGACACTGCATTTGATTTAGTTCCTCACCCAAAAGTCACTTTTAGCATACAAAGAAGTAGTTAATTAGACTGGGACTTGCAATTTAAAGTGCAGTCTGAACAGCCATTGTCATAAACGCACAAATAGGAATTGAACTCACGACTTATTTTGCAGAAGACCAAAGTTTTTAACATTCACCAAGAACATTAAAACGTGCATTAAATAGCTACTTATTGTTCATTCCCTCTGTTGCCAAAAACTGTAAGAATAATTATAGAAGCATTATTTTTAATGGCATGCATTTAAAAGTAATCATTTTATAAAATTGGCTCGTTAAAGCTATTAGCATTTCAACAACTGTAAGAACCAAATATTGTATATACTCAGAGAAACAACATTTTATTACTCTGCTTGTTACAATGGTAATCAATTGACCGATGATAAAATCCAAATTTTAATCAAAATTTAAAGATTTAGAAAAATGTTCTTTCTTTGACATCTTTTGAGAAATATTTACAGTTACGAAATATATTCACTTCATTTGCTTTAATATTACTTCGTAAGCTTTGCTTTTAAATTCAAAGAGATTTCCATCGCAATGTAATGGAATATTAACTTGTCGCTTATACTTATTAACTTGTATTAACAGCATTTATTTATACTAATAACATGATAAATGAATATTAATAACATGTTTATAACATGTTATTAATATTAATTTACCATGTTATTCATATGAATCAATGCTGTTATTAATAACGTGTTAATTTAATAACATAAACTCACAACAATTTTAAATTATAAGCAATATATATAAATAATTGTTTATAATTTAATATTGTTGTAAGCATCCTCTTATGAAAATTATCAGTTTAAGAATTTATCATTCACTGTGGGTGAATTTTTTTCTATTTGATCTTTAATTTAGAACTAAATTCAGTATCAGAAAATATATTTCTTCGTTATTCTTACTTAGCCTGTTAAGATAGCATCACTGCAAGGCTATTTTTAATGTAAAAGAAACAACAGTAAAAGCAAAACAGAGATAAAAAGAGAATTTATGCTATAAGAACTGATTTGATCGATCAAAATAAGTTTATTTTATACAAATTTTGTGTATTGGGTTGATACAAAGAAATTCCAGTTTTTATGTGGTACTTCTTTGTTATCCGAAATGAAAATACTTTTTATCAATCCAATGTATAAGTATTTGCTTCATTTACATATTTAATATATTATTGTTATTGCCAATGATATAGTTCATAAGAACCCATTTAAATAATACTTAAAATATTAGAGTAATATTTTATCTTAAAGATATATATTTATTTTTGAATCATTATATATATAATTTATAGGGGTACTAAGCCGGTACATTTAAGAAATTTTCCTTTTACAGATTTTTAAGTATTTCTTTGGAAGCCTAAAGCTGTTTTAAAGAACTTGTACCGTCGACGCGACTTGACTTCACTGAATACATTTTCACAGATAATGGGACGTATTCATATTTCACAAGGGAGAAAACTTTGAAAATTCCTAAGCATCCTTTTTGAAGGATGAGCATGTAGGACACAATAGCAAACATCTATCTCCTGTTCAGTACTGGTTGGAATCGAACCTGGGGATTTCTCTAGAGTGCACTTTTAACCCCCCTCCCCCGGGGAAATGTATTCCATTACATTTCTAATTGTTTCAATAAGGTATTATGATGCCTGTAAAATTTTTACTATACCATTTCCACTTATAACATTTTATTTTAAATTTATTTATATAAAATGTTTATTTATTTTTTGCAACTTAATATTTTACGTACAATACATTTTTTTTTTCTATTTCTTTTAAAATTTAGTAAGGTTATGGATATATTTATTAAACATTCAAATTTTTATTGAGACAAAAATTAAATACATTTAATTTTTTAACTTTTATTTATTTATTATCGCAAGTACAGTACAAAGACTTACCATTTAAAATGCCGAAGGAAAATTTAAAATAATTGCATATTTTTTGTAGTTCTTAATTTCATTTTTATACTATCCGGAACACAGTCTTCAATGATTATTAGATTTTTACAGCATATTTTAAATAATTTATATCTGTATATTTAAAAATAAAATTCAGATTCAATATGTGATAAACAAATTAAGTTTTCTTGGTTTTCATTTAAGAAACAATAAAGCATGAAAAAACTCAGTTTTTACAAAATTACTGAGCTATTCAAGCCTAAAGCTCCCCATTTTGAAATGAAATCAAAACGGAGAGTATTTTTTACTCTCCGTTAAGGTAACCCCTGACTTGCGGTTCTAATCTGATTATTTAAGGGGGAAAGAAAGAATTGCAAAAGAGTGGAAGAGTTAAAAAAGGGGGTGGGGGATTAGAGAGGGTTGAGGTGCCCCCATAGAAAAACCGGAAGAAACTGTTAAAAGAATGGGTAATTCGAAAGGGTGAAGGGATAGAGAAATTCAAGTTTGGTGTGTTTGTGTTTTTTTAAGAATATATATAGAGGACTTTTTTCCTCTGAAAGTGAGTCGAATAAAAAAAAATTACTTTAAATGGGACTTTCTTTTTTTCTCTATCAGTAAAACTCAAGAGGATAAGATTGAAGCTATTGAAGAATATTAATGACAAGAAGAGATTAAAAATAGAGCTATCTTTTCTTTAATTATTTTTTCAAACACTGTTTGCTTAAAGATAGATACCAAATCAAGTTAAGAATCAGTTTTAAATTAACGAAATCGTCATAGTTTTGTAAATCTTTATAAAAATGAGAAAAAATATGTTTTTTTCTTAATTTTATACCAGAACTAAAAAATAGAATTCTTAATTAAAATCCAAAAATTATATCCATTTTGACGAATTTTTTTTAACAACAATGCAGGTAGCTGTAATTTAGTACGGCAAAAAATTATTCACATATCCATAGATAGCAAGTTCTATGTATGTTATGCTGAGAAAAATCTACATTCATTAAAATCACCAATCGATCTAATGTTCCTTTGTTGGTGTGGCGATGAGATGTGAATAAAACGCCATTACTTCATTTGATGAGATTCAAAATTACCTGACGATTAACTGTTACTAAGAACTTTCGATCAGATGAAACAAGCAGTAATCGTATCTCAAAAATCTGACTTCAACAACATTAGGAAATTCTCTTTATTTTTATTCACGAAGCTTAAATAACATCTTACTTCATAATAAATTACAGAATGTTGAAACTCAATTATATATAAACACAAATGAAGAAGTATTAAACTTTTGTGCTTCAATTTAAATTCAAATATTGCTGAAGAAAGTTTACATGATTTTTAATTAAACAAAAATTAAATAACTAAATTAATTAATAAACAAGCAGAAACTTCTTACGAGACTTTTGATCTTGAAACAAGTTTCTACCACCAACGTATAACTTTGTCAAAAGATAAATATTTATTTTTTGCTTTCTTCCTCTACATCTGATGGGTAGTTTTTTTTAAATTTTTTATTGTATAACAATAATGTAGCCCATTAATTACTACGTCTTGTTGAAGGGATGTTATAATACTTGCAGAATGGCAACACCCATCACCAATGACTCAAAAGTGTCATTGTCAATATTGGGATCATACACTAATAGACACAATCCACTAACATTATTCCATGTTGAGCCTTGTTTAATTCTTTTAACTCAAAGTATCTCATAAAACAAAATTCCTTAAGTTTTTAGCGAGATATTGATATAAATAGAGATTTTTTCGCATCTAACTTGATTCCAATCTCTTGCTTTCACCTACTTAAAGGAAGCAACATAATAATGGCACCAAAACAATAACACGATTACTTGTGATATCAAAAGTAGAAGCTGCTCCTTTTAACTAAGTGCTTATACCATTACTAGCAATTATTTGCTTACCTTTTTAGAATGTAAGTCTATAGTTAATTCTGAAATTTCGAAAGGGTGGAGGGTTCCTCCCTGCTATCATTGGTACGCGGTCAAAGAGCCTGGCTCCTCATTCACCCTCAATTGTGACAGAACCTCAAACCGCAATTTCCAGACTAGCAAGCGGCCACACTAGAGGTCACACGTATTTCAAAGGCAGGAAAATCTTCAATGTCTGTTCTAAATGTAAAACTGAGCAGGCTTCTCCTAATCACATCCTGGACTGTTTGGGACTTTCCATAGAGGATATACTCTACCCCCTTCTGGTCCTCGATTTCCTTAGAATCAACGGTCTGATGGACCTTGTCTGACTTCGTTAGAAATTTGGAGGAAAAGCCACAACAACACAATTATTTGCTAAACTTCCTAATACATAAAATCTTATACGCTACACCATTTTTAGTCAGTTCCACAAATAAAGTAAAAAACTAAACTTGGTATTTTTATTATATCAAACAAATATACTTGTATGTTTTTTCTGGGTGTAAGATAAGTTATGCATGAAATTTCCGATCTCTAATACTATTTTAAACCTGTTTAAAATATTTTTTTCTGCACAAAAACGGTCCTCAAACGCACGACGTATAAAAAGTACGGCTTATTTCCTATTTAGATTCAGTGACCAAATATATTTAAAATTATTACTAAAATCCAATGCACTAAATAAATTTTTTTTTAAACTTGTGTGGTTTCTATGGGTAAATAACTTATCACTCTACCATCATTGTTTTCATAAACGGATTAACTTGAATTGGGCAACTCATGGATGTAATTGATGAAGGGTATTTAATATGTTTTTATACATATTGTGTAAATGTGTGATTGAGAGGTATTTCAAAATATTATTTTTAAATAAGGGTTTGTTTGCAGATCTGTGAACATTTTTTTTTAACACGATTTACTAAATGAAGATCGGAGCCAACAGTTTAAAGTGAATTCCGAAATCCTACTAACAATCCCATCTCGACATGGAAAACGATCTTGAGCTGAAAACTTGAAGGCTAACTATTCAGCTGCTGCCACTTTTGCAATCGAAAATCGAGGAATAAATCCATTAAAATTACCACTTCAAAAGGCAATTCTATATAATACATTGCATTAGCAGAATTTTAACAAATATAACATATTTCATATGATTTAATTCAGAAACAGAATGTCACAGGAAGCTTCCAGCTCTACAAGAGTCACTTTCTTGTATGCAAGCAAAGTATTTTTTGAGAAACCAGGAAGAAATGGATGGAGGAAGGAAAGAAAAAAAACCATTAAAAATATTCACGTTCCACCCACTTAAGAATGCCCTCTTGACGGACACTGGCTAATCGATTAGGATTGGACAGTGACAGATGATTCTGATTAAGGGCAATCCATCGCTCAACTTCCACAGAAAACCTTCCTCATGAACTGACCCCTCCGTTCTCCCTCCCACGCTTCCTTATTCTTGCACGATTCCCGTTTCCGACAGAAAAGGCTCAGAGCTTTTAGATCAACAGCCCCACGCGATTCAATATTTGCCTATTATGCTCCTTCACTGTAACAAGGGCCTGGAGGTGAAAGTGACACCAGCGTTTGCCCCTTCACTTTAATGATGGAAATCTGACTAAATCCCCACCCACACTTCTTCGAATTCCGTAGCAGGGAAATAAAAAAATAAAAATAAAAAAAAACAGAATTTGTGAAAGATACCTATTAGGTAATCTATATATTTATGTTTGAATATTTTCTATATACATAGCGTATTTGTGAAGGTTGAGCATTTTCTTTTCCTAGTGTGGATTCTAGAAAACTTGACAAACGATAAGTTCACAACATTTTTCTTTGTAATATCTCTATTTGTCTTTCTTAACGAATCTTTTTCCTGAGTGAAAAAAGCTTTTAGTTTGTTGTGTTATAATGATATTATATGTACAGAGAACTTATAAATATTATATGCACTAATTTTTGTTAAAGTTGATTTCAGAAAATTTCTCAAACAGTAATTGACAATATTTTTTTCTGTGACTTCTCAACTTGTTTTTTTCTAGCGTATCGTTTCCATAAATGAAAAAGATTTATGATTGTTGTAATGATGGTATAACAATATTATCTATGTATGTAATGAACTTACCAAAGACATTTTTTTCTTAAAATTAAATCAAGAAAACATTAAACGGTAATTATTTCGTCTTAAGGCTTCAACTTGTTTTACTTGATGCATTGTTAGCATAAGCAAAAAACTTATTTTCAATTATATTCAATATAAGTAAACTTATATTCAATTATTTATGTCTTAATGATATTGTCTATATACACAAATTACTCACATAAACATTTTTAACTAATTTTTTAAAACTTAAAATAACTATCAAATAATAATCGACAGAATTTTTTTTAATTATTTTCATAGTTAAAAGCAAGATATTTTATTGTATTTTTTTAATATGTATTGCGTGAATAGATGAAAAAAATTTAGATTCAGGTTAGTGATTTTTTTCAGTTGGTATGGATATATTTTGTAAAAACCTGAATTTGGTTAGTAGTGAAACTATTTAATGTAATTATTCCAATCAAACAAATTTTAATGCATATGGAGAGTAAAAAGAACCCTTTCCATACATTATTCTATTTTTGCATTCTATATTCCTGAATTGTCAATTGAGTATTATTTTGCATTCACAAAAAAGATCATTTACGGTACACTTTTTCTTTAATATATATATTTTTTAAAAATGCAGCTTAAATATAATACTTCTCATAACAGGGACTTAAAGAATATTAAAAATATCGTCACAAGTTCCAATAGACGATCTTCTATGGTATCATAATAATAAAGTAACCAAAATTGGCAATGGAATGATAATTGTTCTGGTCTTCACTAGAGAATTGATCCCCATCAAAGGTTTTGGCGTTTGATTGAGATTTAAAATCCACTTTAAACTTAAGTCTTAGTCAAGATAATTTTGTATGTAAAAATTATCGTGAATTGAGAAATAAATTAACAACATTTAAAGGTAATAATCTTCAAAATGATCTGAAAATGTTTTAAAAAATTAAAATTATTTATTGTAATGATGAGAAAACTGAAAAATATAAATAATAACAATATTAATTGATAAAGAAATAAATGTAAAAAAATTAATAATAGTTAAAGGTAATAATCCTTAAATATGATCTGAAAATGTTCTAAAAAACAAAATTATTTATTGTAATAATGAGAAAACTGAAAAATAATAAATATGATAATAAAGGCTTAATGATAATTTAATAAGACCCAACTGGTAAATGTAATTATATTCTAATCATAATATAATAAACAATAACAATGTTCTAAAATATAACACATTTTATTATTTCCTTAACAATCACACAATAGTTATAGTAATAATATTTTTAAAGATAGATAGTGTACTTATAATAATACAACGGGAGTTATAAGATTTAATTTCTATACAACAGATAATCTCTGAACTCAAAGCGTCGCAGCATTTGTTTGTCGCATTTATCTCTTCTTCCCTGACTCTGATAAGCAAGAAGAGTTAAGTAGCACCAAGGAGAAAATCTCGAAAGTAAGAATCAGCCACTGAGAAGGTTAAAGCACAAACGGGGCATTTTCTTATGATTAAGAGTAATATGACTAAGTCAATAATTTTTCAGTCATGGTTTAATCTGAAAAATTTTCTGTAGCCTTTTTTTTTCCAAAGCCCAATGCTGTACATCTCAAATGTCGACATGTAAACCAATTTAATATAAAAAACACATCCTTTTTTATTTTTTCAAGCCACTTAAATTGTCTTCCTTTATTCTAGTTAACATGGATTGGTAAAAATGATTTTCTTTTTTTGCTATATTTGGATCATTAATTCTAAATAAACGTTCCAACCATCGTATACTATTTTCAAGCTACTACAATACTGGATTACTTAAATTTACTATAAATTTTGTAATTAGAAATTAATATAAGCGAAGCCTATTCTTTTATTTCTTAACCTTCACCAAAGTTTTTTGTTGATATTTTGAAATTGAAAACTATCAGCTTATTTTTAAGTGTATTTATTATGGAAATTAGCCTTTCCATTAATATTTCAAAATCCGGTACAAATGAAGAATTTATAAATGTAGCAAAGAATTTATAGACTTACTGTATATTAAATAAAAGAAATAAAAAATCATGACTTCAAAAAATTTCTTGAATGTGAATTTATTTTAACGGAATTTTGTATTTGCAGGATAAGAATGATGTTAAAACATGAATACTTTGCAAAAAGAAAGTAAAATATCATATATATTTTAAGGCCTTCCTTTTTCTTGACATTATTATTTATCTAATTGATAAGCAAAGTAATAAAATTTAAAATTCTATGCTGACTGCGTAAAGACTGTCAAAGCTCATAAGGTAATAAATGGGGAGTTTCATAAACGAGAATTTTTTTTGCATTTTCAAACTTATTCTTAGGATTTTCGTAATTATATTATAAAAAATTATGATAGTGTTTTAATATTTTAATAAAAAAAAAGATCACAAGCTGAAAATTAGAAATCTAGTTGCTATGTTCAGCAATTCTTAATTGTGATGAAAACAGTGATAATGGAATAGATAATACGTTAAGGGGAAGATTGTCAAAATTTACTTACAATAACATATCAAATTTAAGAAAATATCACAAAAAGGGTGATTATTCAAACAATTGCATATAAAACTTCTGGAAGCTTACTCATCATATATAATGTATTTTTACGTACATCATATATACGTCAAATAAACATTTCAAAACATGCGTTCCGAGAGAACATTTAAGTTTTCAGAAAGTTAGAAATATCTGGCAGGGTACCGATGACAAAGCAAAATATTACATTTTTCATTATGTTTTTTCTTTTTTTCTAATACGTTCATAATGTTTGCGATTAACTTTTATAAATATTTTTATGAGATTAATTCATGAAAAATCTTTGCAAAGGTCATTAAATTAATTTTTGAATATTAAATATTATCTTTTTTATTAAAGCATTTATTAAAAATTCAATTGTTTATTAAAGATGATAAAATAAAGAAAATTTATTCAAGAAATTAAAACTAACGTTTTAATAAAATTTTAAAAAGAATATTAATTTATGAAATTATATAGATCGAAGATATCTGTGGGATTCAAAAGATATAACTTATTTCGACAAACATAAAAAATATTCTATTCTTGGAAATAAGTCATACGTTTTACGAAACATTTGAAAAACCTGAGATGGGCTATAATTTGTAATAATACTAAACATGGATTTTTTTATGATAAGGAAATAAATTGAAATTCAGAATATTTAAATAATTTAGACAAAATACACAGAAGAACATATTCTACATTTAAATATACTGTATTTAATGTTATTGAAAACATTGATTCTTTTTTATTATAAATGTAATTGAAACAGTAATTTTGCTACTTATTTTATGTTGCTGATGTTTGCTTAGATATAATAAATTTTAATAAAATAAATTCAATATTAAATTTAAAAAAATTTTGGGATTAGAATGATTAATAATATATTATAATTGCGAATTATATTGTTAATAATTATAATATAAATTGTTAACAGTATTATTCTCAATTTAGGTAAATATTGCTGAGCCAAATTAAGTTAACATAATGATATAATAATGTAAACATTTTTTGAGTTAGGATTAAGGTCTTAGAATGCATTTATAGAAGTCTGTATGTGTAACTACCATTTATTTTAAATTACACAGCTAAAAGATAAGATACACACACATATGTAAAGAAATTGAGTAAAAATTAAATATCGTTGCAGAATTAGTTTAGATTCTTAAAGATTCAGGAATGCGTTATCATATTTTTTGTTTTTTCATAAATTAATTTACATAAAAAATATTTTAATACTATTGGAAAGGTGTTGATCATATGCTTGCCTCACACATTTACCTAAAGACTTATAGTTATTTCTATTTAAAATTTATATTTATCATAAAAAATTATCTCAAATATTTATTTTTAAAATATATTATATTCAAAGCAATGATGTAATTCAATGAGTTTGATTAGATTTAGATTATGAAATATACACTAGTTTTGTTAAATAATGATAATTTTCAAAAAATTTATCATACTATAAAAAAATTATGCATTTTGAGTTTCAATATAAAAAAATTATATATATCAGATATGTCTGGAAGATAAACAGTGATAATTTCACAAAACTGATATTGTCTATTAGTCAAAATGTATATAAATAATAATTCTCAATATGATGTAATAGTTTCATTGTTTCAACAGAATAATGACGTCACATAGTCACATGACATGACGTCATTATTTCTTCTCCGTGAATTCACAAAGAATTTTCCGAGCAAGGTTTTCACCTGAGTGCTCCAGTAAATGTGATCCTTCTGATTCTACGCGGAAAGATCTATTTGCCAACCCAAAGAGGAAGCGCCTCAAACACGGACACTGACTGATAAATATGAATCTTTTTCACGCGATAGATAAATAAAAGGTTTAAATCAAAACCACCTACTATTGGAATCTAAATCGAGAATCATATAAAAAAATCAGTTTTCAATTGATCAGCTGTCCAGTGAACACATTTACGTTCTCACCTCAAATGTTCCATCCTTCAGGACAAGAGAAAGATACAAGCTCCTGGTCCGTCGTGTACTGGTCAGATTTGTCAAGTCTTCTATCCACGGCTTCCGTTGATATCAATCTTCAGGTGTGGGTCTATCTGAATTCAGAGGGAATGGAAGTTTTAGGCCTTTGTGTGCATAATTACAAATACCGGTCATGTGTATTGTAGTTCTGTATGATTATCTGTATGAAACTGGTGAGAAATTTTTGCCCTAGTACATGAACCGCAGGTAGAAACGCACATTTAGCCATCTAATCACTTCTATCTGAATTTGTCCACCCTTTACACCGCCATTAACTCTCCATCACAATCGTTAGGGCAAATAATGTTAGGAGATCAGTGTTATTAATAAGATCAACTAGATTTTTTTTTAAAATCCGACAGTGAAGTTTGCAACCTTATTCTGACAAATGCTGTTTTATTTTCTTCGCCAATAATGAATTCTGGTTACATTACAATTTTCTTCAAAACTTGTTGCCTTATGCTTTATTCAAATTTTAAACAGATTGGCGAATTTTTGAAAAAATTATCTCTATTTGTGGATTTTTTTAAATTTTTAGAAATCAGTATATTAGAATCTAAAAATTGAAAAAATTCCATGTTAAAAAATTCTTTTCTTATGAATTTTGTACGTGTAATGTGAAAATATTAGTGCTGTAACTTTTAGTGGGAAAAAAAAGAAAATAAATATTTTTTTCTTAATTAATAAACATAATAATAATTGAATTTAGAAGAATTGTAATGGATTAAAAATGGATTAATAAAGATTATTCTGGCTCATGTATTGAAAATATTGAAATCTAAGAAAGGTGAAGTTTTGTTACTTTAAAAAAAATTTATGCAAGGATTTAGTCTAAGGACTACATATGAACAGTAAAAACAGTGCTTGTACTTTAGCATATTGGAAGAAAAAACTAAATCAAAAATAGAATATCGTCTGTATTTCGACCTTTTTCCCTTAACACCATTTTTCGAAATACTTAATTGATAATCAGAATGATAATTGAATCTGAAACATTGGTAATATTAAATGCATCAATGAAAATAATAGGGTAACTTTCAGTCATTGCATATAGATTATTGGAATAAAAATGTTCCCATTAGCTATTCTGAGAAATTAAATAAAGTAAAGTACATAATTATTCCATTTCTTTCAGTAAAAAACTTAAACCAGGAAAAAGAGACTAAATATTTTAATGTTTTCAATATTAAAATATGAAGTGATACTAATGCAGAAGCAACTTATGGATAATTTAATTTATTGAGAAGTTGATGAAGAAGACTTTTATTTTATGTGTTCAATGGATAAGCAAGGCTTAGATATTTGTTTTTATTCGTCTACAATAATTTTTTTATTTATTTGTAGAGTTTCAACACAATCAGTCTTTGGCAAAAGTGACATTTCTAGCCTAAAATTGGCTTTGCCCATACATCCTTCTTTATTTCAAATAAATAAATAATAATTCTGGCACACACATAAAAAATAATTTGTACACACAAACAATAGTTTTGGATGATGTATTTAGATTTGATTATTTTATAGTTTAAGATTTGTCTTTCTTGAAATTATTTTAATCTGACCTGAAAAATCTTCTGTGAAGAAATATGTTAGCTCTCATTATGATTACAGAAATCATATTCAATAATCAGGCTTTTTAGAGCAATATAAACACATGCAGTTATAGTTACTCGTATTATAGTTGCCTAATGTATGCATCTATTTGAATCTATTAGATTGTTTGAATAATTTTATGGAGACATTTATGATGGAGCCTTTTAACATATAGTTTTGCTCCAGGAAATACTATGAAATATATATCTTTCTTTGGGTTTCGAATTCATACTTGTTTCATAAGGAGAACCAAGTTTGCTCATTATAAAATGTAGCAAGAGTTAATTACTATACTAAGGTTTTCTATTTAACAATAAAAATATAAAAGGTAATATCTTTAATGAGATTAAGAGATTAATGTTTTATTACGATTTTTTAACATTTTAAATATTTTTGTACTTTTACTACAAATTAGATCCTTATTTAATCTCCAATATATATAGACAAATATTAGTCTATCTCTCGTTGATATTTATACTTAAGTTGAACTCTTCGATAGTCAGTTTTATGTATGATATAGATATAATAATCTTATTATTTTTATCTTATGAGAAAAAGAATACATTTCGAAACAAAGCTAACTTACTTAGAAACGAAGGAGAGAGAAAGACGTAAAATATTTTCGCTTCAGTAACGTTATAGGAAGTAGATTAATATTTTACTGCTATGGGGATTGCATTCAGATATTGACAAATCCTCTCAGTATTCAAAATTAAAATTGGAATTAAAAAAAATATTTGTCAGAATTTTTACAATACGATTAAAATATAGATAAACATTTTGAAAAAGTATGTAATGATCTTTTTTATTTACATGTGTCATCTTTATCTTACTATTTAGGTAATTTCTTGAAACTGAACACATTTCATCATTTTTTTCTGTGTTTATTTTTCCTAATGAATCTTTCCTCACTCTTATTGAAACTATAGAAGATGTTTTTAATCATTATAGAAAGCAAAAATTATTATATTTATTATATAAATTTTAGTAACATTAGCTTGTTATTCTGGCAAAGCATGGCTGGGAAAGTGGCGACAACAAGTGAACAGCTTGGAGATTACATATGTTGGAACATTTGGTAACGATTCTAATAACCCGAAAGTATCCATAGATTTACAATAAACAACAATATAACGAGGACCATAATTATGAAGTTTATTGCTTACTTTTTTTTTTAGAATTTGAAAAGAATTGCAATGCAACTTCTTGCCATTAATGTTTATTGTACTATCCTTTTATATTTTGAAATATAAATTAATAAGTATTGAAGCCACTTTGAAAGACATATCCAATATAAGCTTTCAAATAATAATTTACCTAATGTTCACATAAATTCAACAGATCCCAAATATTTCGACTAATTCAAGAACAGCAACCAATTTTTCTAGTTTCACAGGGATTTATATTAAATATCGAACCATTAGGCTCTCTGTAATGCTATCACGAAACTATCGTCTTCAGGATAGTTCAATAACACAAAATACCATCGTTTATGGCGATACATTTATTCCAAATTAACGTACACAAACATTAATTATTAACATAAACATAAATTTTAGACATTTTACCACATTATTCAAAGATACATAGATTTTTCATCGTCCCGGGAGCGGGACTTGATCTTACCCCTGGTAATCACAACCAATCGTTCCTCTTGCTCCGACGTGACTCAATCTATCATGTCTCTCCCATCAACAGACAACAAAATCGAAAGTTCTCGTTTCCGTTAAATCCTTATTTTCACTATCTCAATAAAGCTTAATGAATTCAAAAGTCAAAAGATTTTTGAATAGCTCAAGGACAGAAGTATTTTCTTTTAATTTCAAAACACGTAACTCGAGAATTGAAGCCATTATCTTCTGGATTTTCTTTAAATGGCTAACTAAAGCTGATATAAGCACTACGTATTCTTCAGATTCTAAATAGTTTGAGAAATCATTTTTTGTGGTTTCAGATTTTTATCAAGTATCGCGCGAGCTATTTAACTCTAAAAAAAGCCTTCAGATCCAAACGTTTTGAATAGTTTAAGGATCCAAAGCTATTTCTTTTCATTTTGGAAGAGTCGGAGAACATAAGTCACCATTGGTGTTTCAAACTATCGAAACTATTAAATTCGGTAATAAATATTTAATAAATTGTTCTGTTTCAAAACTTATTTAGTTAATTTTTACTACCGAATTCTGAATGATTCGAGAACAGAAGCCATTTCTTTCTTATTTTGAAAGGCTTTTATTTCGAATTTTTTAATATCTGGAAGAAAATTATTTCTGAAAAAGAAAATTTTGTACTTTTGTTTATTTCTCCAATTATAAATATGTTATTTTAGATATACGAATATATAAAAACAAATAAAACATATAGTCTTTAATTTAAATATAGTTTTAAGTGTGCAAAATATGCTAACAAATTTTCATGATGATAAATTGGTTTCGAAAAATTGAAATATGTTCTGCAAGCAACGATAAATAATACAGAATTAAATATCTTTACTAATGAATTAAATCGTTACATAAATAATCATATTGAATAAAAATTAAGCTAATTAGTATTAGCTGACTATAATTAGATAATTACTCTAGCAATTTAAAATAATGAAAATCGATAAAGTAATTTGGAAATTTAAAATAAAATTTCATATTAAAAAATAGGAATTTTAAAAAAGAATAGCACATGAAAACTTTTTAACTTTTATCTTCTTGATTTAATTTCTTCTATTACAATTTTTAGTTTTGCCAAGTGCAATATATGATACCGCTATTTTGGGACTAAGTTAAATGAATGCTTATTATGATATATTATATTTATTGTAATTATAAATTCTTTTATTATTACTTTTCTCCATCGATTCTGTATCAAGTTTGGATTATAAGTTTATATTATACTGACAAATTCCTATCTTATAGACCATGTCCGTGTCTTAATGTCAAGTTCATGCTCATTATTCATTTTTTATTTCCACCTGACAGATCAGTTTTTATATCATCATTTAAAATTTTGGTAACAAAATGTCTGCTAATAGAAAAACACTCTTTTAAGCATGTAAAATCAAATCTTTGTTTACAAATTAGACGACCATTGGTTAAGTTAACTAGTATATTAAATTACTTTTTATATTGAGAAATTGATTTATTATATTTTCTATGTCTTACAAAAGGTATAAATATTGGATTGTTATAGCACACCAAACAGCTGTTTAGAAATTAGACTCTTATCTGTAACAGGTATATGTATTGTTAACCTACTATACTTTTTATTAAAGGATTTCAACTTATCTTCTATGGCTTATATGCGTTTGCAATCAAAAGCTGTTATAACACTCCAAAAATATATTTAGAAATTAGACATCCATTCGTAAAATTAACTAGTGTTAAATTACTATATTTTACTGAGAAATTTTGGTTTCTCACTCTTTTATGGCTTACAGACTTTTGAAATCTTATGTTACTGTGGCACTTCAAACAAACAGGATGTTTGATTTAGGTAATATGTGAGAAGGGCTCTTTTTTGTGCTTCAACTAAGGTAAGATTTTTTTCTACTAATAATATTAACACTGATTCCTTAGAAAAACTTTTTTGAAGAAAGAAAGTAAGTTTAAAATATTTGATATAAAAATATTCATTTAGCAAATTTCAATTTTGTACTTTTTTCATAAAATATACATAATTTTGGAAAAGAGAGAGAGAGAGAGAGAGAAACGAAACGAAAAAATAATTTCATCAAACTAACAAAAAATATAAAATAAAAATATATTAATTGCCTTGATTTATTTCTTTACAAATTGTTTTTCTTTTTTGTCTTAATCTATATTCATTATAAAAAATGTGATTTAGCTTGCATAAGCACAGATATATTATTCTTTAACATACTATTCTTTACTCATTTGTTCCACAATTTTGCGTATGAATTTTTAACTCAAGTTTAACACAGTTGCCCGAATATTTTAACAATATAAATATATTTTTTCTCAAATTGATCAAGGTGTTTTCCAAACTACTTGATTTTTTTAGTTTTTCTAAAAATTTGTAAACTTGTGGAGTTTGTTTAATTTTGTTACGCCAATAATCAGAAATAATAGCCACAACACTTTTTTTTTATTCTAAAAGTGAATATTGCTTTTCCACCGACAATATTTTCTATTTTGGAATTTATGTTTTTAAATGCCGTTTCTCTGAGGATTTTTTCTTACACTCATGTATTTGAATATTCTTTAAATTATTTACCTATTTCTAGTTTTGTATATATTAACTTTTAAAAAATTCTTAAAAATGTTACTTTATATACAGTCTTGAAAAATCATCATTTAATTATCTTTTATATAAAATAATCATGCTAATATTATCTGTAACAACCTGTATTATCTAACATGTTATCTAATTCCTTATAGTGAAATAACATCTGATCGAAATATCCAACAAACATGATGTTAACTTTATTTCACTGTAATTTTTAATAATTATAGTAACAATAAATAAAATTTTAAGTAATATCTACCAGTTATCAGTAATATATAACAACTATAGTAAAATAATGAGTAAAATTATTAATAAAATATGAGAAATAAAATTTAATAGTTATAATCATATAGCTAAAACTAATTAATAAAAATGTGTATCTCTAATGTATAACGCTAACATAATAACAGTAGAAGTATTTAAACCTTGTATAGTAATAACTAATATGTTATAGCAATAACAATTAAATCTATCTTAATATTTAACAGTGATAAAAATATTTATTTCCTATAATGAGAATAAAAATATATCACTTTTATTAATTAATAATCATTTTGATTAATTAATAATGAAACATTTTTAACATTGTATATAAGTCATTATACTCTTTATGGAAACATTATTAAAAACTTTATTAACAAATATTAAGCTTACATAAACACCCTATTTCTGTTACAGGATTAAGAAAATTATTTCTTAAAATTATATATTTTTGATATTTTCTAGAAATAGGGATTATTGAGTGTTACTGGTTTTGAATCACATTAGATATCAATTTCAAAATAAATTATTTTGGCTAACTAAAAATTAAATCATTAAACATTAATTTTTAGACTTACAGAATTTCTTATGAAATTACATAACATATAAAATGGTTTGGTTGGAATGAAAGAATAAACTTAAGCAGTAATATAAAATAATTACATAGCTACTATTTCCAAAGTAATATAATAAAATCTATTCAGAAAAATGTTTATTCTATCGTAAACATTCTTTCGTAAGAGCAGGTGATATTGGTTTTCGCCAAGTTGTAAAACGCTATGGGTGAGAAAATATTTTGGTTATAAAATATTTGCAGCAGTAGCTCACAGACAAATTGGGATTTTTCTGTCAGCGGAGGTTTTACAGAAAAAGTAAATAATGTTTGCGTTAACTTTTTTTTCCGATTTATTTTACGTGCTCAGACAGCTGCAATGTAGATTTTGATTATCATCTATTTCGGTAGGAAATGTTTTTTGGAGAAAATATAAAAAAAGATTAACGATACTTTAAGCTCTTGTTAGTATATATACATAAGAGAAGATTTTTGTGCATAAATTTATTTTCAATTTCTACTTGTGAGCGAGCGAAAAGTATATTTGTTTAAATTATAATTTAATGTTTATTTATAATATGCAAAGAAACTTGCATGCTTTTAATCAAAGGAAATGCAAGCTGTATTTTTAATTTAAATATTGTGTCCAATATGAATTACCTTAATTTTTGTTTATTTGTAGTTAGGTTAGATTATGTTACACAGATTAGGTTTAATAAGGTCTAAATTAAATTAAGTTTGTATTCTTTTAGGCTTGGTTTATAATGTAAATGTAGACGTCAATTATTGTAATGGATATAACATTTGGCATGATTTTTTGATCATATCATTTTAAATTGAAATTATAATTTATCAAAGCAATTTAAAACTGTTAAAATTAGTCAATAGTATCTTTCTAAGTGATAATTTGTACACAAAAAATAATAAAGAATAAAACTTTTTTCTCAAAGACTGTGCTTTTGCATAATTAGTTTATATTAGTAAAATTAAACTAAATAATGAAGTTTGTTTCATATTAGAATTTTAAAACCTAAATCTTTTTTAATATAAGCAATGAACTATATAAAAATCTCTTTCGATAAAATATTAGTCTCATTTTACATAATTAATTTATCTTAAAGGAAGCTATAATAAATATGTTTCCTAAGGAAAAATTTTAACTCTAAAAGCATATCTAAAGTATCTTTTAGGTATGCGTTTAGGTATTCATACCTAAAGTATCTTTTAGGTATGCGTTTAGGTATTCATACCTAAAGTATCTTTTAGGTATGATATGAACTACCCCTAATTTCTGAAAAAAAGCCATTATATAAAAATTCGCTGAACTTTCTTAAATGTATTAATGTAGATATGAGGCGAAAAATACAGTTTTTTAAATAAAGCAGGATATTTGCAAAAGTTTTGAATAATTTAGGTTTGAAGTTATTTTTCATAGTTGCAGAATTGCAGCTACAAAATCTGTAAGATGTGTAAGATTAAGGGAATCATTAATTTACATTTTATAAATATACACTTTTTTGAAAAGGTATTAAATTTCTTAGTCTTAAACCACGCAAATCTTATAAATTCTGTATGATAATAAAAAATTGAGAGCAAAAGTAAGACAAATTTCATTAATATTAAAAATTTTTAACTAATGTAATTATAATTTATTTTTACAACTTCAGCTAAAAATTGCATTTAATAATTTGTTTGAAAAAACTAGAGAATACAAAAAAATTACACGTAAATTTAGTGTGAAATATAAAAGCAAAATTTACAATTTTTTTGAAACATTTGACAAAAGGGAAGAATTCACTCACGTAGGGTTTTTTTATTGCAACAATAGAAAAGGATAGGAGTGGCGAAGTTATCAAAGTTACCGTGAAGTCCTCCACTTGGTGATAAAATTAGAAACATAATGTAGATAATTATGATATTTTCTATTCTAAATTACGTAGGTTATGAAATTGTGAAATTTTTTTACCATCAATAGTTTATATTATCTCCAAAGAAAGTTTAATAAATAAGGAAGTTAATCCACATCTTATTTTTCCCTGAAATCCCCTTACGTTGAGATATTTGACTCCACGTAGTCAATAGTGTAACAACTGGGGTCTGTTATATGGCATTTAAAATTCCGCTTAATCTAAAGAGGAGTTTTCATTGGTATAGTCGCGAGATGGCAATGGAAAAAATATAGAAAACTGCCAGGTACATGAAGAAGGCAGAATTGTTATTGTTTCACCAGTATGTTTCCCTTTACCTAGCCCCGAATTGGAGTTTACCAGTTGAATAGAAACAGCCAGTCGGAGACTTGCAATTTTGAAGCAGGGACCAAGTAGAAGACCCCAATATTTGGTTTGCAACCCAAATGTATAATTTTATTTTGAGGACATGTCAACCATGATCTATTTAACGTGGCCTAGCCGACTTGAGAGAACATGACGGATCTTCAGTTCAGTAGTTCAGTCGGGATTCAAATTAATTACTTTCCAATAACGAAAACGAAGTCCTAACCAACTTGGCCCCTAAGGCTCTTGAAAGATAAATTGTAATATCCCTACTTTATTTTGTTTAACGTTGGCTGAAATTGAACTTTAGACTTCCTATTCCAAACATCGGATTTCTACTATTAGAAAAAGGGGAATTATGCAACTTATTGTTGAATATTTATCATATTAGCAAGTCAATGAATTGAAAACTTGATTAAAATTATTTGTGTGAATTAAACCAATTATAGATTACTATATAATTAGCCCATTGTAAGAAACTTAAGTGATTGATCATAAATAAACTGGTTTGTGGTGTTTCAGGAAATTTTATTATGAAATGACATAGCTCTGTCATTACATGTTACAGTTTGTGGTAGAGAAAAATTTCGCTAGTACTCATTTATTTCCTACTTAACTATTTTTTTATTTTCTAAGATAAGAAGAAGTTTTTAATTACAAAATGATTACAAGGATGATGAATTCAACAAGTCATTAGGAAATGGAATCTCCTTCGTTTCGATTCACCATTTCATTTTCAAGGAATCCATTCATAAATTTAGTGGTATTGTCAATGACTCAGGAAACAAAAAACAGTAACATTTAAAATAATCTACGCATACACATTCAAATTTGATTAAAAGAAATTGATATAATCATATTTAGAGCTTAGATACTCATATTTTGGTATATTTTATCCTTAATAAGTCACATTTTATTCCTTGTCAGCACAACACTCTCATTTTTAGACAAAAACAGAACTATGTTCTCGAACCAGACATTGGCTATGGCTCTCCCCTTTTAATCTGGTCATCTGGAAGTGACCTCAACCCCTTCAACTGGCCATTATGCGCCCCGGAAGGGAAGGATGGAGCGGATGACTGATAAATATTTGGAATCCAAAGACAGGACAATCGAATTTGTGAACTGACCACCAACTATGGATGAGCAGTACTGCAGTGGGAAGAACTCTCGCCGGCGTTGATTTATCGTGGTTTCTCAAAGGGCTGGAAACAGTTGACCGCGGGTCAGGCCCCATTACGTCCACTTCATAAATAAATACGAGGTTCGGACGACCGGGATGGTGGAGGGTCAGTCATTAGAAGAAATTAACGATCTGAAATCTGCAGTTGCTGACATATCGTGGCAGCTCGGTGAATCAGTTATCCCGAAGTCTGACACTAAGTTGATTATTTCGTTATTTGTATCTGAGCATAAAACTAATGTTTATGTTACCATAAAAGCATTTTTCATGTTTATTTATCACTCCTTAATGGAAGTTAATAAATACTATTTTTCTCTGCTAAATTATCAAACATAAGAAGCCAATTAATGTTGCTGAAGTTTCGAATTTATTTGTGCAGAAAAAGAAATCTTGGTCTTTAAATTCAACTAAAATATTTTCTTAGTAAAACAATGATGGTATAAATGAAAATTGTGACATTATTTTATGTGTATAATTTATTAACAGGATATATATTTATGTGTGTGTGTATTGAATTCATTAAGAGCGTGTTTAAAAACTATTATTATTCTTATATTTTTATCCTCTTAAATATTTTTGTAAATGAATCTAATTTTTCTAGTCTTTTATAATATTTATTGCAATTTAAAAAAAATAAATGTTAAGTTCCTCTATGCATTCTATTTAGAAATTTAAAATTGGGAAATAAAAATTTTATTTGTACACATTATATTTTTCAAGCACATTATTATTCCATGAAGTTACATTTCAAAAGACTTAATTTTCTTAAAAATATATATGTAAACTTTATTTTATCTTCAATACACTATTGGTATATAAGGAATTTTAAAAAAGTAATCCTTTCTATCTTTTTAATAATATAAAATAATGTTGCATTTCTCTTTGCACATGGAGAATATCAGGAAAATAATTTACACTATCTTGTCAGAATATTATATTACACAATTATTAAACAAATCCTATAACGGAAGGCTTAAATATGCTGAGAAATTTATCGGATAGATTTCCCTTGCATGTCTGTGACTGAAGAGGAATTTTAGAAATATCACTTTATTTTTACGTATAATTCGAGAGAATGTTAAATTTCCTGGCATATGGGAATGTCAAAAAATATTAAACTGTTTTACCACTATTTTTCCAGTTTTAGGTTCAAAACATTAGCTTATAAAATTCAGAGAAAAATGAACTAAATAATTAAGTCTGGTAAATTTATTCAAATCGTGTTAAGATAAGTTCACTGGAAACAGCGTTGAAGGAATAACTTATTATTTTTCAAGCACATTTCGTTTTAAGTACTGTTATCCATAATATTAAAGTAATATTTAATATTATGGATAATAGTACTTTTAAAACGAAAGCAAAATATTAAGCCAGTAATCAACACAAGGATTTTTCCCAATCCAGCATCAAATTTTCTTCAAAGTCAATCCAATATCCAATCGATGTTTCTAGAATGGTGCATAAACTATTCGAAACCCTAAGTCCTTAATTAGATCCTGATCCACCAGAAATTTGAAGCTTCATTAATCTGCATGTGTAGTAGCTTTATGATTCTGCAAGTTCTCATCATCAAGTTATTAATAAAAGAAGTCACTTATGCAGAATAAATTGTTTGTGGTTAATTTAATATAATTTTTAGTTGGTTTGTCATGCTTGGTTTCTACTTCTGGAAAACTTGAAAGATGTTTAGCAGCCAGAGCAGTTCTTAGGTTGGTACGATTAATTCTCTGGTTTCCAGTTCAACAGCGCATAGCTTTGATTCCACTTTCGATCATAAATACTTATTGTGGTTTAATCTGTTGGTCCAGTTCAAGTTATCCTTAGTAAACATATATAGTGACTATGGAAAAATAATCAAAACATGTGAAGAGTCATTTAATTTTTTTCGTGTCTCCATTCATTTACAACATTAGGCTAAAATTAATGTGAAATCCCTATTTGCTATTAAAAAAATTACTTTAGTATATATTAATTACTTTAACACTACTTTAGTGTATATAATTTATTATTTTATTTAAAATAACTTTAGTGTATATACTTTATTAGGTTTTTATTTTTATTTTCGCCTCATTAACAATATTTTGTAATTCTTCATCGCCTCTTTATAAGTCAACAATCAAAATCACGTTCAATTTTCCTCAATTAATCTTTTATTCAATGTATCGTTCGAGATATAACGTCTTCATAATTTAATAAGAAGTTCTTGAAAGAATGTTTGCCTTTAGATTGCAGTTTTTGAGAATTTTTTTGAGAAAATCATTTTCCCAAGTATTTGACGCTTCTATCGAGTTACCATTTCTATTCCATTCATAATACGATTAGAATTCAAATAATTTTATAGACAGTTTTAAATGTATTCAAATTATATTTATTAATGCTACTTACTAAAAAAAAATTTATACTTAATCAAAAGTATTACGTGTGTGTAAAAAAATTTTTTTAATAAGAAATAACTGTTGTCTACTTTTTTTTTCTATTATAATACTTTCTTGGAACAATTTTAAAACAAATGTATGTATTCTGAAAAAATTATCTAAAATTATAATATTATTATTATTATTATTTTTTTTTTTTTTTTTTTTTTTTTTTGCTAATTAGAAAAGAGTCATTTTACCTGAAATACGTACAATTTATTCCATTAAAATATTTGTAAACATTACTGTCATGAGTCAGCAGTTTAACAAAACTCAATTAAAAATTCGCAATAAAATATGAACCATAAGCGTTTGAAGTAAAAGTTCGATATTAGCACACAAGTAGTAAGCATTGCGAATAAAAGTTAACAGTTTAGATAAGAAAAGGAATTTTATAGTTACTAATGAAATATAAAGTGTAAATCCACTAAAAATTATCGGTAGTTCGTGAAATTACAATCTGAAGTCAGTGGTAAAATATAAATTGTAAGCATTGTGAGAATGGCAGTTTAGAACCGAAAGTTTATTTAAGAAATTTATTATATAAAATTGGTAAATAAAAATTGTGTTTTTTTTAATTTCACGTGTATTTTTAAAGTTGGAGTAACTTAAGACTTTACGCATCATTATTACTATAAAAAAATACAAGGGAATTTTAAAAGTATTAAATTCCTTTGTTAAAAAATACTTATAATAAATAATTAATAAAGTATAAAAAAAATTAATGAAAAAGAAATGTTGGAAAAAGGTAACTCATTATAAAATACCTATTTTATATTACGAAATTATAAATGCAACATATAAGACGTTTAAAATACAGATAATGAGTTCACTAATTTATTCATGTCACTAAAACAATGAAATAATGTAAGTATTAAAAAATACTATAGACAGGGTTGTAGTCTTTTAGCTCCCCATGGCACAGGTCCGAAGTTCGCTACTCGGGCCGTGACTCAGCCATTCATCTTTCAGTGGGTCGATAAACTGAATAGAAAGCAGGCTTTGAAACTAAACACTGGGGACTTCGCGTAAAGCTGACAACTTAACGGAGATATGTTTCGCACCCCAGAAGCATGTTTTAAGAAATGCATAAATATTATTGAAATTTTATTTTCAAATTAGTATTTGTTAACAAACACAAAGACACACTTTGAAATAAAGGACAATAGACTGATCTTTTTATTTATTTATTTATTTATTTGCCCAAGGTAATTTCCATAACATATTTTTAGCGAAAAAAGCATTTATTCTCGCTAAAAACAACGGCATAAATTTATATTTTAAGATGTCATGAACTTCTCTTCTCAACATAATATATTCTTTGGTTAAGTCTAAGTCATGCATGTATCGTACTCACTACTTTTCGGTGACGAAAGAGACGTTTTCCCCACTAGATTCCCGCTATCCCTTAATTTCTGTTTGCATATAACTGCAATTACCCAACTTGCTCCCTTTAAATTTCAATTTTTTTTAAGGTTAAATGATATTATAAATAAAAGAAACATTCATTTATCAATTAAGATGTGTTAAATGCAACGTGTAACTCATCATTACGATAGTGCTCTTTGGAGTAGAGCAATCCGATCCTAACTTCTATTGAATAACAATAGATAAGTGTTGGGCGTTTGGGCTAAGCATGTGTATTTGTTGGGGGTTTGTGCTTGAGAGTTTTCTGACTTCCACCCGTGTGTTACAGGAGTACAATCCATTATCTATGAAAAGTCTTTTCCAGGTGGCAATAGTGTTTGGAGGATATAAAAAAGTTGTACAACAGCGTCCTCTGCTTGACTATAAAACACAATCGTTGAATTTGAAGAAATAATTTAACAGCATTTAAAAAAATTTCCTTTCATTTAAGTGAAATGCATTATTATATTAATCATTGTGATTGTTTAAAAGAATTCCTAATCTTCAATAAATGTTTTGCTTTTAAACGGAAGATTTTATAATAGACAAGCTGTCGCGTTAACAAACTGTTAGTTATTTTTAACTCAAAACAAACATATCCTTTATTATATATTATTATTGCTGTGAACTTGTTACATAGGATTTGAAGTAACTACGTACGAAGTTCTAGGTAAGTAATATATGATATTAATTATGCAAAAAAAAAAAAAAAAAACTCTTCTATTTTATTTCCTATTTTTGTTAAGCAGGAGAAGAACAATCAGTGGGAGGAAGTGATGAAAAGTTTGAGAACATTCAGGGAACTCTGCACTCTATTTTTTGAACTCGCATTCCTCAAAAAAATCTGTAGCGGAATATATGAAAGTGTTATCAAAACCATTAATTAAATATAAGATTGTCAGTTGCGTTTTATGTGCGACAATGCGCCAAAACCGAACATAATGCTGCCAACCCTTTCCCAAGCCCCGAATCATGAAGCTTGAATGGAGCACGGTCAGCCAAAATCTGTCATTCAGTGGGAGTGTGACAAAGAGGGAGACAAATTTCTTCAATAATGGCCGGGCGGAAGCTGACCCCGAGGTTCCGAAACTCTCCTCTCTTGTCCCTCCCACGCAGTTCCGTCCCCCCTTAGTGATCCCACTCCCTCCCCAATCATATCTTTTCAATGCATGCAATTCTACATCATTGTGATATAAAACGATTTGAGAGACTATCACGCGCGAGAATAGTAAGTACTTATCTCTTTCGAGGATCAGCAAATATTAGCCAAAGCTATTACCAATAATATTAAATTGATTGTGAAAAGCCTCTGACACAATTGGCGAATTCGTATCTAGTGAAATATTTAATTCATTGCTTAGAAAAGCTTGATGAATTATGAGCGAAGCAAAAAGAAATGTGGTAACCCAGACATCAATTTAATTTTCTGTTATGATCCATATTTTCACTGATTGCCATGGATTTTACAGTTTAGGAATTCCTAAGGTAGCTGGCGTTTATTATATAGGTCGGGTTCGTAAAGTCCTCCAAGTTAAGTAACACCTCTGCGGGTGGCAGATCAAGTATCGGAGGTATTTCCTACCTAATCACTGATTCTAAATTATGACAACACCCTTCCGACTATTTTCAAAGAATCGGTAGAGTCCAATTCTGGGCTAGATATAGATAACTATGATAATGCAGCAACCAGTTTATATGAATTACCAATAAATGAGAGATTTAAAAAGGAATTGTTCCAAAAAAATATCTCACAAAATAAAATTCTGTTCAAAAATTATGACATCAATTTTCGCTGCGAACTCCGTGAATTCTCTTTGTTCAAAGTTGTTGAAAAGCTTCTTTTAATAAACGAAAATGTTTTTAAAGTTTTTTAATCATCTAATGATTTAAAACTAGACTAATTAAAGCTTTTAGGTAGCAACCGGAGCTTAAAAGTTTTAATCAAAGCTGGTTGTAAGACGAAAGATTTTGCAAGACATGTGAATATCTCATCTGTATCAATTTTTCGGGAAAACTATTCGTAGATATAATCACATTCATTTGTCGTTAGGGAGAACATCAGAAAGCTTTTCAAGCATCCAACTCGATAGATGCGCTGAACGCAAATGTGCAGGCATCGAATCGAAATATACCATCATAACAATTCTTGGACCTTTTACTTCGAAGATGTGATCCTGGGATTAGACTACTGGGAACTGCTTAGATCAAGATTTATGTTTAGAACAGACACACAGAGAAAATATATAACTACTTAGACTGACATGGTTTCGAGTGATTCTTAACTTACTGGGACAGTTTGAGCAAAACTTGGCTCTTGGACAGTTTTTTAACCTTGGCTTATCACATTGTTAAAGGTAAATGTCCTTGTGTTTAAGACTAATCACTGCGCAAGATGGACATTACGATTTTGTTTTACCCATACTCATCAAAGACGAGTGTTTTGGAGTTTTCCTGTTTTTCTTCTTTGTAACAACTGAATATTCTCCACGATCTTATAAAAGTCCTTCCAAAAGAGGCAAAGTACTTCGTAGCTCAAAATGTTGTACAACAGTTTTTTGACTGGTTATTCACTACGACGTTTCAAACATCCATTCCTTTGGTGAGAGCTGAATTCATGTACTGTTGAACTCAAGATCATAACGCAAACCATTCAACTATAAGCCTAAAATTTTAAGATTGCATAATAAATACGAAACATTCAAACTTGTAATTATGATTTCCTTACTTCAAAAAGTTCAAATATGAAAAAAAGAACAATCAATTTATTGATTTTCTTACGATTACGTGATATTCTTAATTAAATTGATGCGCGATTATTGAATATGATTTTTTTAACTAAAAAGCTTTAAATAATTGTGTAAAATTCAGCAATAAAGTGTATGTACAAGATAAATTTAAAATGTAAATCTTAAAAATTATTTCCAAATTAAACTAAAATTCTCTCTTTAAATAGGATCTCTAATATATATCATTATTTTTTCAAGTGTCCTAAAGAATGCGTTTATAGTCAACTGCATATAGATAGATAGATATTATATACGTATATATATGTTATTTCATAGTATATATGAAAAAATGTTATTAACTACAATAATTTTTATATAAATGGAAAATACTAAACGCATTTTTTGCTGTATATATCTGGTTTAGGATTATGGATAAAAGTTGAAGGACACCTAAAATCCTGTAGAGCAGAAAAAAAAATTTAAGGGAGAGAGCGAGACAGAGACTCTCCTCCCACATCCAAAAGTTAATCTATCAAACATTTATGAAAGATCAACCTCCTGTCGCGGGCAAAAATAAAACAAATTGTTGAATAGGCAGTCGACAAATGATTGCGACTATAAATCTCTTATACCGTTCTTTTCACTCCCCCGCCCCGTCTCTGGCGAAGGAGGAAATTGTCGGACAGGCACCCTCTTCAGAATATGGATCCTTTTGAATTGCTTTATTAGTCTCTTTTTTTTTCATCCTTTGGATGGATCGGCCGTTATTGGATAATCGCGTCATTGGGGAACCTAATAAAAAACTTCTCGTCTGTTTATCCGCTGAGACGATGGTTTGCGTGAAGTTACCCTGTGCTAGGTAGTCAGTATTATTTGTTGTACAGACATTATGTCACCATAAAAATAAATCTCTACCTCCAAAAGTTGGTAGGCTTGATGTCAGTTTACTAGTTCCAGTTTTCTTTATTTGAACGGTCTTGTTATACATATGGCTCTTGAGAAAGTAATTGTACTTAAGATTGAGATAGTAATTGTACTTAAGATGATTTTTAATCTTGTTATCAGGACGGTTTTTTACACCCATTCATCTGAAATAGGATGCCAAAAAAGAGATGTTTTCTGGTTTTTCTAATTTGTTAGTGCACATGAAATAAAGACTACAAAAATTTATAATAAGACAGTGATAATCTGGTGGTGCTAGACTTTTTCTTCGGTTAGGAGAGTAGCGAGTTCTATACTTGATGTTTTATGGTACCTGATTATTTTTCTTAGTGAGATGAAGATGTTTTAAAAAGATGGAGGCCAGCTCAGATGTTGACCTCATCTTCTTATCTGTGATCAAAATTGCAATGCGGTATATTAGTGTTAGTGTGTGTGCTTAGTGTTTGCAAATGATGGATGGAAACATACTGTCATGACAATTTAATCTATGATGAAAATGGGGTGATTATTTGAAGAGATAAAACATATAATTCTCATATCTTTAAAGTTGTGTGTTTTATATTTGATTCCTCTGAAAAAGCTGTTGTGATGGAAGAGCTATGACTGTAAATCATTATTGAAATCTAATATCTTTCCATTGGTGTAGTGTGGAAGTGTAGATGTGAGGTGCTTACACACCTGTCTATTTTGTCACTTGATAGCGATTCAAAATTAGGTGCTGTTTGCCTGTATTTAGTGTTATTTATGCAGTAGAAATATGCAGCCAAAAGCAAGCATATTGAAATAACTTAGCGATAATAACTATTTAAGATGTAACAGTTTATAAATCTCTAAAAGATTTTTATGAATGAATCACTACCAGTTGAAGAAACCAACTACCTAGTTTTCTTCTCTCTTCGTTCTTTCACCTACTGATATAAATAGAGAATGTATTTCCTTAAGAATTTTTGATACAAACATTACATAAGACATTTGACCAGAATGGGCAATATAGAATTATAGTTAGGTGAGTCATCAAAAGCAGAAAAGTGTATTCAATAGTGTTACAGCATTAAAATTTTAGAGATTTAATAAAAATATAAAGTTAATGCTTTTTTTTTTTTTTTTTTTTTTTTTTTTTAAATTTTATTGAAAGTACTTTATAAAAATTTAACAATAATATTTTTTCAAATAGACTTGTTTATTTTTTTTTATAAGCTTTAATAGTCAATTATCAATCTCTTTAAACTTTTTGGCACATTCTTCCTTGATTAAAGTATTTAATCTGCTTTAATATTTTGAACTTTGAACAACGCGGGGTGGATAATTTAAAAGTCATCGTAAATCATTTTAACACCCCCATGGGTTACTCTTTATGGAAAAACTTTTCATAAATATTGGATTATATTTATATACTAGAGTAAAGGAAACTTGGAACATCCTCAAGTATCTACCCAGACAAATAAGATGCAGAAAGTGGAAATATAACGACTATCTCCCATTGCTAAACAAACACGAGGATTGATTCGAAAAATTGCATTCCGAAGAAAACAATCTTATCTCAAGACAATATCCGATACAGAATTCATTGAAATCGGTCTAAACCATGAAAAAAAAAACTAAAAGTATTTTGTATAGAAATGTACTTTAAATTTATATTTACTATGATTTGTTGACCGTAAAACCAACACTGGATCTAATCACGTTTTAAGTTTCACAAGTGTTTTTTTGCAAGATAAGTTTTGACTGTGTTATCAAATCACAATTTATCTGATGCGATTGTGAAACTTTTGTTAACAAGCTTCTGCGACTCATTTAGGCGTGATTCTGTTCATAGTTTGCTTTCTCATTTTGGTGGTTTGGAATTTAATCTCGAAGTTCGAAGTGATAAATTTGCCACTTTTTGGACACGTGGGATAACTGGAGATGGACGTACTTTAAAGTGAATTCCGAACCGATATCCAAGAGGGGGCGGGGCACGAAAGCTGTTAAACTAAAAGCTAGATCGTTAACCATTCAGTTAATACTAAATCTCGAAAGAAAAGTAAAAAATTTTATCAATTAGACTTCACCAATCTATTGAAAATTCATTCATTTAATGTTTTAAGATTTGTATATTTAATTGATTGGTCTCACCTTCTCGTTTCGTTTGAAAAGTCTGAATTCAAATCTCGTATGACATGGACTTTAATGCATATTAATCTCTTCTGCAGATTATGGCTTACTTTATATTAAATCTGCACATTTTTTAAAAAGATTTTACAATCGCCATCAGAAAAAATTACTCATTATTCAATTTTGGCGTAAATTTGTTTTCAAGTATACACAAACTTAAAGATAAATCTGAAAAGTTTAAGAAGAAGCGAAACTCAATAATTGCAGTTAAAAATAAGTGTGATTGTGCTATTAAATAATTGTTTGTAAAATAAGAGCATTCTTTTAAAACTAATGCTCTTTTCTATTCAAATTATTTAATAAAATAATTCTTCCTTTACTTATATTTTAAAGTTTAAAAGAAATTCAAAATTATTTTTTTAGCTCTTACAGCTTAAAATATTTTAATAGCAAAAAAGGAAAAAAAAAGTTTCTGCATACAGCTGTACAGACAATTCTCTGAAACATGTTTCGAATAAAAAAATTTACTTTTTTGGCTATGTAGAGAGGGGGCTGCTCATAAAAAATCACACATTTAAAAAATATGAATTAGGAGCAATGAAAGAAAAATAAAAATTGCCGAAAGAAACGACATAAGGGGTTGTGAAGGTACTTTTTTATATTTAATCTGCCAAGACTGTTTTTCTTTAGTGCTTTTTCCACCGAAAGTGAATTTAATGGAAATATTTTTTTTTTCTCCCTCTTTTCTTTTGTGTTTAAAATTTTATTTCTGATAATTTTCTTTATCTCTTTCCCGCTAATGGAGTAAGAGGGGCTGGCTCTTGACCGAAACAAAAGAGTTTTATTTTTTCTTTGTCTTCCTCCCTTGAGAAGCGGGTATTTCTTTTGGTAGTATTACGCGTAATTAGGAGATAAAAATTAGAAAGTTAATTAATTAAATCCCCCCGTATATTATGATGCCATTAGCAAGCTTTGTTTCCGTGGGTATGTTGGTGTTGTGTCCATAGTTTGTTTTGTTTAATGTGAATTTTTTTTTTCCATTTCGTAGTCTGTTTTTGAGATGTTAAATGCACATATATAAAAGTGCTGAAATGTTTGCCTGTCGGTCCCAGCTTTAGATGATAGCACTTATAGAACTTTTTCTATTTGTTATTATAAAAAAATGTTCTTTTTGATTCCAAAACTTTCAAAGCATTGTTCTGTATTATATTCGATAATAAAGGGAAGTCGCAAAATAAGATATAGCATGGACATATTATTATATACCTACATACACTTTGTGATTATGTATAAAATCCCTCCAATTGCGAAACAAAATAACTCCAAATAAAATTATTTTCACCCCATTACTTAAAAAAATTATTCACCAAATACATATTGAATTTTAATATTTTATTTCATTAAAATGTATTAAATTAATAACTAAATACATGATTTTTAATATTCCTTGAAGAAATACAAATATTTTAACATTGTATTTCTTCCAGGAGGATTTTATTTCTAAAAGTTTTTTCTATGTTTTATACTACATGTTGTGAAAGCTTTAGATATCCAATCAAATATTTATTTATTGTACTTAGTTATAGCAAAGTACACTTTTTGAGCCCTATGCAAGAATGCTTTTATCCCACAATGAAAAACATAACATCAGTCGATAAATTTTTATAAATTGATGCAATCATTTTGATACATCTTGTATGAATCATGACAGAAAAAAAGTCTCTTACTGATGAAGTCTCCACCTCTTCACGTAGAAAACATGGCAAAATCTCGCCAAGATCCAAGGGAAAAATAAGAATATCATTAAATCCATTGATTGGTGAATGAAGTTGATTGAGAAAAGATAGTACAGGAGATACAGAATGATCTTTGCGAGTGTGAATTGTGATCATCACCACTGGAAAACTGTGATGTTGAATAAATCGATTGCAGATGTTAGAAGAATGAATTAAAATGTAATTTTAAATTGGGAATATTATTAACATGCATTGATAATCATTTTTGACTCTGCACAACCAAATCTATAATTTTGAATTAAATAAAATTTCAAAACTTGAAGCCTCATTCTCTGTAAAATACTTCGCAATAGCAAGATATATTGTGTGAAACTTTTGACTGGTACACCCTCTCAGAAAAAGTTTTTGCTGTGACAGGAATAAATTATTCTACAAAAATATGTGCACAATAAAATCGATCCGAAATTTGAATGATTATTTACAAAAACATATTTATTGTATAAGCCCACGCAAACACAACATTCCTAATACAACCTATTTTTTCCATTGTATTTTATCACCGAAATAGGTTGTGCATTTTATCTTCAAAATTTAGATTGATAGCATGCGTCTGTCAAAATTTCCAATTTGTCATCATCAAGTCGACACGTTGCGAGAATCGCTCCCACATTTCAAGAATTGCGTTTATTGTGATTTGAGAGAGCTTTTTCAAGTGCCACCAAAGAATAGGAAGAATCAATGCCCAACTCATCCGCTCGCCAAAAAATTTCCGTCGAATTTAGGAAACATCTCGCCAAAATATCATGTCCTCCGAACAAAGTATATATACCATGTAGTCTATTGAAAAAACCAGAAACGAGAGGGAAAAAATAAGACCGATAGTATATAGATAATAAAAAAAAAAACACCTAAAAATCGCTCTCTTCATATATATTTATGTTAAAAAAAAAGCAACTCAATATATCTCCATGTTCCATCGACTGCGGCACAATCGAATGATTTCCCAAAATGTGGGGGGCCAGAATAATGGAGACATTTTTGTTATCCTGCTTCAGAATTTTTCATCGTTAGCAAGGGGAAATACTGGGGATGAATAGGCGAAAGTTGACGAATCGGGGCAATAGGTTCGCCTTCCTTTCTGAAGAGGGCCAAACTGCTGGGGCCATTGTGACTTCTCGGTACAGAGTCCTCCGTGTAACAACTGCAATTCATCAAAAAGCGGTTTTGGCTTGTTGAAAAGACTCTCTCTCCTAGTCGAAGATGGCTCTTTCTTTCTAGGAGAGAGCCATCTCTGGCTCTAAGTCAAGAGTACAGCTTTTTTTTTTTTTTTATCTATCCTGATGTCCTCTCTTGTGAACCAGAGTGGACAGACATTAAGTTTTAATGGTCGCCAACTTCAATAAGAGCAGTGGTCCATGATTTCGAACTCTCCCTCTTGATGTTCATTTTTTTTATTCCTTTTTTGTCCGACTTGGAACACCCCCACCCCAATGATTTCCATTTTTTTCCATTCCTTTCTTTTTTCCCACATGGTTTTATTTTTGCTTCGCACTCATAATGATAACCATCGTCGCTTTCTTTTATGGCTTCGGTCCACAAGCGATTTACTTCGGTCTCTGAGGCGAGAAGGGCAATATGTTACGGGGGTGTTTGTGCGACTGAATATGAAAGATCGCACTGTCTCTGCTGTCGAGGCTGTTTCGAGATGATTCTGACCATCTACTCTAGGCGAAGTTATGTTTTCTGGAGTGAAAACAAATTGTCTTTTTTTTTTTCATGCAAAGTATAAAAAAATCACAAATAAAACATACTAAGACTATTCAAAATTGGAATTAAATGAGTGACGATTCTTATTGTGATTAAATATATCGACGCAAATAACAATAATTTTGAAATTAAAGAAAATAATTTCGAAAAATCATGAATTACAGATAAAAAATAACACAAGTTAGAATATTATGTTAGTAAGAAGATTAAACCAAACTATCTCTCTCTCTCTTTGTGGCATGACAGCTCATGTGGGCCAAAGTCTACAGTGCCCATGTCTGTTTTTGTGACCAAGAGGCTCTGGGTTGCGAAACATATGCTCCGATTAGATGGTCAGCCTAACGCGAACCCCCTTCCCCAGTGTTAAGTTCTCAAGCATTCTTGATACTCAATTTATCGACCGACTGAAGTGATGAAAGGCTGAGTCAACTTTACCCAGCCTGAGGGTTAAAAAACGGACCTGTGCTTTGGAAGAGTGAAACGCTACCATTAAAGTAAGAAAATTAATAACATAAATTTTAACAAATTTTTTTAGCATATAGTCTTTTCTAATGATATTCATAAAAATGCTTATGCTCGTGGTTAAACAGTAATGCCGGAAAAATACCTACTTGAAAATACATCAAACGTTTACCTTACTTTGATGATAAGAATACGTTCTACAGAGTGGAAGACTTCAGTTGTGATCCCAGTAATTTTTAGATAACAAGTTAGTTGATTCTTTGCAGATACTTTTATACATAAAGGCTTGAAGAACCAGAAAACTTAAGTGGAATTCTAAGCACACAGTAACTATTATCTTATGAGGTGGGATTTTGAACACCACATATCAAACTGTTAATCACATTCGTTTGCTTATTTGGCTGTTGAAAGGGGAGTGAATGCAATATTTCTATCTTCGGTATGATCTTCTGTCTTTGAAAAGACTTTGGATTATTTCCTGTTTTCATTCAAGAAATATGAGAAAATGACACAATATCTCTGAAAAGTTCTCATGGAATGTAACAATATATTCTATAAATGTTTTTAAAAAAATATCTTCTCACAAGATTCAATTGTTAGGGCTTCCACTGAAAAGCATCAAATATATCAAAAAAATATAACAGTAATTTCATTTTTTTAATGTTTAGCTGTGCAATTGTGCAGTTGTGATGTAAAAATTTATTGATATTATAACTTTTATATATTGCATTAGTTTTATTTTACTACATTGTTAGCATGTAGATACATGAAGTTTAAGCATCTAAACTTTGTTGCTTTTTAAAAATTCAAAACATTATTTATTTTTTTTATCAAAATTGAATGAATAAATACTCATTTTTTTATGTTTTATGATTTTACGTTTTTTGATACTTTCCAACGAGTTAGAAACTTTTGAAATTTTCATTTAAATGTTTGCTAAGAATAGAGTATGCAATTTTTTTGACATGGATTACACAATATTAGAATACAATCAGGAGTAATGTTTAAGAGACAATTCATTACAGATTAAGTAAAAAGAAAAAAAACGACAAATCATTCTCCACTTAAAAAGAACTTATTGCGGATGCCTGGTTAGAGGGGCCCCGATTTCAAAATCAGCGAATCACGTAAGATTTTCAAAAGCAGAATTAACTAAAGTTTTTATAAGTTGGAATATCTGAATCTTCAGTCCCTGTCTAGCTGATTTAAGTGCTGATCTATTATGATTTTCCAAACTCGTGGTGGACGTCACTAAGGACGAATTGTACAGCAGAACAAGGACCCTCCTGTACTTCAAATGACCAAAATCACCAATCAAGGCTCTACCTAACAAATTTCAGCAAGAACCATGTGCAGATAATTACAGATGATAGGAATTCATAGTCGAGTATTTGAGAAAAAAAAGCATTCATTTCTACCCGTAGTTAGAAAAGTTATTTGCAATGATGTTTGGAAAAAAGATACTGTACGTTTGAGGGCTGAAAATGAGTAATGTTGTTGTTACTTATGACACTTGGACAAGCCAAGCTTGCTATGCCTTGGCAATGCCAATTTAAGTCAATAGTCTTTCGTCTTAATCAGAGTAACACGAAGGTGAAAGTATGTCTTTGCTTTTTTTTAATTCTCCGATAGGTGGCACCATTAGAGGATCCACTCACTCAATTTTGACATTGATCTGAAGGGGGTAGAAATTTTCTCCAGACCATTGCACCCATGGTAACTACTCAATGACTGACCACAGGATTTTCTATTCCACAAATTGAACGAGCACGTGTATTGACTAATGTGGTTAAGTGAAACATGCTCCGCCTTATTTTCTACAGATGCAAGACATACAATTTGGGTAGGAACTCCCCGAAGCCATGAATCCCTGTTGCCTTACTCGCATTGTGCAAGTGCCCGTTAGCAGTATCGTGTATGTTTCCCCATTCTCCAACATCAATCCCCATCATGGTCAACAATAAAATGGGAAATAATCTCCCAGAACAGGAAATCTAAATCAATTATATGCTAGGGAAAAGACTGGAGGAGAAATGATAATGTAGTGGAAAAAATGATTTTCACCCAATTTCTTTAAACTTATTAAATTAGAATGGAAATGAGCATTAGAACAATCAGTTCTAACGCTCATTTCCATAATCATTTCCTATCAGATGAGATACGTCTTCCTAGAACAGGAAAGCGTTACTATATCACAAAAAGACAGAATTGCATTCACCAGCACCATGCATTATTTTTTTTCATCGTATTTTCATTAAAGATGTGAATTAAATTTGGAAATGGCTTAATTTCATATTATCATTTACCATTAAATTAGATCTTGGCTCCAAGACGAATGGCTAGCAGTTCATAAGTTTGAATCCCATCTTGAATTTGGATGTTTGTAATGGTTCGAAATTCAAATTTAACTATAAATCCCGATCTATTTAGCCCTTCTGAGCAAAAAATGACTGTTGAGTGACAAGCAAACCAAACCTATTAAATTAAAGAAATGTCTCTACCTAGAACAAAAAATCTGAATTCACTACATTACGGTATAGGTAAGAAGACCTAGACCAACTTTTTGCAAAAAAACGCTTTCTTTTATCCTTTTCATTATGCTTCTATCAAAAATTTGACGTCCAGTCACTATTTTCAATCCCCATCTATATCTTATTTTATTAAATATAAAATGTTCTACCAGAATAGGAAATTTGAATTACGTCATTGACAATACAGAAGCACCTTTGACACAATCATACTAAATTGCTTTTTCATAGTGTTTTCATTAAGCACAAGGAATTCTTCCACAATTTCTAAGTTTCTGATCTTATCATATAAAATAGGAAATTTCTTCCACAAAAAAAAAAAAAAATTAAATCCACTGTATCATGAAAAAGATAGGAGTACCTAGGACAAAGTCATACAAAAAATGATTTTTCATTATGTATCCATCAATTGTATGAAATTCTGCCACTGTGAGCATTACTGATCTACATCATCATCACCAAAGAAGAAGAGTAATACTTTTATGAATGCAAAATCAGGTGAATTGGATCACTAAAATGGCAAGTGTGAACTACGAAAATACATACGTATTATAACATTCAAAACAGTTTAATGTTTTTACAGAGTATCAAATATCTTTTTTTTCATCGTTAATTACCAGGAATAAAATCATTTCCTTAACAAATTGATAATGATGGTAACTTCTCTGCTTTCTCTTCAGGAGCTGATGTTCAAAATCGCTGTGGACACTGAAGAACGATTCGCTAATAGGTTTGTCACTCAACGGTCATTTTTTGTACACGAGGGATAATTAAACTAGTATCTACATTTTAAAATAGATTCCTAACTATTACAAACATCCAAGAACAAGGTGAACCGAAAACAAAAGCACTAACCTTTAGACGGCCGGCTCGACACCCGTTCTTTGAAGTATACAAATTGCAATATAAATTACTTCCTCATTGAAACTTTGTAATGAATTCACTTTATAATATCAATTTCTTAACATTATAACTAGAATTTTGATTTCGTGTGTATATGATCACAAATAATATTAACAAATCTCACAGATATGGACAATAATGATGTTCTTCTTAACTTTAGTGTGATTCATACATATTTTTGGCTATGGAAATCTTTAAATATTCTCACTTATCCCTTTTTTATTCATGTATCTCTTTTAGGTCACCATCCTCGAATCAACAATGTTTAGGTAACTTCACCACAGTTTATCAATGTTACAATTATTTGTGGGAAATTTCATCAATACTTCGCACTTTTTCAAGACACTCTTTATTTGACAATAGATATTTTCAGACAATTTTATCAAATTTTGTGCTGCTTTGGAGAAATAGCATGTTCCCATGCTATTTATAACAGTTATGCGGAATACGTTACTCGATTAATGTGTTATTTACATCTGATATGCTTCGCACTGGTTCTGGTTTCAATGCTCCTCCTTAAAAACTATACACCTTTAGTTAACTAATGAGAGACTTTTTAAAATATTATTCCTTTAAGTTATGCCCTTAAACCATGGACTAGTACCAACTTTATTAGAGTCGGATGACATCAACACGCATTAATTCATTGCTTTCCGGGAGGATTTTTCACAATAAAAAAAAAAAATTTCCAGCATTAAACTTTTCTGACATTCATGCAGAAATGAAATCTTCAGTTGCTCAATAGGATCTGGAATTGAAGTTGTGGTCTTTCACTCCACACTAAATTCTGTCCTAGAACTAACTTAAAGGATAATCCTCAGCACTTATACAATTTAGGGTCAGATGGCTGTATGGTTGTCAGAATTGCAACATTTATCAACAATTATGCAGCAATATAATTTGAAAAATAATTGGTTAGTAAGACAACTGTGAGAAAGACATTAATTAATCTTGAGTGGAAAATCTATCCGGTTCTATTTTGACCCAGTCAAAAATTACCATACGAATAGATTATCATCTACGGGAGGACTACACATGTTAATCTACTGTTGTCCCTGATGTCATTCCATTGGTGTGGTCTTGAAATTTAGTGAGCTAATTCCAGCATTGACTTCGTCATTTGAATGGGATTTATAATTATGTGGTTTGAAAATAGTGAGCGACTGTTTTCATCAAAAACTATCATAAAAAGAAAGAGAAAAAATATATATAATAATAACCTAAATAACAAAATAGTTACTCAGCACTATTTATTCAAATACTAAGTTATTTTCAACCCTGTATATACAAAAAATTAAAAGTAATAAAAGTTTTTTTTTTTTTTTTTTTTTTTTTTTGGTATTTTTCTCATTAAAAATACAAGTTTTTAAGAATGCATATATTTTTAAAATGTATCATTTTTACTAAATATTGAAGAACAAAAAAATGCCTGCAGAAAATTTTCAGTTTACAAAGTATCAAAAACTCACAAAAAAGCTATTTTTGAAAGTTATACACAGATTATGAGAAAAAAAAAATTAGGTTGAGTTTTCTTTTTCGAACATAAGGAAACCTACTTGGAAGAACAAAATAATTAATAACTTATTTTTCCTCCAGAGATTATCTTTTCAACCTCTCTTAAAGCGTGGTGTCAGTTACTTTATTATCACTTTGACATGTTCACTCCACGAAGCTTCAATAAAAGATTCATTAAGAAAAAGTGTATCAAAGTTTATTTTAAAAATGCCACCCTAATGTCAAAATGATGTTATCGATTCTGTGATTTTTCTAACAATTTTTTTATATTCTACTTCGCTTATTTCTTAAGAACTCATTTATTAAACATAAGAATTTTTTCATGCGAAAAAGTGTGTGGTTATCGCATAGAAACACAATTTTTCTTTTATAGTTTCCTTTCTAAATTTGGTTTCTTGACAAATATTTCTATAAATTGGTTGTACATTAAAAGATTCAATTGAAACCGATGTTGCTTAGACTACTTTTTAAATGATTTAAAAAATATTATTTTTATATTATTTAAATAACGTTTTAAAATATATTGTTTAGAAATGATATTTAAGTGTAAAGTACAAGTTAAAAATCTGCGTTATTGGACTTGAGATCTGATGACAAAGGTAATCAAGAAGCCTGCACAAGAAATTTCTGCTGCAGCTACCTATTCTTACGCTGTGTGGATATTATAACTGGCAGATGGAATTCTTTAATCATTATCCTGAGCACAGTATAAAATATATATGATATAAGTACGCCAATGTTACATTCCTAACATTATGTCACAAAATCAGTAGTATGACTGTATTTTTAAAGTTTCACATCAAGCTTTTTCAACAGGATAGCATCAAACCTCATGCTTCTCATTATTTTGAAATCTATGTGTAGAAATGCTAAATATTCTCTATCTGATATATGAATACTTTTCTGACTTGTGTCTCATCTAGCATATTTATAACATCATTGGTCGTATATGAACACGTGTACTTTCGTTTCATGTAACCATATTTCTTATTGAATAAATTAGTTTATCTGATGCTGCTCAGAATGCAATGTTTATGTTTCTGTGCATGCAAAATTTACTTTTAGTATATATGAAGTATATAAATAACACACACATATAATATATATATATATATATATATAGAGAGAGAGAGAGAGAGAGAGAGAGAAAATAATGATTAGGAGGATGTGAGGTTTGGAACAAGAGGTCACAAAGAAGTGGCATTTCGCTTAGAACCATCAAGTAAAATCTGAAATCAGCTAATCTTTAATTGTTGAACTACTCTTTGAAAAATATTGCCTGAAATATTGTTAGAAAATGTGTGCATCGTGTCGGAGAGCATTATTTTATTCTTTCATACGATGAAGTTATCCTTTGCATTAAATAAAAGAGGCGTGTTATCTGTAATCAGTTGTATTTATGATGGCACACCAGCACATCATGCCAATTCAATGAAGTGATTCCAATCAGCCAAGACAGTGTGATCAGTAGACGTTGCAAAAACTCATGGCCTTCACAATCACCTGACCTACATCCCACTGACATGTGTTTTACGGGGCTATTTAAGTGCTTAACATTTTTAATTCAACATTTCCTAACCTCAAACATTCTATCTATCTAAATTTTGCTCCAATTCCTTCTGGCATGTTGCAGCTATGGGAGTGATTAAAGTGTATTGAACTCTTGTTATGGCAGGAGTAAATGAATTTCTACTATTTGTAGGTTTATATATATATATATATATATATATATATATATATATATATATATATATATATATATATATTCTACAATATTTTGACCTTGAATATGATAACTGTATACTACAGAATACTTTGATGGTTGGTGTATGATGTATACTTTGATGGATGATGGTAAACACACATGTGACTACACAGATAGGAAAGACGAAGAATATTTTTCCTCTCTTATCTTTTTTACTCAAAACATGCAATGATATTATTGTGTCGCTGTTGAAATTAATAGTGTCAGATTTCAGTAAGAAAACTCCAATTTTAATTAGATTGAAGTTTGTAATGTATTAAAGATTGTACTATATTTTTATTGACATTAATTTTTTAATTGAAGCAATTAAGGGAAAAGCTCAAATTTTGCTTTCTTATAACGTTAAATTAATGTGGGGGAAAATTAAATATATTCTAGAATTTCTATCAACGCACAAATGTCTCAATAGTAAATAAAGCATAATCTGTTCTTCGATTTATTCCTTTCAATTAAGCGAAATTAAATGTTATTTATATCAGACGAACCCATTTATATGATTAAATAATATTTTATAGTATTGTAACGCTATTGAAAACCTTTTAATTTCAATTGATAGCAAAATAATAGAAAATAAAGCTATTTCGATTTAATTTATTTTTGTTATCATTTCCTAACTACAAGTGCTGGTTCTTGACTATTGGTAACTCTTCATGACAAAACATTAAAATTTGCTATAACAGTTGCTGATTTCAGAAGAGTTTTTACTCAATCAGACTATTAAAAAATATTTCAGTTTAGATGCTTTAAGTGTAAATTGAGTTCTAGATAACTTTTTACAGTAAAGATATGCACAGCTAAAATGTTAAGTCATATTTGAATATGGAATGAAATCCCTGCCTACTGCTACCTACTTAATAGCTATTTGCAGTAAAACTAGAAGTGGCAAACCTGGTTCTAATGATTAGCCTTACAATTATAAACCGACCATTCAAACATAACTCCTTTGGTGATCAATTAAAGTAAATCCATATAATTTCAAATGTATTCTATTTCTTTGTATATGTTACTTCCTTATCTGCAAATTAATCTCTAATAAGTTTATTTTACATTAATTTTTTAAAATATTGTAAAGTCATATCAAAAAGTTAATAACCTAATATTTACTGCAAAAACCCTTTGGTTAATGGCGAACTACTGATGAGTTATTAACGCTTCTGACATAAGAATGTTATATTCGCTCACATATTTTTTTCAAAATAACAATCAGTAAAAATCGTAACTCAAATAATTTTTATTGTATGACCAAAAAAAATAAAAAATAAAGAGGAATCTTAAATATTTTCCTGACACTAAAATAAAAAGAAACACTCAACTTCCGAAAATTCTGACTGACAGTTTCTAAAAAATACCGCAGAGCAATCCGCCGCATGGAATACCATGATCCAAATAAATTGCAATTTTCATTTCTCGAATGGCAACACGTGGAGCGGAGGCTGGCTGAATCAAATTCCTATCTCATCATAGCCAATCGGGAGCGTTGACAGGAGGGAGTCGAGGAACAATTATTCGACGGGTTCAGGCGAGAATTAATTACGCAAATGGCGCGGAATTGTCATCGATCGCCATGTACGGGGTGGCGATTAAACCCTTCCTGTCACCAGTGATTCATGTCATGAGAGACCAGGATTGTAACTTAATTGAAGTTTGATATGAGCAGCTTTAAATGCTAATTATAACGGACGTAGTAAAGGGGGAAAAAAGAAATGATTGGCGGAGAATTCAATTTTTCTTTTCAGCCAAAAGCGTTTTTAAAAACGGGTTTTAACCGAGAATGAAAGGATTCCACACACACATAACACAATCCAAATTAATTTATTCATTCTTTAAATTAATTTAAGGTTTTCTTTTATTGATGTAAAACAAATTTATTTTTACGCCTACATCGTCAAATGAAGGTGATCAACGATGATTGCTTGTGTTTTTTTCTTTCTTATTTGTTTGTAAGCCTTTTTGATGCGTGTATGTCTTGTAAGTTTAATTTGATTGAACCAGAAATGGAAACGCAGCCGGCATTATATGAAGTAATATTTTATTTTTGAAACATTCCACAAAATAATATGAGGGAATAATTTCGAACACAAGAGAATGTATTGCGAATTGCAAAAAATTTTAACTTTTAATAATAAACTATAGATTATGAAATTAATGTTTTATGTCGATATAATAATATTTCCTTTGGAAATACAGAAATATTTTATTCAAAATTATTTTATAAGTTATTAAATTAAGTTATAAGTTGTTTATTATTTTCTGATTTGATTATAAAACGTATATGGTAACGGTTATTTGGTAGTTTTGCTATTTATATATTGATAAAATAAGAATTAATCAGCACAAAACCAAAAAGTCATTATAAGCATTTTACCAGAATAAATAAAATAAGTCCTTCTCTCCCGTTATCACAAACATAATATCTATAATCTATTAATCAAAATTATGATGATATAAGAATTATTTAATTTTCGCATATTATCTCTCTCTTCCAATCGTTATGCAAATTCAATTGTTAAATAACTTTTAAAATACAACATGATACAATTTATAATACCTAAAACATTTCATTTCAGTGTCAGCAATAGAAACTATTAAGTTCATCTCTAATTTTGGTTTCGTATAGCACAAATATTATAAATTGCGTAATTACAGTAATTTACAGTATATTGTTGCGTTATTGTATTGATCAGTTAGTACAGATACATGTGTTTAATGTATGTATATATACATTTAAGATACTGTATATATTTGTTATTTCTTATTTTTTCGTTTATTTCGATAGATTGTATCTTTAATTTTATTGTTTTTAATAATTGAGTTTCTATACTCAAAATTATTTCGTATATACAGAAATTCCATATTTTAGTTTTATTAAAATACGCATTTACTTATTTAAATAAAAAAATGAAAAAGGGTATAATGTTAGACAATATCTGAATACTTCATTTAGCGTGATTTTTTTTTATTATAAACTTGATAACTGTAACTTCGAGTGTTACAGAACACTTTTGAAATGCACCACACAACAATTCTAATCTATATAATCTGTAGCAGCTCTGTCACTGTCACATCTACTGCGTAATTATCTGATAACTAAAAACTATTGACCAGGCATATATCACAATATTTATTAAAAATTATTCCAACTTTTGATAACCATTACTATTTCTATTTATTAACTAAAGATAAATACACTTTTCAAAGAAATTTTTCACGTTTTTTTTTTTTTTTCTTTTTTTTTAATTTTATAGACAATAGTAAAAATAAATTACTTTTTCATAGAATGATTTCAAAATGTATTGATATTTACTTCTGAATTTAGAACAATATATATTTCTAATTATATGTTAAATACTCTAAAAAATTTAACTTCAAAATATAGGGTGTGACGTATCTAAAGATTAGAATGAAAGTAAAAGTATAGCACATAAAATTGTATATGAATTATTATGTATGATTAAAAGTACATTGAGCGCTATTTTAATATTCAAAGCATTAAATTGAAATTTTTCATGCTTACTTATTTCATGAAAAAAAGAATATATTTTCTTCTTCTAATGCCACATCAAGTAATAGTTTTCTTCTTTTAGTATAAATACATTTATAAAATTTCGTTTTCAAGCTTAAAAGCAAATAAACATCTTATTTTAACACTTTTAGATGAAAATACTAAAATCTTTTAGAACCTGGCATCTCGTAACTTAATTCGTTGGATTTACAAATTCTGATATTTCTGTGAATGCCAAAGTGAATTTTTACAATAAACAATATCTACTAAAACGTCGAATAACTATCTATGGTCCATAATGGCCTGATGGGAAAGCGCGTTATTGCTGAAATCAAGAGGTAGTGGATTGGGTACAGGTCTTAGAGATGGAGTTTGACCAGCTGAGAGGTTCAGTGAATGATAAATTACCATAAGATTTCAATGTTCTTCTGCTAACGTGACTTATGAAGAAAGAGTGCCAGTACATACCCAAAAATCAAAATAAAAAAGCTATTAGCTGTTATTCAATGCATTTGGAAATAAATAGTTGAAAATATAGAGGGATAACCTAATGAGGCCAAATATAACTATCGTTTAGGAAAACAAAAGCGTAATGCTTTTGTGTAATGCAAAAGACTTATGCTAAAAAGCGTAATGCAAAAAGACTTTTGCAATTGAGTCTGCGAAGATTTTATGTTTGACAATGATTTTCCTGATAAAAACAGATTTCTCACATATATACGATTTTTTGTTATGCTGAGAAAGTAAAGAAGGTATCACGAATACTCAAAAATTAATTAATGAATTAAATAAATCATAATTGAGGGGATCTTTATAAAGTAAGATGAGAAATCAATTTAAATCATTGCGCTTAAAGTTACTTTACTTTTGACTGTATAATCATAATTTAATTTTTAGACTTTACACATGAGCGTGTTTTAAACACATAATTCCTTCAAAACCACCACATTTAGTGAGTAAAAAATTAAAATAATTCTTAAGTAGTTTAATTTTTATTTTGTATTTTATTTTTTTAATGAATAAAAATAATATTTTTGAAGCTATTTCATTTTATACGTCCCCTTTGAAAACAGTATTTAAAATATTACAAACGTGGGAGTGAATTATAAGAATCATTAGAAAAGATGCTATTTTGAAAAGGAATTACTGTTAAATTTTTGACCAATATCGAAATTAATTTTTATCAAAAATTAAATTGAGAAAAGTTAATAGGAAGATTAAAAAGCATCTAAATAAGAAAAATTGACACCATAAAACTTAATGCATAAATTTATGTTAGAATTAGTCACACAAAAAAAAGATAATTTCAATGATACTTTTTAACACACAAATATCAGACCAAATAACTAAATACTGTTTAAATACTTTTTAAAAAAACCATTGTAAAACATTAGATATTATAAATTTAATTCATTTAAAAAGCAACTTGATACCTCGAGTTGTTTTATGAACACTGTTTAACTTTAAAAGAACTTTGAAAGAAAAAATGCGAAAAATTCTACCAACTTTTCTTTTAAAGTTCTAAGTTGATATAACATAAAGCATTAAATTATAGCAAAAAATAACTGCCAAGAAAACACTAATAAAAGTAATTAATTTCATTTTAAAATTAAAAAATTCTTTACTTGAAAATCAATTAATGGAAAGAAGGATTTCATTTTTTAAATATGTGTGATTGCCTTATTTCAAATTAACTTACATTGATAATTTTTTATAATTAAGACATTGACAGAATATTGTATTATATATATATATATATATATATATATATATATATATATATATATATATATATATATATATATATTTCTATATATATTTTAATCTATAGTAAACTAGATTAATTAATCACGAATATTCATTATATATATATATATATATATATATATATATATATATATATATATATATATATATATATATATATATATATATATATATATATATATATATATATATATATATATATATATATATATATATATATATATATATATATATATATATATATAGTATATCAAAACATTTTTATTTGGAAAATTCAGTTAAATTATAAAACGAAATTTTTACCATAACATTATTTAGAGTTTTTAAAGTAAACTAAAAGTGCTACCACACATATTTTTCTTTAAATTAAAAATGTGTTAAACTTAGAGCTTAACAATAAAGACTTGAAAAAAATTTTAGTTGGGTTTCTAATTTAATTAATATTTTTATATTCTGTTTTTGTTTAAAAAAATTGTTTTGTGCTGTTTAATATTATTTAACAACTAAGTATAATTAATTATAATTCTGTAGAATTACAAACTTAACTGGCAATTATCTTTTTGGTTCTCATTATTTTAATTTTATAAACTTTCTATTATTAAGTAATATGATATGGATACTACTCACATAAATGAACACCAAAGTACCCTAGAATGCAATTTTTATTTTACAATCACATAAAAAATTAATAGTGTATATCTTCTACTTTTCCAATTACATATTACTCATAAACTTTATTTAAATTAATAAATAAATTATCACTCATTTTTCAAAACAAGATAGAAATGAATTTTTCATACGATCGATACGTTTTGAGCAATGAATATGACATTTATTTAAAATCAAAATTATAATAAATTTAATTAAATTAATGTTATTAATATTATTATAAATTGTTTAATATTATTTGTGGTATTAGTATACAATTGAATTTTTAATGTAAATGTTATATTAACTATTATGTTTTTATGATGCTTCTATTGTTGTTATTTTAATGTACATCGAGATTTAAATTTTCAACTTTCAAATATTTCTGGATATTTTATTCAATCTCTTCAAATTACTCCCAATGTTTTCAAACCAATATAATAGATCAATGGTTAGCCTTCAGATCTTCAGTTTGAAGGCTCAAAATTCCGTATTTCAACCATGATCTTTTACATGGATATTTGGAGGATAGAAATTTATTTAAAATTGTAGTTCCTAGTCTGGTTTACAAAATAAGTATAAAAAATTTACAATAGAATAATAAATTACTTTGTTTTAAATGTTAAAAGATCTTAGGAGAAATAGATTCATTTTTCTTCCAATAGCTTTGATCAGCTTTATTGGCTATTGATGACAATTTTCTTGGCATTTTGTGTGCAATCTAGTGAGTCACACCTTCCAGTTAAATACGGATATATAATTCCGGTGTAAATTTATAATCAAATTGTATATTAAATTTTAGAAGGTATTCCATTGCTTTACCATTATTGGAACCATATTTGTTGAACATTTTTCTAAACTCACGAGGAGCACGAAAGTAGTTCCCACTTTGCTTTGCCAAGTATTTTACAGTTTCATTGGAATTTTTATCATAGGTCTGAAAATTGTAAATATTTTGGAGAATATTTTTATCCCTTGTATTTGACGTCAAATACTGGGGATGTTTGAATCCAAATCCACTAAGAGAAGAGTTCCTTAAATGATAATACATTATTTAATACGTATTTAAAATTTCTGCTTGATCAGAGATTTAAATATAGAAAATTTCATATTTTCCTGCTTTTCTCTCTCTCTCTCTCTTACGCTTGGATTAGAACTGGGAATGATTTGAAAGACTCTCAGAATTTAAGGACCTCTCTTGCATTTAATTCAGAAGGGAAAAAATATTGACTCTTTTTTTTTCTTTTAAACTAAATCACCCATATGCTTGTTAACTGTCCCATGAGTTTTAAACTATTTCTTCAAGATTTTTGAGGCTTAACTCTTCCTGGTCTGAATATGGTTTCCATAATCAGTTTTTTGATACAAGAAAGGAATGAGAGAACACTGAAATTGAAAAAAAAAAGAAAACTTTTTGAAAACAGGACATCTTCGAAGTTGAGAGGGAGGATGCTCCAAACACTCTCTGCACCCATTATATGAATGAAAGTAGTGGATGGTTGAAGACCTTAGAAGCATGTAGACCATTTCCGTAATGCATTTTATTCCATTTATCCAATATCGATTGAGGCATGCTTTTTGCATTGCGCCTTTCTTCCGCTCCTTTTGAGGAAAATGGCGCATACTTTTCAGGAAAAAGGACCGTTTCTGTGACAGGTCCTCTGAGTTAAGGGAAATTAGTTTAGCTCCAACTTTCTTGAAAAGGAAAAGTTTTTGAGTGTATGGATCTTATGGTTATGCACTCTTTCTAATCTTCGTATTAAACGTTTTGTATATACATATATATATATATATATATATATATATATATATATATAAAATATATAAATATATATATATATAAAATATATAAATATATATATATATATATACATATATATATATATATATATATATAAAATAAATTTAATTTTTTTTGCACTTCAATGTTTGTTTTATACTTTTTTTTTTTTTTTTTTTTTTTTTTTTTTTTTTGTAATAATGATATACTCAATTTAAAATATAAGTTTTCTTATCCGAAAAAGTAATAAATATAAATTTTCTGATCGTTTAAATTGTGAGAAGCTCTTTATTTATAAATATTGTAGACCTTTTAACACAAATTTTATTTCTATCAGTTTTATATTTGTCAATCTGTACTGCATATGAAATTCGTATTTTCATATTTGAGTTTTATGCTTGATTATTTATGCCTTTGTATATTGCTAACGAAAGTATAGCCTACGTAATCAGTATATTCAATTATACTTGATATGATGTAAGTTCAATCTTTTGGGTTTTTTTTTTAAACCGAATAATTCTATATTTATAGATTTTAGGCTTTTTAAAGAATTTTATTTCTCTCAGATTTATTTAGATTAATCTCTGCGGCAAAATATTAGCATCTTTTTAATATTTCAGGCTTAATTTTCTTTCCTTTATACTTATTTTATTATTGTTTATTCATTTTTTAATTGTATCGTATACCAAGCATCTTACTAAATTTCAGATGGCTTAAATTTTATTTTTAGAAATATCTTAAATTAAGTAATTCTACACTTATTGACAGATTACATAGGATTCTTAAGGAAATAAGTTTTGACCACAATTAAATAAATTTTATTTTTATCCTAAGTACTGTATAATTTTTACATTTCTTTCGACTTTTTTTATTTGCTTTATACTAAGTTTTGCGTTTCCTTTGTTTTACTAGTGAAATTAAATTCTATTACCAATAATCTAGTATAACTCATATGGAAGAAATCAAAATATTCCAACTCTAAAATATGAATAAATTCTATTTCCTTTAATTTACGTAATTTAATAAATACTATTTCCTTTAATTTCATTTCTGTCTCTCAATAGAACATATCTTTATATTCTCATATCAATCTTTTCAAAACTGCTTTTTTATTCTCTGTTTTAAGAAAAATGATACCCTAAATACAGTGTATTCTGTACTGCCCGAAATGAGATAAATTATACTGATTCCTTAAATTGAGTTGGTTTATATTCTTTAATAAATTGTAATTATATTAACGAGTTTTTTTTATTTTTATTAACACAAAATATCTATAAAAATATTTAGTTAAAATATCCATGAAACACTTCTTTTTAATTTCACAAAATTTCTAGAATTTTTCTACTTTTCAGTTCAGAATTTTTTAATTTTCGTATTTTTTATTAAATTTAAATTAAAAATCTATAAAAATTTTTCAACGAAATACCCAGTCATTTTTTCCTTTAATTTCGGAAAATTTTTATCAATAACCTCATCACTTATTTTATATTCCTATTAATTTTGTAACTTTCTTGTATTGTACGATTCATTATAGTAAATGATTATTTACTGGCAGGCTTAATACATTTCAACTTATAAACTCTACTTGTTTAATATTCTAAATAACATATAAAAATAGAAAGCATGATGGAGTAACGCATCGCTTATTGCTTCAGATTACTCTAATAATCTTACTTGTGCATCATTACTTTCCAATTAATTTCCTAATTTTTCTTCGTTGAATTTCAGTTCAATAAGTGTTTTAATAACTAATGTGTTTCAGTTTCAATTTATAAACTAATTATTCGGTATTTTTAAACAGTACAAAAATAAAATCCATGATTCCACAATAAATCAAAGCATATTGTTTTCGACTGAAATTATAATTTTGTTCCAATAAATTTCTTGTTTTCCTTTCTTGAGGCTAATTCCGATTCCAACCAGTTTCAATAGATGATTGCTTGTATTCTAAATTATACAAGATTAAAAAACATGACAACGAAATCTCGCATATAGCTTCTGTTTGAAAATATTATTTCATTGCTAAAATTGTGTTCTAAATAATTACATCATTTTATTTTGCTTTCATTCCAATAATTATTTCAAAAAATGGCATGTTCAGTTTCAATTTATGAATAAAATATTTTTGTAATATTAATAAAACAGAAGTAAAAAATAACATGTCACTAATAAGAGCTGATGATTACTTCCGATTGGATTTATAATCTTATTGCTGGTGATCATATTCGAATTAATTTCTGAATTTTTCTTTTGTTGTTGTTTAATATGTATTCCAATAACTGTTGTGTTTAATTTCAATCTGTTAACTAATTGCTGTGTACTTACACTAAAAAAAAAAATGACGTCAAGATAGAATGCCATAATTTGCTTCTTTGATTAAATTACGTCCGGCTTTTTGCTAGTATTATATATATATATTTCAATTATAACTTCCGAGTTTTTTCATAAAATGTATGTTCTATTAATTATTCCATCCACAGATAAACTAATTGCTTGTTATTTTAAATAATATAAAATATGCGATTCTGCAAAAGAGATTGGTGCTTCGTGTCCGGCAGAACTCGCGATATCGTCTGACTCGGAATACATATATAGATGGACGGCATGGACCTCCCAAATGGCCGATGTCCGAGGAGTTTATTGCAGGTGGGGGCCCGGGCGCAATCGACCGCGGCCCATCCTGTAGGCCATGGGCCATTAGGCCGACACAACCCACTGAGATACGATACCTTTTTATCATCGGATGGGGGACTCAACAAAATAACACACTGAAGCAAAACCTACTGAAAACGCGGAATTGCCATTTTTGCGGGGGGTATCGCCGATTGCGGAATATCACTCATATTTCTTCGAGCAATGCCCAGTGTTTTGAGCCGCCTGTGTTACACCCTTTATTTTGTGTGCCCCTTATTTCTTGCCGTGTGAGCGGAGAGTGCAATTTTATTGCCCAAGCATCTTTTGGTCGGAGGCCGTTTTTTTCCACTGGATGGAGATTCTTGAGTTATTGGCTGTATACTGCCTTATTGTATGTGGTGCGCGGCCAGTTTATGTTGTGCCCGAGTGAGATATGTGGTCAGAACTGGTGCTTTTTTTTAAAATGCGTGTTTGCTATTGGTTTTTGTGCTCGAAGTGGAAGTGGTAGTTATTTCCTTTTATGCTTGCATCTTCTTTCAAACATTTGTATTGTTAGAGAGGTGATTATGGGCATATTATGTTCGGTGGGATAAAGAAATTCAAGTTATTGCTCATTATTCAGGTATAAGGAAAATGTGTTCTGCTCCATTTAAAATTCAAGATGAAGAAAGAGTAATTTCTTCACAGTTTTGTAAGATGAAATGTTTTCTTGGAGGGGGAATTCTTTGTCGGCTTGATATTTAAAAAGGTTTGTAAAATTTTTATTTAAAAATGATAATACTTTCCAAAATTCTTAGGGAAAATATCTTAGTGAATCAGTCAAAAAAATGTCATTGCAAACTATTATCAACAAAATAATGTAGCTTTCGTATTTTTTCCCTTACATTTTTTGGCAACATTGAGATTAATTTTTATAACTATTTTTCTCATATTTCGAAGACAAACTATTACGTTACAAAACTGGGTAATTTTCCTTTTTTTTTTTTTTTTTCTTACATTTTGGCAACATTGAGATATAATTTTTATAACTATTTTACTCACTGCATTTAATATCTAGACTTATGATTTTTCTAATTGTGCTCTTCCCATATTGAGATACGCAATTTTTCTAATTATTTTTTACCACATGTTGTCACAAGACTGACGCATAATTTCAATAACTGTTTTCCTCATACACATTGTCAATACAGACACAAAAATTCACTGAATGTTTCCCTCATATATTGAAAATATATTCACGAAATTTTTCTAATTGCTTCCACTGTATATCAAGAACATAAGCAATAATTTTTCTAATTGCTTTCTTCATATGCTGGAAACATTGGGTTATAATAAACATTGATTATATTGGAAACAAAAGCCGAAACTGAAAAACACTGTAGCATCAAGTGAAAAATTAAAAAAAAAACATATTTTAAAGGTTTAAATAAGTGATTAAATTTCCCCTTTCCCATCGTTAATAAATTTACAAAGCTTTAAAATTTTAATAATCAACATCACTGCGAATATTACTTAAGTTTTTTAATCTACATTAAGATTTAGAAATATAAATTGGTTCAGATTTTTCACGAATTTTTATTTTCTCTGTAGATTAAAAGAATAATATTAAAAGGAAACTATTGACAATACATTTTTTTTAAATGTTTCCCTCAGGTATTGAAAACATGAACGTAACAATACATATCTATAATATTCAGAAAAAGTCCTAAATTGTGTACGATACCATATAATACTTAAAAATTTATCTTAAAAGTTTAGTAATATAATGCATCTGTTGTATCAACAGAACAAATTTACAAAATTTTAAAATGAGAATAATCAAGATCATGAAAGATATTGCTAAAATTTAAATGTTATGTAAACATTTCGTACACAAATCTATTAAAGTTTTGCTTCTGAAAATTTTGCATAAATTGATTCACTTTTTGTTTACTATCACTTATATTAATTTCAAGAATATATTGGGACATTCAAACAAACTTAATTTATTATGACATTTTAAGAAATGTATTGTTTGTAATTATTTTTGAAAAACTTAAATTTATTGTGACATTTTTTCATACATTTAAAGAGAAATTTAATTTATATCTATTATTCAATATGTCATTGGTTTATTTATACAAAGGCAAATATTTTACATAAGAAGTGATACAATTTATTTAGTTTGTAACAATGAACACAACATACGTTGAACATAGCAATATATGTTAAATTTCAAGTAGTAAATTTTCTCGTGATTATCACGAGTAATTCACTGCTTGAAATTTAGTTAACTATCTACTGTAAAGCAAGATAAATTGTTTTAACAGTATGCAAATTTAAACTTCTGCCATGAGTTGAGTTCAACGTGCATTTATGAAAGTGGTAACTGAAGTCATTTCACATTACACCTTAGAAACTATGATAAATTAGATCACGAGGTAAATTTAACTCTCATACACCAACTCAATACGATTTTCGTCAAGATCCTTTTTCTTCCAAAAACAACCTTCTTAGCAAGTTATCCTTGATATTTCTTAATCATATTATATGCTGCATTCCTTTCCCGAAAAGCATCTGCACAGGAAATTAATTTCTAAATTAAAATTTGTTTGTTACTTAAAATTTTACTCCAACTAATTAAATTACTGAGCATTATATTACTTTCAATATCAGATTGTTGATGAATGCAAATAATTCAACAGCTTGGCGAAGAAAGGCGTTACTCTCCTATTTGAAAAATGACGGAATTGATAACCTAGCCAAACTAAGATCATCGGATTGAGATGCCATACAGACGTTAAATTTTCCAAATATTGTAGGAGCTGATCTATTTGCTTATACGAAATGAGTAAAGAAAAATAAACCAAATATGTTATCGACTTCATTAACTGTCAGTGTTTAAAACTACGAGAAGATTGATTAGCTTCCTTTGGCAGAAACATGGACCCAGAGACATTATACAAAAATAATCCAAATGAACCTACACTTTGTACGATGATTATATTAAATATAAATGTTCATTTTTTAAACACAAAAATTTAAAAAAAAAAAAAAAAAAAAAAAAAAAAAAAAACTTGATCCATAACAGTTTATGAATGTTTTAAAAAAAATTATATAGCTGTAAATTTTTCATATTAATAACCATACTGATTTTTCAGTTTTAGTATTTTTCCTAATGCTTTTAATAAATTAAACAGTATTTTCTTTAAAAAAAAAAAAGTGCTTAATTTCTTATTCTGTACGATTTTTTCAATATATTCGAAAAATTTTCTCTCAGGATATACATTATAAGTTATCATTGTGCTTATAATTAATTTGATATAAGTGGAAGTTTAGATAATTTTTTTTAAAAAAATTACTTTGGATTCTTTGATTTGGAAGAATTTACTCCAGCATAATTTATCGTGTGACCAATAGCAATAAAAATTTAAATAATGCATTCAATTTTATCGAAGGAGTGTCCATCCAAAATTTATTTGTAATTAATATATATCGTACTTTTTTTTTGGAAGAAAGGGCACATCAGCATAAAATAGTGCTCAAGATTCAATCGAGGTGTATCAATGCGAACAACGTAGTCATAAAATATTTATCTTAGTCATGACACTTAAAACAACCTTTGCAAGTTATTCAATGGAATAAACTAATAATTTTCTTCCAAGCAAGTTTAATGTATTGGCTATAAGGTCTCAATATCTCAGGACGCGTATCAAATTATATTAATTTGGAGAGATTTTATGGGTAATTTTAATTACCTATAAAATCTCTGTCCAAGTTAATAATTATTTGAACAAAGAATTCACCTATACCATCAAGAATATTCGACATAGGCAAGTAGTAAAGCCACAGATTTCAAAGTGAAATATCTTGGGGTCTATAAATGTATCTTTATCATAATTTGCAATTTTAAAAAAATACATAGTTTGTCGCTTCATAGAAATAGTCATGATGGAAAATTTTAGAAATTAAATGAAAAGAAGTTAAAGTAAAGAAATATGATTATCCAAAGTGCAAATTTAAAAAATGAATCGCTGTATTTTTAGAGGTAGCATCGCTATATAAGAAAATCGAAGTTAAAAAAAATATGTAAGGAAAGAATGCAAATGTCTAAGGCAACAGTTACAGTTAAGAACTCCATCGCCACCAAAGCCGTGAAGTTTACTGCTCAAAAAATGACAAAGTTTGCCTGCTACTCTTGCTCATTTTAAACTTCGGGAATTTCTAAGTTGAGTAATCTGCATAAATGTATAAATGCCCCACATGTTTTACGTCCCCAACCCCTTCTTCTTTTTCAGGAGAGAAATGGGATCGAGGCTATTCAAAATTCATTTGCGGAAAAATTTATCACCCCTGGCGACAAATTGGTCCCAATTTGAATAATGTTTGCAGTAAGTGCCCTCAAATTCTGCCGCCAAAAAAATTAAACCATTTGTTGTGCTCCTGCATAATTTATTTTCAGATGTTGGGTGATGTGTTCTTTTTTCAAAAAAAAAAAAAATCTGTGTATGACTTGAAATACATTAGTACAGCGCTATTAAAAAAGCATGTTTTGTGCAACATTTAACATAAAACGCGCTACTTAAATGTTAATATAGATTTGATTGTAGGGAACTTCTGTAACAGGTGACAAAATGAATTGCTTACTTTCTTTTCTAATTTTAAGAATTATGGATTCAGCTCCAATTGTAGTCAAGTCGTTTATTTGATGAAATTATAATAAAGTATCGTTTGGGAAAATTTTAAGCCTTCAAACTATATCGTTTGCTTATTTTTTCATTCTTATCAGTTTTAGTTTTTCGTTACCACGATCATGGGTTGAAATTTAGCGTAAAAGTTTCTGGGAAGTATAATTTCGTTATCATTCAAAAGTAAAAATCACATATAATGTGAAATACAAAATAATCAAGTTGTTCAATTACAGTAAATAAACAACGTTAAAGAAAAATTTACTATCGTTGTTACTTCATTTTTTTTTCTAATAACAGCTTGTTTACAATAATAAAATAAATATCAAGCTAAGTAAATTTTAAAACATCGAAATTCCGATGAAAAAAATATATTGAAATTAAATACTATACATAATAAAATAGATGAAAATACTCATTTAGTTTTGATCAGAATAAAAAGAAAAGATCAAATTAGATTATCTTGTACCTTTCCTGCTATGTATTACTATCGACCACCTTTAAACACTGTCCAATCAATTCGTTATTTTGGATTCATATGAAGTGACTAGGCCAACCTGTGCTTGTATTATCCTCTTCAAGTCTCTTAAATATGGGAACATGAGACCCGATAAGAAAGATTTTGATCATGTTTTTGACAGTGTTCATGACTAAATAAAACAAATGCTTATCAAAATCAAATAAATATATCTCTTATTCTAGAATCAAATAAATATATATATTGAAAAAATAAAAATCTGTGTTCTTAACAACAATTGTAATGAAAATCTAATTAAAAAATTTGAAATATATATTTATAACGTGCATCTTTATTAAAAAAATATTGAAAATAACGTACTAAAACTATTAATAATTACTAATAAGAATAAATGATTTTGTGAAGGGAAAGTTAAAAATTTATCAAATGCGATATTATTTTTAAGTTTCATAACTGTTCTGCATCCATCTAAAGTATCCCAATTAAGTAGATGATTAAGGCACTTCTCCGTACTCAAAAGTACTACATGGATCTTAATATTAAAATAAAAAAATTAAGTAATCTGAGCGAAAGTGTGCAGATCCAGACATGAAATTACATGACACAAGATAACTCACACTTTAAAGATAAGCTTAATGAATCAGCTTAATTAAGACGCGCATAAGCTACTAAGCCTCTTCTCGCAGTAATTGTTTGCACTGAGATTAAAGGGCGTGATCGACTCTAACGCAGCTTAGTGTTTGCCTAACTGAGTCGCTTAGTTGCTAAATCTCCACAAAGTATCTCTTTCGTTATACTCGTGCAAATCTTTGGCATTTCTCACGGAACGGAGTTCTTAACGATTATTGAAAATTTCTGCTTCATTCTGTTTAATTAAATTTTTTTTTCTTGTAAAATGAAAGTACAAGTAAATGAAGAGCTTGAGATGTTATTATAAACATTAAATAAACAAATTTATGATTATTTCAAATTAATACTTCTCGATGGAGGAGCTCCTTGGAGACACCCCTCTCCCCCTCTTTTTCTTGATTTTTTGAGAGTTCATAGGCTCATGGATCTGGGTAGCTCCGCTATTCTGGATGGGATTTGTAACAACAACAACAAAAAATTAAAACGACCACATTTTTTAATCAGAAATGTATAATATTGCACAGTTAATGTAAAATTTAGATATAATCAATAATAATTGATTTGAAACCTATATAATTCAAATGCTTATGATTTTTTATCATAAAAAATATGAGTATAAATCCTAAATAATTGAGATTTTTAAAACTGCGTATAACATATTTAGTAATTTATAAACAGTTCTTATTTACAAGTGTCATAAAACACAAATTAAAGTGTAAATTATTATAAATAGTACATGCTTATTTTAAAAACGATATAAATTGTTTAATTTCTAGTAAAGTCATATTCAGAAATATATGTGGTTTTTTGTATGAATTTATAAATACGAAAGCTGAAAATTTAAAGAATAAGAAAAAATCCATCCTACACAAAATAGGAATAATATTCGAATATATTATTATTAAAGTTAGGTTATTTCAGATACTTATAGGTTAGTTGAAAACTTCTTCTGGAAGTAACTTGGTTTGAATTGAGAAAATTTGAACTCAATAGATATGAATACGATGAGCTTACAATTATAAGCAACTTGTCAACACGGTTTTGATCTAGTTAGATAATTATTAACATCGACTTGTAAATTACGGATCGATTATAGTCCTCTTAATCACGTATAAAGGTAAAAACAGTGCTAGTTTAGATGTCAACCTCGTTTCTTGATCAATGACAATGTGGATGTTTTACGAATTCTCGCATATTAGAATACTCTAATTACCAAGAGAAAATATAAAAGAATTGTTGAATAGTATGTACCTATATGTATTTTTAATTAAGATGTTGATGGAAATCAATAATCGAATTTATGTATATACATAGTTATAAGATATTCATTATAATTTCATTTTATTTTGTAATCAAATTTGTATGTATGGAGTTTTTTTTTTTTTTTTTTTTTTTTTTTAAAATCAGTCATAACCTTAAAACGGAAATCTTTTCTTAAATTGCATTACCGTTTTATGAGAACTTATTTTCATAGTACTCTGGTTCTTATTGCCAAGATTTGAATAGTTAATGCTTTTTTTTAGCTGCTCAAGATTCTGTAGGTTTAATTCTCACCTCCAAAATGAACATTTGAAATGGCTTGGAATTCACTTTAAATTTTAGATCTCTGACTAATTAGCTATCGCTTAGATACAGCACAAAAAATACCCTAAAGATCGTAGACCTTGTGTAAGGAATTTTAGTAACTATCGCTTAAGTTGTCTTCCGGAAGGATTTTTCATAGGTACTGAGCTGAATTTACTTGTCGGAAGATGGAATTCAGAAACACATGCGCTAGTACCCAACCAACAGGCATGTATATCAACCAGCCACTTCCCTTTTTTGAATTTCAATGCAGTGAAGAAATGTACGCTTGAACTGACACCTTCCATCCCATGGCACGCCTCATTGGAGAATCAAAACAGGAGACTATTGAGCTTTTAATACATATAAACCCTCTCACCTTGGTGATCTTTGGCTTGGTCATGTACAAAACTCTTATCTTCTGGAGAAGATAGCTTTCTTAACCTCGCTTCCAGAGTTTTCATACTCTCAACTATAATGCAGCCAATCTAAAACAAAATTTAAGTGTGTATAAAAAAAAGATTTTTTTTAAATTACAAATAATTAAAACGATTATTAAAAAAAGGTCTATAAAAACTTAATCCTTATGAAATCAATATATTTAATAAATGCTTTAAAATTTTAGTATCATTTAAAAATACTCTTAATGAAAAATTTTACGATACATTAAATATGATACACAAAAATATAATATTTGATTATAAAATTACTGTCTACATTATTTTCAGAAAAAATTAACAGAAATATATAATTAAGAAAAATTGTGTTATGTTTAATAAACTCGTATTTATATATTTCATTATAATTTTTCAAAATCTAAGCAGATGAAAAAAACTATTAATTTAATTGCAAAAATATCCTTAAAAATTAAAGATTTTTTTTTTTTTTTTTTTTTTTTTTTTTTTTTTTTAAACTATAGTTTGATGTAAATCTCCCTAAAAAGGAAGAATAATTGTGAAAATTCCTATACTACTTCCTATTAAAATATTAAATTTTCAACTTTAATGAAAAATATTTAATTTCAAGCAAAACTTCAAATGAATACTTAGTTGAAAAAGTTTATTAAATGAATTCTGTTCAAAATAAAGTTTCTATCTTAGTCCAATATTTTATGCATATATGGATAATTTTATTTAAGTAATTTAGAAGCTGATTACTTAAAAAAATATATACAATCTAAAAATCAATGAACATAATTAAGTTCATGTGATAAATAATAAAGATTATTGCACACAGTGATAAATAAATATTTTATGACTTATTATTCTACAATTTTCTCAATGCAGTCATCTTTCCCAAATAGAATTATTTTTTATGAGACTTATGTAGAAAAATATACAAAGTAAGATAGCCTATTTTCTTAACAAGAGTTCCCTGTAAAATATTATATACTAAACATATTATGTGTTTTTTTTTTACTTCCATTTTATTTTTACATTCTCAGAAACTCTATAAATTAAACATCAATTAACTTAATTTGGACAATCTCAATTGGTTAACAGGAATTTGATTAAAATTAAAATAAACCTGCATATCGGAAACCAATGTAAATTTATTATTAAATATATATAAGCAGTTAGTACTGTTATTTGAACATTCTAACAGCTTTTAAAATAGATCGTTGTCATGTCTTTGGATTAAAATTACGAGATCGTTTGCTGTGGTAGTAGGCAGGAATAATTGATGTTATTTATATTATGTATGAAAGTATGAATAATAAGAACAAGCTTCTTCTAAATATTTTAATATTCCTTTAAACTCCTTTAATTTAACATTCCTTAAAAAAATGGATACATAAATTTTATAATTGCATTAAATGAATAGCTGTATTCTCCCAAAATATTCGGATATTTAAGATGATGTGAGAAAATTCTGCAAAAATTTAATTTTAACTTTATGGAAGTAATGAGAATTTTTGAGTCAATACTTTTTTTTTATTTCCAATCCTTAATACTATGAATTTTCCATATTTGAAATTTAATAATTTAGATAGAGAAATAGGGAATATATTTCCAAATAATATCAAAATCGCATTTAGTGCCATCTAGTGTCTACAACGTGAGTTATTTCGAAAAGTACTACACGATAAAATGTTATCCAAGTTCCAACCCATTATTTTAAATATCTATTATATTTTATTTTTGAAATTTCATTTATATTCAAATTGATCTTTTAAGATAATAGATTATGTAAGAAGAAATGATGAAATTTGACAACAAAAATTTGCCATCTTTTCAAAGCTATACATACAAACATTTTTTGAGAATTTGGTATTAGTATAGATGAAAGATAATATGTAAATAACGTATAAATTGAATAAAAAAAAGTATATGTGTTAAAGACATTTTTTCATAAAAAGTTAACATATTTTATTACACTCTAATTAGTCAGTAAAATTATAAATTAGTTAAAAAAAATTGAAAATCTCAAAGAAATTACATATTTTACTCTCAAGAGGACGCAAAAACTTTGCTGAATTTATAGTTCATGATTTTACAACCAAGGAAAGAAGTTACAGTTTCAGTTAAACTTTAAGTTATACAAAGGGGAGAATTCTACAGTTATGTTCCACGTAAAACATGAAAAGAGAACAGGAAATAAAAGATAAAGTATTCTAACTTCAAACTAAACTCGTAAAATCAAATGCAGTTGTAAAATTATGCTTTTGATGTAAATTTCTGTGAATGTTGTTTATTACAGAATATATAACTCCCAGCTTGTAAGAATACGTATTCTTCAATATACACTGCAAACAGAAAATGTAATACTTATTCAATTATAGGAAAAGTTGTAAATTATATGAAAAATTTAAATGTCCTGTTTTATTATTTATATGGTACATATAAAATAAAACTGCATCAATATATATATATCCCTTACTTTTTTTCCAATGGCAGATTGTAGACAGTTACAACTGCAACAGAGCCTATTAATCTATTGTTCCCTGATACCAAGGAACCGGTCAGACAAAGCAAACTCTTAGCCGACGAGGTGTTGCCCCGGGTGCACCACAGGGGGTGGGCCACCATCGCACCCTCACACATGCCATAGGGACCTGTTTATAGGGTAGGCATCATTTATACTTCATTCACACACACAAGGAAAGGACAAAGATAGGATAGAGAGAGAGAGAAAGTACATCCATGCCTGTACCGGGATTCGAACCCAGGACCTCCTTATCCGTAGTCATATATCCCTTATTATTCCTCTTACTAATTTTATTTTAATCATTTAATTAATCCTATTAACAATTTGACTTCTAAGGTGCAAATGATCATAGCGACTATTTAAATGTATCAGTTTAAACCCTCGCATGTTTCGAATGTCTGTTTCATTGAATGCGCAGCACTTTACATTTGATTTTAATTACTTTTCGCGCATATTTAAAATAGTCACGTATTCCTTGTGACATCACATTTTATTTCACTGTTTGATCGGTTTCAGTAATCATTTGATGGTTATCATGGACGTGTTTATTGCACCATTTGGTTTTCATTGATACCATATTTACAGATATTCAGCATTTATCTACCCACTTTTCGAATGTTGGGTCCTTTTGATGAACCACATTTTAAATTTATTTCAAGCAACTTCTCACGAACTTTTGAATGTCCTTCATAAAAGGGGGAGGGGGTCAGGAACCGATGATGGATCATATTTCCACAGGGTGGCACTTCTATTTTGGGGAAGTCAATATTTGCAAATCAAGAATCACTGCACCCCAAGCTGTACTCAAAAGATTCATGTTTGCCCAGAGAAAATCCGGAGCTTGCTAACATGTGCTGGGGGTACATTGTTCTCGCGTAAAAATGTCACCTCAAAAGTAATATAGGCTGTTTCTGTAAGGTCTGTGTTTGCTTGCGACTAATCTGTGGAGAAATATTCTGTCACGTCCTCCGCTCGTTGGTTATTGTGCCAAGCTACTCCCGCCAAGAGGAAATATTTGAATTCCCTGAAGAAATCTCTGACACAAGTCTAAGAATACAATCCATTTTTAGAAAATAACTTTTTAGGTTTGTGAGTTCCAGTAACTCGAAGCAACTCTTCGAAAAGTTTCTTTTTTTTATATATTTATTAATGCAACAGTGTATAAAAATAAGGAACTATTATAAATTTGAAAATTAACAATATTTTTTTTATTATTTAGTAAAAAGGAATTGTCATTCTCATTTTTTTTTAATAAAAATATCTTTCCTATTTGGAAAATAAGAGAAATATTAAAATGAGAAAAACTGTTGGGAGTTATAATCTATGAGTTGAAATATGATTTTATTTATTTTTGTTTTTCAAAATAATTTTGAAGTTCCTTAGAAATGTCTTTTAGTAAGTCTTGCTTTTAATATTCAGATTTTTATTGAATACTCAAATTTAACTTTTTAATTTTTTAGAGTAGTAGTGAATAAAAATAAAAAAATAATTTTTAACTGATCTCATGTTTTTGTATTTTTTATAAATTTGGGGTGATCTATTTCTTGTGAAAATTAACCAAAACGTTTGATATCGTTAGTCGTTTTTTAATAAATATATGTGTATAAATTTCATGATGAAAGAAGAAATATATAATCTTCAAAATGTAAACTAAAAAAAAAAATATTAAAACGAAGAAAAGTCTTAAGAATTCTAATCTGACTGTTAAAACTGGATTTGGTATTGGAAAATAGCTTTAGAGATTCGTTAAAATTATTTTTAAAGTTTCTATGAGTTAATTTCTTAAAATCTGCTTAATACGAGGGTCACTCTGAAATTTTTGAGATACAACTAGGTTTTTAAAGTTATACTTACAAAATTTTAGGTGTGTTCAAAGTAGTCTCCTCCAGCATCAATGCACTTTTGTAGACGAATTTTCCACAGATTAAATGGCTCAAGCCGTTCATTTCTTGGAATAGATAAAAAAAATGCATTTATAGCCACATCATTCTCTTCTTCTGAATGAAAACGACGTCCGCGTAAGTTCTTTTTTTTGATTGAAGAGTAACCAAAAGTCGCACATAGATAGATCAAGTGAATACGGCGGATGTTCGATCGCTTTAATTTGTTTTTGTTTAAGAAACTCAACTGTTAATCCGGCTGTATGCTTACTTTGCTTTCTTGACTTGTTGTAACGTCAAAAAACGGTATGTACGTTTCATCACCTGTTACAATTTTAGAAATGATGCGGTGGCCACCATCATTTAGCAACTTAAGAGTTTCTTTACTGATTCTGACACGCTCCTCTTTTTGGTGCTCAGTTAGATTATGGGGAACCCAACGGCAAACTACTTTTTTTCATATGTAATTCTTCATGAATGATTTTGTGTATGGCTGCGGATCCAATGTTAAGTTCCTTCTGAATCATTTGATAGGTACAGCGATTATCATCCATTAACATATTTCGTATGTAAACAAGTTGAAGTAAGTCAGTAAAAAATCGTCTTCTGTGTTAAAATCAAACTGTTATATTTGTATTTTAAAATCAAACTGTTATTTTTATTTCGTAAATTCTCGCCTGCCCGTACCTCAAAAATTTCAGAATAACCCTCGTATTTTATATGCGACAAAATATTTTCAATACAACATTCAATAAAAATATTAAAATACGATCTAATTAAAAATAAAACTCATAACTTTTAACTTTGGCATTTTTATACATATAAATATTTTTTTTATGAAATTTAGTCATAATAATTAACATTATCAACCATTTTTCTTCTTATATGAATCAGATCTCATCCATGTATATTCTTCAAACCAAACTAAGTTCATTTTCCAATCAATTGTCTAGTTCTTTCATAGAAGCCAATTGGGCGGAATCAGCAATTTACAGTGGATTTTAAACTTCAATAAGCATCAATACTCGATGTAGGATTCAAACTCGCACACTAAAAAACTGTTAACCTATACAAGGCCAAAGATATATACCTATACAAGGACAATATTAACCCTTCATTTGTCTGTGCTAGGCACAGAAATATGAAAAATCTTTAACAGATTATGTGTATAAATGTGTATGCATTACTTTAAATTTCTATCTTCCTTGTTCAAATAAGTGGTAAATTACGATGTAAAGAAATGTTTCAATCAATAACAAAAACTTTATATCATTATATATATATATATATATATATTATATATATATATATATTATATATATATATATAAGCAACAGAATATAAAACATTCTCTGAAAATTTTCTCAAATTCTATATTAAATTAATTCTGATTAAATTTCTGCCTGAAAATTGTGATTGATTCATTATCCTCTTCAGTTTAATGTTACATTTTGTGTTCTATCTTTTTTTTTTTAATAATTTTGGGCTGTTATTTTTGTTGTGGTCTGTTCATGTGAACATTTTAACAAACAATTTTCAGAGCATGCCTGGTTTTATTCCCCGAACGGTTTTTTTCGAATTTGAACGAATTTTTTCTATATTCTGCAAAATAAAAAAAATAAAAAATGCATGAGGTTCAAGAATAGGTGAATTATGCACAAAAAATCCCTTCATAAAATTTAATAAATATTAAATTTTATTATTTTGCTATTTTTTCCCTCTAAATAGAAGGAAAAAATAGCATTCTCTTTGTAGTTATTCACATCAATAATTTTTATTCTCCTTGTTAATTTATATAAGTCCGATTTTGATTACCATCCTAAACGAAGATATTTGCAGTAGTGCAGAATATTTAATTTAAACTACAGTTCCTGATTGAATTAGGCTTTTTTTGTTAAAAAAAAAAATGACCGTAGATTTTAAACCAACTGAATTTTCGCATTGACAATGGTATCAATTATTTTTATGTAGCGATTATCTATATAGTAATAAAAATCAAATGATTGAGTTTTTTGGCACAGGTGTCAATATAATCCATGATTCCAAATTCTGAGATTGGTGCATTTTTTGGCGGATTTTCTAATGTATCTGGCAACCTCGATTTTATTACGTCATAAATGTTGTGACCTATGAGAAATATGCAGAAAATTCTATTTTGATAACTCTAATATTTACGTCACCACGCACGTTACGATACGTCATCTTGGCAGCATTTTTTCATCGCCAAAAAAGTTTTGAATTTGGAATCATGGTTTATACGGCGCCGGAACCAGTTTTTTACAATGATAGTGAATGTGTAATTTCTTTTTTCAAAATAAATCGTTGGTTATTACAATAAGTTTCCAACTACTCATTTCTAGAATCGAAGTTGCTAAGTATCTTCAATTGATAATAATTCTGAACACCAACGCAATTGAACTTGCTATGTATCCTCAACTGATACATAATTTTGAACACCAGAATGGAGGAATATTAGACACCACGGTACATTGTATAAGTCTTTTTAATACAATAATTCTTTGGCTGAACCAGGTATTGAATCCATTACCCTCCAGCCATGAAAGCCTTCTCCACCAGACTCTTCCATTATATCCTAAATTAAAGTGAAGCTAGAAATTGAAGTTAAGATCAAATTAGTGTCTTCATTCGAATTTAACGAAGGCCAGTAATTATATATTTTTACTATAAAGTTTGCATGAAAGAAAAAATATCCATCATAAATAGTAAAATAATTTAAAGTATTTTGAAATCAGTCAACGCTAAACTTATACAAGTTCCTGTAATTATTTGTTCCTTATTTGATAATATAATAGGATTTTATTTTTATTTTTATCTTTATCATTTCTATTCGAATAATTTGATATACCCATACTGTAAATTTTAAAGGCTTATTTTATGAAAATAAGTAATTTGCAGATATTACTGGAATAATTAATTTACCCTTGAATAATCCGAATATCGATATAATTTAATCATTTAAATCTATTTGACTTAATATTTGCCATCTTTTCCGTAAATCTGATTGTTGCTTTTCACATTGTTTAAAGTAACATAGTTATGCATCTTAATTTAATTTCAATTTTCAGATTCCGCATATTGACATTTTGAATATCAAATTGTTTACACAAATAAATAGTTGTAATTTCTATAAATAACGTTTGTTAATGAAATTTTAAGGGATTTAATTATACAGATCAAGCCTACCTCCTACTCATACATGTCTTTGTATAGTGCGTAATAAGACATGCATAAAATTATGTTAAATAACAGGAAATTCAAACATTTATAAGGAGAATATCTCAAAATAAGTTGTATTAAGAAATTTGTTTTTCTTTAGTTAATACAAAATGGCACAGGTGCCGTATAATCCATAATTCCAATTTTTTTTTTGGGGGGGGGCGATGAAGAAATATTTCCAAGGTGACGTATCGTGACGTGCGCGATGTCGTAAATACTAGGGTTACCAAAAAAGAACTTTATGCATAATTCTTATAGGTCTCCATATGTATGACGTAATAAAAACGAGGTTGCCAGATACATAAAAAAATCCGCCGAAAAATAGCCAATCTCAGAATTCAACATCCTGGATTATACGGCATTTGTGCCGACAAAATTATTAAAAATCCGGGAAATACTATTGAAGATAAATAATATATAATTATTGCTATTAGTTTGAACCAGGATGGACTGATTGATGAAGGTTTAAGCTCAGTTTTGGAAGGTTGTAGATTCAATGCTTGATTCAACGGAGCCCCATCGTGCTGCACCAGAGTCCAGTGTCACTCAAGAAGAACTTGACAACTCATGCAGACGAGTGTTTCTACTACATTGTTGATCTGGACCACTTTGATGGCAAATGATTTCCTGGGAGGTATAAATGATTTCATTTTAAAAAAGCAGAGGTTTCAGCTCCTGGCTAAGGAAATGACAATCTTGTTTACAAGGCCTGTGGCTGCAAATATTTTTCTGGGTATAGCCATCGATGTAGCTTGAAGAACTATATATCTGCTCAGATGTCGACACCACCACTTGGCCATATTTCAAAATTATGAAGGTGTTAGATAATTTAGTAGTTTTGATTGTGATATAGAAATCGGGCATAACTATCACAATGCTTAATTTAACCAAAACTAATCTATATCAGCAATTTAATTTCTTCTGGTTCACTGTTTAATCAGCTGAATTTATCATTGAAGTTATTAACTTATAAAATAACATTTCCTCTGTAAATATAGTCTAAGATTTTCTTCAATTTAGTCGTAAAATAAAGAGTTTACATGATGAAAATATTTAAATATTACAAATTTCCTTAGATTGAGCTTCATTTATCTCTCAAAGTATAATGGAGTTCATGATTACATAGGTAAAAATAATAACCTCTCATTTTTTTCTAAATAAAAATATAAAATGTAAACCACTCCTGTATACAAAATATTCTAATTCGTTTTCCTTTACGGTCTTAAATAAACATAAGAAAAATTGGCTGTTAGAAATTATATTAAACAGCTCTTTTTGAGCATAAGCGATCGCACCCGTTAGAACCCGTATCCCATTTTTTCCCTCCTTTTCCTTCCACCTACCGAAGGGCATCTAAGCTCCTGATTAGCGGGATCTGCACTCCTAACACTTTGGGGCGCACGCCCCATTATAAAACCCGGGCGCCGCCAAAGAAAAACGAATCGCCAAAAAAAAAAAAAAAAAAATCGGAAGCTTGGATTCATCCATCTTTTGTGACGTAGGATAAGACGGGTATTAGTAAGAACAGCCCTCGAAATCAATCTGCGGTGATTCGAGTGGGAAGTCTGGGGAACAGTGGGATCCTGGGGTACACTAGTACTCATTAATCTCTCAACGGACAACCCACCTGACCAATCCTTCAGTGGAGTTGATAAATTCATCGCCAAGTTCAGGTAAGAACCAGATTTACTGCCATTATACAGATAAATCCGTCATCTATTTATCAGTTTAAGAATTTTGATAATTTTTCAAATATTTTCATCCTTATTAGCATGTTTTTTGAACAGAAGAGTATCAAGTGCGAGGTATATTTTATACAAATAATTATAATATGTGATGAAAAAATTTGAAACATTAAAAAAATTCATTTAGAATAATTGTTGCAAATTAAAATCTTGCAATAAAGAAAATCAAGACATCACTATATTGCCTTCAGAAATAAAATGAACTAGTTGGTGAATACATAAACAAGCAACACTTAATGGGAAAAGAACCAGCTTGATATGTTAAATATTTGTCATAATACTGGCTATAAGATACAGTTGTCCACGTGCAAAACCATTTTATAATGAAAAGTAAACCAATATATTATGAAAAACATTTAAATTTTCTAAGAAAGTGAAAGGTCGTATAAAAGTCATGCAATAAAAGATATAAGGAAATCACCATTTGATGACACCAATGTTTGCTATTTACTTATTATCCGATCTATCATTTTGGACAAAAAAATTATGTCGCTAAATAATGCAAATTTTCCTTTTTTATTTTTTTTTCCTTAAAAAAAAATATAAATCGAGTGATTATCGATATATTTCTTGAAAAAAAAGTATAAAAATTTCCTTTTTAATATGTATTACACCAATTTATATTAATAAATTTAAAATATGCATACCCCTAAAAATAAACATTAAACACGATCGTAAATATAATAATTGATATAAAACATGATAGTGGTGAAAAAAACTTCAATTTTTTAAGACATATTTCTTTGTAGAAATGATCAATGATGCGTAAATAGTGAATTTTTTATCGTCTTCAAAATTAAATTAGCATATTTAATGAACACAGAGATATTCAAACCCTTAGTAAACTCAAAACTATGTTTGGGATTTTAAATATTTGTCAAAATACTGGATTTATAAAACAGATGTGTATTGATGGCAACATACAAGTTTTTATAAGAAAAATGCATTTATGATTTACAATTAAAAAAAGCAATCTCGCTGAAAAAGTCTATTTTTGGACAAAACAACAATCACCGTTTTATGTGGTAAAATGCTATTGAAATGTAACAAAAGGGGGTTTTAATAAGTCTCCTACCTCGCTTGAATGGATTAGCGTTATCAACTTTCCATGCTATCAATTAAGTTATCGGTTACCGAAATGATAAGAGAAAACCAAACACGGAATAAGCTATTTTCCACCTCTCCTACAGACCTTGGAAAAGGACTTAAAGTAAAAACCTGTCTACCAAGATGATCTCACAGGTACCCTTTGGAATTCAGTTATGGAGATTGAGATGTGGCCATTCTATTCATTCCAAGCCAACACCCTCAAGGTATTTCTTAACAGCTACAGTTCGATGAGGTCCTGCGTTATGATCTATCGGAATAAAATTATTGCAAATTGCACCACCATATGGCCAATCATATAGATGAAGAATCTCATCCAAATATCTCATACCAGTCACAATTGCTCCCCGAAACACATGTAGGTAAGTGTGAGGATTGAGCGAGGCTCCTTCCAAAAATTATAATGGCTCCACCGTGGTAGCTCTTTCTTTTCACAGTTTAGGATTGATGGTATATGATGCTTGTTCCCTCTAGATCAGCACAAATCCTAAATCGCTATCCAGTAAGAATCCATAAAATCGCGCTTGTAACTCATTTGCAAAAAGTGCAGAAGCATGTCACTGTCTAGTCCTGGAAACATATTCTCTTGCACAAGACAAGCGGGTCCTTCACTGCCTTCCGGTGTAAGGGACACACGCAACTGGTCACCTTTCATAGATATCTGTATAGTGAAGATACCATACTAGAGGATATTCTTCTCTCTGAGTTATAGAGTGGTCGGCAACAAGTTGCGGTACAGAAAGGCTTTCTTAACTTCAGACAGAAAGAGTAATAAAACGTTTTTCTGCAAGTGATGTACCTCATGATCTGCCTGGAGCATGTCTTCTGAACTCAGAAGCTTCAATTTGATATTCATTCCAGAGACTGTGCACCCTATTGTAAGACACATTAAAGTACCAAGCAGAATTAGCCTGTGGCAGTCCTATTTCCATCTGTGCAACAACCCGTGATCTTAACGAATCGGCAAAAGCTTTTCTCAAACATTGTGGTACCCTACTGACTATTTTGAAAGAATCTTACAAAAAAAAATGAATATCAATAAAAGTTACATGCGAACGCCTGATGTTCACAAATTCTGTCACTCATATATATCTGTTCTTTTTAATAAAAAAAAGTGGTAGCGAGCGCTTTTGTACAAATTTATATAAGATCTTTATCATTTATATGAACTATAAATTTTATAGTTAGTAATATTTTTTATAGTGAGTTTAGCGCGAAAACATGTTGTTCCTTAACTTTTCATTACTTGCATAAATGTTCCTAATAAATTTCTCAAATGCATAAAATCTCATTGACTTCGAAATTATGATTCGCAAGTGATTATTCAACTGAACAAATTTTCTCAAATTTACAGTTAATTAATATTTTAGTAATGAAGCTAAGATGATATAAATTCATCACTATTGACAGTGTGTGACTGACAATTATATTGAAACAGAGTTATTTTTCCAGAAGAGAATTTAATAAAAAAAGCATAAACCTATATATATATATATATATATATATATATATATATATATATATATATATATATATATATATATATATATATATATATATATATATATATATATATATACATACACATTTTTATGTTTATATATATATATACATTTTTATGTTTTTGAACTTTGTATGCTTATAGAAAATGTTATGCTTAGCAAAATTCAAATTTGTATATATCATTTTAAAGGAAATTTATTACTGAATTTAATACAAAACACAAAATTTAATTATTTGCAATACAAAAAAAGTTAAGCGATAATAATTGATATACATTAGAGAGTGGTGATTGCAGTACTTAGTAGAGTACCCTTTATTTTTGATTACAGCTTCACATCGACGTTTCTTTGAGCTCACAAGAGTTTTAAGCTCTTCTTTCGCTATTACATGATGCCAGGAAACAATTATAGCCTCAATTAGTTTCCTTTTATTTGATGAACGCCTCATTCGTACAAGAGTTTTCAAACCTGCTCCTTATACACTGCAATTACAAGTAGGAATTTTTGTAAAAAATTTTAATATTTAGTCAAGAGGCAATGACATAAAATAAAAGACTAGATTGGACACCTAGAAAGAGATGTAATATTATTTTGTTACGAGAAAGTAGTCTTTCCTATTCTGAAATTGCAAGACATGTGGGTGGTTCAGTGTGTTCACATCTGGAGTCCGAAATTTTTGTTTACGATATTAGGAGACAAATTCAATAAAAAACAAAAGGTAAAGGCCGAAAAAGGTACACCTCATCTATTGATGACAGAAAAATAAAAAGACTATGTCTTCAAGATAGAAAAATGCCATCAGAAGTGATCTGAATGGTGCTGGTGTTTCTGTCAGTTCAAGAACAATCAGGAGAATATTAACAGATGTTGGACTGAGAGGTAAAATTCCATGAAAAAAGCCTTATCTTAATTTTCAGCAATGAAAAACAAAGACTACAGTGGGCAAAGGAACACATTAATTAGACAGATGATCAGGTTTGAAAACTCTTGTCCGAATGAGGTGCCCATCAAATAAAAGGGAACTAATTGAGGCTATAATTGTTTCCTGACATTATGTACTAACGAAAGAAGAGCTTAAAACTCTTGTCAGCTCAATGAAACGTTGATGTGACGCTGTAATCAAAAATAAAGGGTTATAATTCAGTAATAAATTCTCTTTAAAATTGTATATACAAGTTTGCATTTTGAGAAACGTAACGCTTTTTATAAGCATACGAAGTTCAAAAATATAAAAATTTCCAAAAGTATCCAAAATTTTGGCCACCACTGTGTATATATATATATATATATATATATATATATATATATATATATATATATATATATAGATATATATATATATATATATATACAAAACTGGCCAGGGACTGAAAGATGAGAGGATTTACAGCAGCAATAATGGAGAAATTTGAAAGTGACTTATATTCTCAGTCTTGTATTGAAAAATCACATATGAGAAAAAAATTTAACTGATGTTCTAGAGCAATAATGACCAATTATTTCACGCAGAGACATGCGAAGAAAAAACGCACAGTGCACATTGGTTTTTATAGAATTTCCGATACTGTCACGCAATGTAAAGTGTTAGAGATACTTTTGAATTTTGGAAAACGAAGTAATAACACTTACATGCATACCGGTGCAGACGCGTTCTGGATTAAACCATTAGATTAACGGGTTTGGAATACTCGTACATCACCAAGTGCCTTGTAATTCGGAATCAGATGACGAGGTCACACATGAGCTGGCACCCTTCTCTCCACATCCACGCCACACCAGTGGAAGCACTTTGGACATCACATTTTAACGTGGACACGCCTCCATCAACCTACTAAGAGAGGGTATGTGGTCATCTTCCCAATTACTGCCAGCTGCAAATGATGCTTCACTTTGCTGAACTTAATCGGAAGCCGCATGAAGCTATTGAGACACTGGGGCTCTAACCTAATAACACAGTGTATCAGTCCCTTGAAAACTAGTAACTTAGTTCTGGAAGTTCTATAATATAATTATGTGGAAATTCGAGCACAAACCTTTGCACGCTTTTTTTTCTCCATAAGTCTGTGCTTAAATTGTTGTTTGGGTTAGGATTACTCTGTGTGCTGTTCTATTGATTTTAATTGACTTTTTTTCATGTCTCATTTAGGTTTCGAGATAAAACCCCTAATTTCTTAATTTTACAACTAGGCTCAATTGACAACTATCTCTTATTTTAGAGCCTTGCCATCTAGCCATACATACACACTTTTTTATAATTATAACTGTAATTTAAGCGGGTGGTGACACAACTTTATTAGGAGCAAAATTTTAAAACATTTAAAGACTTTTACTGATATTTTATTTTCTGAGAATGAATATTTTCAATTGATATTTTGTGTGACGTTCCCACAGATAATATGGATATGGGTGCACACTTTTTTTTTAAAAAAAATAAACAATCTGCAATAGCCGTTTCAAATGTGTGTAGGATTAATATCAAGAATATATCAACTATCAAAAGTAAATATTAAGGAATGTCGAGAAATGTTCTATATATTTATAAATATAATTTATAAGAGATGAATTATGTGATTTTTGTTTTAATTTTTATTTATATATGTAAAAATGTCGACTATATTCTTATTTAACTGAGAGGTAACTCCTGATGCGTATGAAAAAAACTTAAATAGTTTATATAATTTGATTAGTTTAATTTTTAAATAAATAAAAAAGAATAAATAAAAGAAGTTAATTTAATTTAATAATGCCATGAAAGATAAAATATTTTAATTAGTTCCTTATAAAAATATTACTTTTTTCATGCAATCAGTGCTTTATTTCGAATTCATTCATAACAATATTCATTCCATAACGATATTCCACTAAAAGAAAATATAATGTGAAAAACACCAGATAGAAAACAATTTCTACTAGTAATATATTTTCAAAATATGAATTCGATATTTTTTTTATTTCAGTATAAATATTTGTCTACATATGGATTTTCTTATTGAATCATGAGGTAATTCCTAATGAAAACAATAAAAATAAGGGGATTACAAAACGTTAATTTGATAATGAATTTTTCAAAAAATCCTTTGACATTTTTTGGAAAATTCTTTATTTTGAATATCATTTCATTGTTCTGTCTTAACATTCAATTCATTTTTATCATCTGCCGAAAGAATTATTTCTGAGTCAATGAGAATATAATTTTATATTTTCCTTTATATAAATCAAAATTATAAAAGAAAACTAAGAATATTTATTAAAAAAAACTTCACTGAATTTGTTTCATATATTATTAAAATATGATTTCGCTGTGAATCAAATTAAATTAATGCTGCAATCCGTATTTATTTATTTCTCTTTTTTATTTCAAAAAAAAATAAATAAATAAATAATTTAATTACGCGTCATATTTATTATCATCTTATATGGCTCGTCTAATAACTAATGTTATTTTTATCGTCTGCTCCAGGAATTATTTTACAGCTTTGAATATCGTTTTCACTTTTTTATATATAAACAGAAAGAGAAAATTATTGCTTTTATAAATGTACCACAATTACCATAAATTATACATTAATTCAATCGTGTCTTTCGATTTGTAGCTCTCATCTTATAATTCAATTTATTTTTACCGTTTGCAAGAGGAATTATCTCCCAGCCAAGTACAAATATAGTCTACTTTTTTCTTTGCATAAAGAAAAATTAAAAGCAATCATATTTATAAATTTGCAAATTACCATACAATATGCATGCATATATTTTAACACCAATTAGATTTGTTTGGTACCTTTCGGCTCACACATGAGCCACTCTAGCTCTGAGCTCCATTGGTCTGCAGTGGCGAAAATACACAGATGGGACACCTCCTTTAAGCTTGATAAATAGAATTTTGATGGTGTTTTCGGCGAAGAATTCAAATCTGGAAGTAGGTTTCCGCTCGTTCCTCTCTCCACTCTCTGTACTCGAATTATATTAAGAGAGGTATTAGAGTATTTCGATTCAGAAACATCCTCAAGGGATTCTCCCTCCCTTCCTCTTCATGCATTTCCTCCCCCCCCCCACTCATAAGCAGCGAGGGTGTTTTTATAGTGGCTTTTCAACCGCGCTTAAGGTAATGGAATAGCAGGTGCTAAAATACCGAAGGTTTCTATGTTGGGGAAGCACTTATCCATTAACGCTAGATAGCTTGTTCTAAAAAGAAAACGAGGAAGTAATTTTTCATTATTCATAATGCGTCCTGGTAGTCTGAAAAATCCCGAAATAACGCGTAACAGCAATTGCGACAGAATCTCCGAATCTGCATTTTTGTATGGGGATATTCTCTGGTTTTGTAGGGAAATTCGTGGAGGGATTTTCTTCGCTTAACGTTGCATTTGGAAATTTTTCTTGTTTTGCTTTTTTCCACTGAAAAATAAATCGCGTGCCATTGAATGTATTAAATATATAAAATTCAAACTGTAATATTTTATTTTAAATACTAAATATATATTTATTACATAAAACACACTTTTGTGTTTCATTATTGTAATTTAAACTATTATCTTTATATGAAACAACAGTTTAGATTACAATAATTAAAAACAAAAACTTATTAAAATAAAATTAGTAATTTATTTGCTTACTTATTATAAGTTATTATAGTGAAATGACTGAAGCAATTTAATCTTTAGCAACTCATAAAGAATTGAAGATAAGGGGAATCTTATACCATTTATCCATTAAATAACTTCCTTATGTCGTGTGAAGCTTTCACTGACTTTCTGATTCGTTTCACAAGTTTTATAAAAGACTTTGCTAGCAGAAGGAAAGTGTCAAGCATTAGTAACCTAAAGATCAGGACTACAATCACAATAGCCAATATGTTTACTTGCTGGAATAGGTGTGAAATTAACTACCGTCTTCAAATTCTTAGTGTAGTAGGTAGCATTAGATTATTAAAAGAAACATACAGCGTTTTTTGGGTCTATATAAAAATTTATTTTATTAATTGAAGTCTATATTTTTTATGAAATGTTAAACGTTAAAATATTCCACGTATTTAACCAGTGCTCTTAATATATATGTAAAAATTCTTTAAAAGAAAAAAAAACTTAAGAAGATAGAAATATGAACTTATAAAATTTCATGGCATTTTAGTTCATTTTTTGAGACCAGAAGAATTCTTGAATATATTAATAAATAAATAAATGTTTTATTAATTTAAATATTTTATTAAAAGGAATTCATCCTCACAACAAAAAAATAACGCAATACGTAAACTCTCACATTAGAACAATTATAGCAATATTTATGTTTTATCATTTTCATTTTGTTGCCAAATAAATTTTAGTAATCTTTACTTAGAATCGTTTGAGGAAAATATCAATATTTTCTTAAAATCAATAAATAATAATGCAGTATAATAATAATATTTAATAAATCAATAAAAACAAAATTGTATTCCTGTAATGTTACTTTTAAATAGGAATCATATTAAAATATATATTGTAAATGTCAGAAAATATCTCAACAAACAATAGAACTGTATATTAAAAATTAATTCATTGATTAGAAAATTACAGCAGCAAATTTGATATAATTTCAATGGAAATTAGCATTTTTAATCAATTTTCAACCAACTAAAGCTATTGCCTTCAGAGCAAATCAGTATGACTGTTTTGAAATTAAATTTAAAATCAAAATAAATACAGTTTAATACACATTGTATTTAATCAATAATTTAAAAATTTACAAAGATTTATTTTTGAGCTTTCATTTGTTTTTCTGCGCGATTGTACAAAAGCGATAATATTTTGAACTGAGAAATAGTAAAAAAAAGTGTTTAATTTAAGAACATAATTTTTCTGTGACTGAATAATTTTTTTTTAATGATGTGAAGACAATGATTGTAGATTTAAAAATTTGATCATTATTTTACTACATAAAAAAGTTGTAACCCTCACAACACAACTTTTTTATGTAGTAATATGTCATTTACTTACTACATCAAAAAGTTGTGTTGTGAGGGTTATCAAAAATTTTTAAGTAGTTAAAATTAATTTCTAAATATATTTTAAAATCGAAATTAGATTTTAAATCATTTCATTCTTAGTAATACAAGACTTATGCACGAAAATTTTTTAATTCATGAACAATGCTTAAAATACTTACAGCTTGTTACTAAAATTTAATAAAATTCATCATTTAATTAAAATCTTTTTTAGTTAAATGACGAATTATATTAAATTTTATTGTCAGAATTAGACAAAATTTAGAACAAATTTGAAGATTTTTTTTAAATCGGATCAAATTTGAACTAATTTGTTAATAAAATCCATTCAACAAAATAATTCGAACTTTGAAATTATATTTTAAGTTATTACACTCATAATAATATTAGACACACATGGGGAAATTTTAATTTATGAATATTATCTTATGAAGCTCGCCGATTATCGATAATATTTTATGAAAATTTATTATTAAACAGAATATTTTTCGAAGCAATAAGCTCAAAAAGTAAATGGCAACACATTTATAAATTTTAAGTCTACAGTAATTTTTAGATAAATTTTAAAATTGGTTTGTTGTTTAAAACGACATAGGAACAGTGACAACTTAGGGGAGAAAGTCATATACCCTAAGTCCGAAAAGCCATGGGGTGTCGGTTTCAAAAGTGAACTCGCAGACCGTTGTTCTGAGAGAATTTATGTTAATAAAATATTCCTCACAAAATTAAGAATTCAAATAAAAAATAAGGATTTTTACAGCTTTCTTTCGCAAACCATATTCACACAGCGAAAAAGTTAAGCTAATTTTGAATGTTTAAACAAGATTATTAAACTTCTACATTGCTGGCCACACCAAAATGGAACACCCTGAAGGGAACAAGCAAATCACATGAAATTTACTTCATACGTTTGCGGACCATATGTACATCACGGCGACTCTAGTGTCACCTGCAAGTGCACTATAAAGGAATGAGATTTTCCCGACCTGAAATATGGCAATTGTATTTCCGTGCATTTTTTGCATAAGCTATAACATGTAAAAGACATTGAGCATCTTTCGAGTAAGTTTTTGAGTTTGGCAAAGAAAGAATGGCAGCTTAAAGAGGTTGTGGATTATCCCTTAGAGAAATCTATGATCGTGATGGACGAAACCAAGCAACTGTGATGCGGATCTGTAATCCTTGGATGCAGGAGAGAACGCCAGATAGTTGTGACTGATGCAGTAAAAGGGCGTTGACATTTTTACTAATGCCAGTCATATTGTGCGCAAGGTAATGTGGGTCTTTCAGCCACATCACGAACCACGGCAAAACAGATACCGTCTGCTGCACATCATTTGACGTTAATTCATACCATTCGACGGCGTTAGCAACAAAGTGGAATGCTGCAAAATGTCTGTTGTTTAATTTGCCTTTGACTCAATGCAACAGGGGTTTGCGCAGCAAATAGTGCGAAGAACGGTGGACATCGACGAATACTACTTGTGACTGTAAAACCACCGTAGTCGGATTCAAATTTGAAGAAACCATGGTAAGAATTTACAAAAATATTATGTTATATCCTTCGCCACTTCAATCCTCCACACAGTATCATGGTTTGGAGTGGTATGGAATTTCACTTCCGCCCGTATCACTCTAGTATGCATTGCCAATACACTGAATAGTAAGTGCTACATCTCTGAATTGTTGGAGACCAATATATATATATATATATATATATATATATATATATATATATATATATGCATTGTAATTTTAAAATGGTTAAGTTCATTCATTCAAAAAAAAATATTTGGATGGATTTTTCTAACGCAAATTATTATAATGTTATCCAGTAAACAGTTTAAATCAAAACATAATGGTAGTTTGAACGTTTTATTTTAAGTGTATTTCTCATGATAGTATTTTTTCTTCTTCAATGTTATTTCATCAAGCAAAAGATACTTCCCTGTAAAAAAGTTTTATATATTTAAAATACAAATTTGTTACTTTTATAATATATATATATACACTACTGGCCATTAAAATTACTACACCAGGAAGAAATGCAGATAACAAAATGATATTTATTGGACAAATATATTATACTAGAAATAATAAGTGATTAAATTTTCAAAAAATTTGGCTGGATATATAGATCTTGAGAAATTAGTACCCAGAACAACCACCTCTGGCAGTAATAACAGCAGTTATACGCCTGGACATTGAGTCAAACAGAGATTGTATTGCATGTACAAGGTACAGATGTCCATGCAGCTTCAACACGATGCCACAGTTCATCAACCGTAGTGACTGGCGTTTGGTGACGAGCCAGTCGCTCGGCAACCATTAACCAAACGTGTTCTGATGGTGAAAGATCTGGAGAACGTGCCCACAGAATTAGTTAATAATTGGTCACAAAATATCTTTAACAACTTTTGAGTGAGAAAATTAGAGTACAGAAAAATTTTGTCGTTTTCAACTGACACGTTTCTGACATACCAGCTAAGTTCTTTTTAAATTTAACGTAATCTTCACAGTTAGTCTACAATATATAATGGAACTGAAAGAAGATCATATCCACTCAATAATGATCTAATAATAGCAAATTTTTCATTGATGAGAATTAAATGAAATTTATAATTCATTAACATTACCAAACAAATTTAGAGATGAAATGTTTCTTGATTGTTGAAATTTTTTATTGATGAGAATTAAATGAAATTTATAATTCGTTAACATTACCAAACAAATTTAGCGATGAAATGTTTCTTGATTGTTGAAATTTTTCATTGATGGGAATTAAATGAAATTTATAATTTGTTTGTCATTGGAACCATGGACTCTTGAAGCTAAACCTGTAACTTTTATAATCTTTTTAAAAATTTATAATTAACATAACATTTATATATTTTGTTTAATTATCATAACTCCCTTGGAAATTTGTAATAACTTCCGTAAAATTATTTATTGAATTATGAAGTAGATAAAAATTTCTATAGATTGACTTACAAATTTCAATAATAGACGATTATGTGTAAGTAATAGATTTAGATATTAAAGAAACTTATTACTAAAGAATGGATTGGATAATAAAGATTAGGTATTAAAGAAACTTAATTAATAAAGTTATATTTTAGTAACAAATTATAGAGTATTTCTATCCACATATATAAAGTTATATAACACTTTTAACTATGAAATATTTTTGATTTTATAAAAAGTTTTAAAAACGATATAAATAATTTATCTGCATCAACTAATTACAAATAGAATAAATCAATATTAAATCAATTATTATTCATTGAATTATGATAAAACTATTTTGGATGGTTTTTTAAAAATATTTGGTTTTTCAATATAGTAAGAGATTTATTGTAAATAAATATTATATACATGTAAATATAAAGGAATTTATATGTCTGAAACTGTATACTTCTATCATTTGCTAAAATTTTTTAATTGAATTAGATAATATTAATTGATTTATAATCGTCTCAAGAGATATTTTGTTATCAATAAATATTTTAAAAATCTAAAATTATTTTGTTTATTGAAATTGTATTTTAATATAGATATCTTGTTGAAGAAATCTAAAAATTTTAAAGTTATGAAACATTTTTGACAATGAAGTATATTTCGGTAGTATAAATAATTGTACAGAAAAAGTTTGTCATCCAAAATTTACAGGCTTGAAATAAAATTGACATAACTTGTATAACTTATATAAGATTATTTATTGAATTACAATTTTAATTAGTGAAAGTAAATTGATGGAATTTTTAAATGTAAGTAAGAATTTAAGAAATATAATCATTTTTAATGTTATAAAATATTTTTTTACAGTGAAAAATCTTTTGGATCGGAGAAATTTGTTGCGTAAATTTTGACAAGTGAAAATAAACTACAAAGTAACATTTCTTTAAAATTATTTACTGAATTACGGTATCTGGAGTCAGAAAAATTTTTTCTTCAGAAAATTTTTCATCCAATAATAAATTTTAATAACTAATTATGTATGTTGGGAAGAAAATTAAAGGTTTTAATTACTTTAAATTTATAAAATATTTTTAACAGTAAATTTTTTTATAGGAGAAATAATTGCTTAGAAAATTTTTGTCTTGGTGAATTTAGATGCTTCTTGAAATTTAATTTCAACTTAACACTTATATTTCATGGAAAATTGTTTATTAAATTGCAATATATTGACTGGCGTAAAATTCTTACTCATTCAATAATATAATAAAAAATCTTTTAACTAGATAATTATATAGTTATAAGAAAGTTAAATACTTAATATCTGTCAAATTAGGGTATTATTTATGCGTACAGAAATTGAAGTTGAAGTAAGTATAATGTGCATTCAATTTTTCATATTTACTGATTGGTTAACCATAAAAGTGCTGGTATTTCAATTTTGCCAACATTTGAAAAAAAGAAATCATTGTAATTGTAATATTATGTATCGAAAATTGGAATTTAAAGAGCTGCCCGGTAGCTTAATAATAGCTCTTCCAAGACACTTGTCCAGGTTCGATTCTCGGACAAGTCAAGATCGAATCAACCTTTCATCCCTTTAGTGGTTCGATAAACTAAGTACCAAATATGCATGGGATCTAAACACTGAGGTTTTCGAGATAGATTGACCACTTAACTGGAGCATGTACCTCGTACCTCATGGCCCTCTCTCAGGAAAAGGGATGTAGGCACTGTAGGTCTTGACCCTTGGCTATCGTCACACAGATTTAGTTTTTAGTTTAGAAACTTAAAGAGTGACAAAAATATTTATACATTCAAATACTAAATTTATTTGCAATTCTATTATTGTAATTTTTTTCGAAATTGAATGTGGTCAAATTATTTTAATAAATCCTATCTTTTTAGGGTTTTAATTTCAGATTGTACTCAGATTCTCAACTATGTTTATTCTCATACATTTATTTAAAACACAAAACAAGAATTATCGTTTATTTGTCTTACTCTTAAGCATAACATTATGGATATAATTAAGGCATTATTCTAAAGATTAAGCCGTTATCCAAAGAATTTCCATATTCTTTTTTCACCATTATTCTTCGGCTACCCGAGACATTATTTCAATGCTACCTTCGAGAGACGAATAAAAAAAGAAAGCAGCCACAAAACCGATAGAAGGCCGAAGAAGAATGCAAGCGGAGGTTGGTCAATAACTACACTTCAATAACTCTTCCGCCTGTAGAGCCAAGAACTCGATAAGTCTATCGAAGACAAAACACAAACACAGTAACTTCTTCCTTCTCTGGGCCCTAACTTCCGTTTAATTACCTTGACCAGTGGCGACAACTATAAGCAAATGGGTAAATCTCCCTCGCCAGGCAACAACTGGTTGGATCATCAGAAGCTAGGCGAGTGCAACATCTGCCCCTTGGCTACGTAGATATATTGCTATCTAAAAAAAGAAATGGCGACATCTTTTGTTCTTGCGAGTGGGGATACTTATTCACTCGTGGCCGAATCATGGCATCTTAGAAGGGAAAGCCGTCTTTTAGGAATGTGTAATAATGGATTTATAGACGCAACATTAATTTCAGTTCGATGTTGTTGAATTTAAATGCATACATACAATACTTTATACATTAATTCGTATAAAATCTAAATTTTAGAACAAATATTCTAGGCTTACAGAGCATAAAATTTCTGAACCACCATGGACTAATTCTAATAACTTTAGTGTATTGATTTTATGGTTAATAGAGGTTATTTTTGCAATTTTTTGCAGTTGATTATTAACATTAATTATTATTACAGTTCAGAAATTAGATGAAAATAATATATAATTAATTAATTATTATATTTTATCAACATTTCTTCGCGAATTCATCTTAGTATATAGTATATTTTAGAAATTACCATATAATTTCAATGGAAAACAAATAATACCTTTTTGAAAGGGAAATGCAACTTAGAATTTATAAGGTTATTAACTTATTTAACATGAAGACATTTAACTAAAATAACGAGTTTCATTAGTATTTGTAGAAACGAAACGTGTGGAATTCGTTTTTCTCAAAATGAAAGTAATGTCTGAATTTTGTTAATTAAGAGGGAAAAAAATATGTATTCATGTAGTTAATTCGCTTATATTTATCATTTTATCTAACTTAAAGGTATTTTATTTTAATTCCTTTCATTTTTATTGTTTTAAAACTTTATTTTTGCTTAAGATTTGCAAAAATGTTTACTTTCATTGCTAAATATTTTAATTTCCTCTTGCCACAGTATCAAAAAACGCCTACAAAAACTTTCTGAACAGAACACCGACAGTTTTAAGTACTGAATAAAAATTGTTCTCTCAAAGTCTTTATCCTTCATTTTTTAAACTTGTACTAGTAAGGCTGAGAAACGTTCTAACTTTGTCTGTGGGTCGTTGCGGGAAGGGAGAAGACTAACCAGTCAGGAACCGAGGGTATTCGGGAAAACAGGGATTTTTTTAAGGCTTCCAGAGATTTGAGGTGCTCGGAAAGATACGAATGGCCGCGATAATCTACGCATAAATAACCGTATACTTTTCCTCATCAATCACTGGTTTTGACCAACAATATTGCCAGCCATGGACACTTGGCGATTTTTATCGCTCCAATTGGCGTAATATATTTGCAAGAATTTTTCATATTTAGAAAGAAAATTATTGAAATATATTTTTATACTTGAAAAAAAATTATAAATCTAACATTAAATTTAATAATATATTTGTAATTTTTCAAATTAACGACATTTATTTGGAGTTGATTTTAAAAATATGAAAAATTCATCCTAGCCTAGAAGAATCACACTCGATAGAATTAAAGGTCTCGGGTTCGAATCCAGGTGCTTGAATATAATTTATAACATTTCAAGTTGATGGTCTTTATTCGAAATTTATTCACAGAAAGTGTGCCCTTTAAAATGGAATATCCTTGGTTCGAACACAACAAATCTTTTATATAAATTATTTATATAATTCTTCAAAATAATGGCACATCTTTTATATAATTCTTCAAAATAATGGCACATGAAACTTATTTAGCAAAAAATGAGAATTGTCAAGAAATAGGATCGTTGAAAACGGAAAGTTACAGGTTCGAATATAACTACTATTGAATTATGGGAGAGAATGCTTATTTCTGTTTACACCACATAGGTCAGTCAAAATATGTACTTTGAAGTTGACAAGTTTCTTCCCCTTTGGTAAAAGACATCATAATTTGCTTCAAAATCTTTTAGAAGATTGCTTATCATACAATGCGAAATGTTTCCAAAGTGCAAAGCTTTGTTCTCAAATTCTACTTTGCTCTAGACTCTCATCGTAAGCCAGAAAGGATTAACATCCCGTATTTCATATACAATAAATGCTGAGGTTTGTCAGTATTACTATATTTATTGTACACGCAGCCGAGCGCCCTGTCTAGTGATCAGAGTGCCTGGATTCGAATACCGGTTTGGGCATGGATGTACTTTCTCTCTCTATCTATCCTGTCTTTGTCCTTTCTGTGTATGAATGAGATGTGAATGGTTGCCTACCCTATAAACGGGTCCCTATGTCATGTATGTACTGAAGCAGTCGGACTCCACACCAAATATGGTTCAGTATGAAAAAGTGGAGCAGCGCACCCTATATTGTCAGCTTAGCTGACACAAGACAAAAAAAAAAATTGTACATGCAGTATCGTATACTATATATATGCAGTACTGTTTCATTTATTCAGAAACCAAAAATTTGATAATACAACAATACATGCAACATATATAACCTGAAATTATCGTGACCAAATGACGATATTTGGAGAGGAAAGTCAGGAATTCCTTTTCAGATTTTGATGAAAATAGGTATAGTGTTTTTGCATGCACATCCATCTAGGTGCGTGCTGCAGTGTTTTCAAGTTTTCTCCCTCGTTACCAATGAATAGGACCTACTATTTTTGTAAAATTCATTCAGAAGATAATGCGTTGTGAATTTTCAATTACCTGAGAACATTTTTTTCTTTGGTTAAACTATTAACTCAGAACTGTTACCCTATTTGTTGCCAAAATTGATGTTGGATTATATTAAACTGACTTCTTCAGTTTCATCTTTTACAATAATAAGAACGTGGCAATTTTCACTCTCGTATATTTTTATGAATCGTATGAAATACTTTTAAAATTTTTATCACTTAGATTTAATTTAAGAATTTCAATATATATGGGCACTTTTTATACTATAATTCTCTAGATTTTTTTTAGTTTCCATCAATGAATATAGACACATTTTATAATTCTCTAAAAAAAATTAATTTTCTCATTGAATTCCAAATATTGCCTTTCCTTATAATAATTTTTTCTAAAAATTGACGTACAGAAAGAGAGAAAACATTTTTGCTGTTCTGAGAGTTTTCAAGATTATTTTTACTTTCTTTAATAAAGGCTTCCAAAATATCAATTAAATTAAATTACTGTAATGCTATACACTTAGTTGTGCTTTATATAAACACAATAAAACTTGTATTAAAAAAATAAATATAACTTATTGTAATCTGCAGTAATTGGTATGCTCACTTTTAAATATTTTTTTTTTTTCCTTTGAAAAATTTTTTAATAAATCTTGAACAATACCGACTGTTTTGGTATTAAAAAGCGAATATAAATCAATCGTTCCAAATTTAAAATATCCTTATTAATAATTTTTTTCCGGAATGTATTGACTTTTATCGTCAAAATAAATAATTTATACGATAATATATTATTTTAAATTTCCCTGATACATTTTTAAAAATAATTTAAATATAATAATCAAAAATTTATACTCTTTCATACATTGAATTATACATGCAATTTACCTTTCTATCAAGAATTTAAATATTAAATATATTTTTAAAAAATGTCTCTTTATTAACGCTGGTAAGAAAAAAATAATAGAATGTTATCTTTTTTTTAATATCTATCAGGTATTATTAATTTCCTTAAGAAATTTTGATAAATAATATAACATATTCATACATTATAAAGAAAGGAATTGATAAAACTCGCATTTGCACATACCAAAAGAAAGCAGAAATGTATACTTAATTTTATTATTGTTCAAAACTTTATAACAGACTTCGAGCCTAAGACTTCCACACACCATGCAGAGTGCTACTAATATAACATATGTAGTTCTTACAAATTTATTATTTTTAATTGTAAATAAATAATTTACAAGTTTCTAAGAATTCGGGAATTTTTTACAATTGTACCTGAGTTAAAATTAAGCTTTGCCAATCTTTTAACTAAAGGTACCTTTCCTTTAGAATGTATTTTTACGAAATATCATTTTATTAATACTAATACCTATTTGCTTAAACTCAAACTGTTAGCTATTTTTATACTCAGAAATAATTGAGAAAATTGATATAATTTTTTAGCTGTGCATAGTCAATATAATGGAGAAATTGAAAAAGAAATTTGTGCGTTTTAATCGTTATATCTTAAGACAAAGTGTGCGACACAATGTTAACTAGTTCTTTTTATAATTTGATATTCTATAGAATTGTATTAATTTCTAATTTTGTGTTTTTCTATAATTTTTTATTTAAAAATTACATTAAGAAATTATTTTTTAATTTGCTTAAATAGTAAAAATAAAAATATTAATTATATGAAAAACTCTAACTATTTGGAAGATAGTATGTGAATATAAGAAATATTTTTTAAAATGCATTTGATTTAGAAAATTGATTCTAAATGTGTTGATGATATAAATAAACGAAAAGTGCTTAGAATATTTCATTATTAAGAGTAAAATTTTAATATAAATATAAATGTTTTAAATTATGAATTAAAATATTATTAATTAGGAAAATAGATTTAAGAAATAAATTTTATGGAACTTGGAAATAAATGTAAGTAATTTGAATTTAGATTATAAAATAATATTTAATGTTTTTCTAAAAATTGTGAAATTGATAGCATGTTTCATAAAAGATTCGATAAATTGTAACATATCAGAAATAAAAATTGTGTTTAACAAATAATATGGATGATAATGAACTTAAAAGCAGATATGATAATTATTATATGTTTTTAATTCTCATACTAATTTATTTTCTGTTTCCAAAATAATATGATTATATAATTTTATTTAGTTTTCCTAATATTTAAATTTTAAGCTATTTCTGATTTCCATTATTTTAATATTCATTTTCTAAGATTGATTTCTATTAAGAAGTTACCTTTCAAAATTTATTTATATAAAAATTTGACAAAACACGCACACAGTATTAAACTACATATCAATGGCTTCTTATTGTATTTGGTTACTTTAAATCCCACTTCCAAAAAATAAGTTCGAGATTTTATGTCCTATTTGGCGAGGTTCTTTTTTATCCCGGCGTGAAGAATGGCAACCCCATACTTCTGAAATCTTTGAGTGGCTCGAAACTGGCTCCTATAGGCCGCTGATTGATGAGGGATACAAATCCGGGAAATTTGTCAGGGGGTGTCCAACGCCAGGATAAACCACATGGAACCTCCTGTTCCGGTAATTGAGAAAGATTGGCGGATCGGTGCGGAAATACGGTGTGGTCAGCAGAACACCAATTTTCCTTTTCTTACGTGCAGTGAATATTTTTCTTCGGCTGATGCAAAAGTACTTTAATTAGATATGGTCAACTTAAACATGTCACACATAAAAAACATATCAATATTGTATGTAAATGCAAAATTGGGGCAAAATCAACGAGTTAAAATATTCTTCATAATATGAATCACAACAATCAAATATATTAAACAAAATACAAGAGGGAAAAAAAGGACATCAATCATACCCAGTGTATGTGTGTGCGAGGGCGCATGAAGTTATCTCTTTCGTTATCGAAATATTTTTGCAGGTGAATTTTCAAAGGATTAAATGCTTTAAGTCATTCATTTCTTGGAATCGATGAAAAAATGCATTTACGGACTGTTAATTTGATCTTTGGAATGAAAATGGGTGTCTTTTTACTTTAATCCATTTCATTTATTAAATTTAAAAAAAATTAAATTTACATTAATATGGATGTTAGCTTAATTATTATTTAGTTTAAAAAATATCCGAAGTCATATATAGCCATATCAGGTAAATAATATGAAGGTTCTCGGTCAATTTATTGTGATTTTGTTCAAAAAGTTCACCTGAAAATCTTGCTGAATGAGAAGTTGAGTGATTAAGATGGAGTAAGAGTTCTCTAACTTTCACTTTTCAAAAAATATTCTGGGAGATATTTAGTAGAATACCTGTCTTATCAGTTCGACGGCTCTGGCCAGTTCTTTACTTCAGAAGAAAGTACCATACTTGATTTCTTTCATTGACTTCTTATCATTTCAATATTTTGTTCATTGGAACATCTTCAAATACTTCCTTTTCTTGACGTGCTGAAACGTCAAAAAGGGCGCTCATGTTTACTTCACTAGGTATTACAATGTTTGAAATATAAAGTAATGTGTCTACTCTTTAAATAATCTCGTTACTGATTCTGATATGCTCCCCTTATCAGAGTTCAGTTAAAATACCAGGAGAAAAAACGACTAACTCTTCTTCTCAAATTATATTATAATAGCATAAAACTTTATTTTTACTTACTTATTATAGACGCTGAATTCATCCTTCTTAATTTAATGCTAATTTGAAATCATAGAACAACAATCTGGCACCGATTCTGTTTTATTATTATTATTATTATTTATTTATTTATTTATTTTGTTTAGAATTTATTTATGATAAAACTACGAATAATAAGATTACGGAAAATCATCTGCTGTGAATATAAGAATCTTTAAATACTTCATTTGTCTGCAGAAATAATTCATACTTAAATATGATCGTTTTTTTTTTTACCATTTCTCAATTAAGGAAAATTTCAAATTTTTCAGACTGTAGATATGAATGTGTGTGTGGGACTATATATAAATCACTGTTTATGTTGCATAAATTATATTTTATGAGTATCTTAAAAATTCTCTTTAAAACTAGTGTTGCGACATTTGTATTGTCATTCTGAATACTATCTTAAATCCATTTACTATTTTCCCTTTGATTAATCAAGCATTTTTAGGGATATTAATTTTTCTAATCTAAAGTTATATTTAAGTTTAATAATTTTAATTTTGTTCATATAATAGAACAACTATTTTACTTTTAATTTGTGATTCATTAGCAACTATATTGTATTTATTTTATTCTTAAAAGTTTTTATCCGTTGAATAATTCCTGTTTCTTAAAGTGATACCTATTTTGATAAAACATAATCTTTTCATTTTGAAAAAATTAATTAGGAAATAAATTTAAACAACAGTTTGTCATATATTTTTTATATTGGAATAAAAAAAATCCCAACAAACATGAAAACAAGTGCAAAAATTTGGTTAAAAATAAGAATTTTTATTCAATTTTTATTGTGAAATTATACATCTAATAAAACTAATTACCAATATTACATTTTTTAAGCCAGCAAGTATATATTTCAAGAATTAAAAATACAATATTTGTTATTTTTAACTGAAATATACACATAAAAGTTAGTAACTTATTTGAATGGATTTGAGTTTAATATATTTTATTTAAAAATTTTTCAATTTATTATCGTTCAGAGAGGAGTGATTTTTTTTATATTTCAAATTTATTAAACAATAGTATAATTACCTTCAAATTTTTACTAACTTTTTTATTTTTTCTTATCAGAATACTCAAGGGAAAGAGCAACCTGATTAAAAGTTACTCAAAACTATGAAAAATATTAAATGCTTTTTAAGTAACCAGAAACCAAAATCACATCAAAATATTTCTTCAGAACACTGCATAACTGTTCTTTGATATTTTCTTTCATTCTTTTGAATTATGCTCAAATATATTTTTATTTCTAAATTTTATATAAAAAAAATCTTATTTGTATTTGTTTCCCTGGATTTAGTTTTAAATTTTTTCATACTATAATTATTCTTAAATAAACATTATATCCATGGAGGTAATAAACTAAGTATCATTTAAAGTTAATAGAGCATTTAAGATTGCTTTTAAATTTGTACTTAATTTATAGACTATTATATAAACTTAGATTTTTTTAAATTAACATTTTTTCTTATAATATAATTCGATGGATGGCGCCTATTGCTTTTAAACAACTCATTATTTGAAGAAATTGGTTTTTAATTTCAAAATAATTTACATTAAATTAATTAAATCAATAAATCTAATAATATCAAAGTTGTCTATCAACACTCATAAATTATTTTGAATTGTTAAATTGTTAAATATTTATAATCTATATTATATGTAATTGTATTCCTTATAACTTACATTTATATTAAGTTTGTATCTCATGTATAACTACTTTTATATATATATATATATATATATATATATATATATATATATATATATATATATATATATATATATATATATATATATATATATATATATATATATATATATATATATATATATATATATATATATATATATATATATATATATATATATATATATATATATATATATATATATATATATATATATATATATATATATATATATATATATATATATATATATATATATATATATATATATATATATATATATATATATATATATATATATATATGTATATATATATATATATATATATATATATATATATATATATATATATATATATATATATATATATATATATATATATATATATATATATATATATATATATATATATATATATATATATATATATTTGATAATGTGTACTTTTTACTTTACCAAAAATCAAGCTTAAGACGTATGATTATCATATACATTCCACGTTGCTTAATTCATCGTAAAAATTATACAATGAAATTTGTAATAAATTAATTGTAAATACATAATTATATAATATTATGTTAAAAAATTTAATATAATAAATAGTTATTTTTTAAAACATAGTTACATTTTTTTCGACTTTCATAAAAAATAATCAATTATTTATCCATATTATAAAAAAAATGCAAGCTTTCACCAAATTATGACATTTTATTTAATTATTTTTATTTATTAATTTTATAAAGCCTTCAGTTTTTAAAAAACATTTATATAAATATATCATTTTTAGATACACTCATTCTCATATATATATTTGCATATTTTAAAATTATATTTTTTTACATTTATTCTAGAAAAATTAACTAAAAATATAATACATTAAATAAATTTTTTGCTATAAATGGTGAATGGTGGTTGAGGTGGGTGCTTGAAAATTTTCCAGTTTTCCTGCCTTGCCACCATCCCCCTTTGTTCTGCAGAATGAAACCCGGAAATGATCTTTCGAAAAATAATCCTATCGTTTTCCAAGTGATTTTACCAGAAATCATTTTCCGTAACATAAAAAAAGAAACAAGTAGTATTATAATAATAAGATATAAAGGAGGGATCTACTATTTGGTATCGAACTGAAATTGAAAATGTGAAAATAAAAATAAAAATTAACAAATAATGAAAATAAAATCAAGAGTTTGTTATAATTCATATTTAAAAAATTTAATGTATAATTAATTATAAAATGAGTAACTAACTGCAAAAAGAACTCGTTCCGAAAAGTCACTGGAATTTCTATTAATTTCTTTAATTGAAGATAATGTCTTATAAAATATATATGTATATATGAAAATAATTTACTCTCTTTTTAATAAAAAGCGAATTTTTTTTCTATTAAAGCGCAATTTGGAGTTATTATCTAGGAAGATTTCTATGTAAAATAGAAAATTCAAAAAAAAAATTTTCTGCATTTAACAATTTTGAAAAAAGAAAAGGGTATAGAAGGAAATGTATAAAATGAGAAATAATTTTCTTTTTTTTTTCATGTAAGTAATGTTTAAAAAAAAATGTTGAAGCAATTAGTGAAAAATAGTGATTGTTTTTATTCTCATAGTAAGAAATTTTGCTAGGTATTTTCTAGGTAAAATATTAATTAATAGAATTTTGAACAATTCTCTTGAAAGACAGATACTGTATAAAAAAAAAGTTATACTTAATATTTAAATGCGTGTTATACTAACGATTATTAGGATTTACATATAAATTTTCTACAAGTCATTAATAAATACACACAGAAAATGTAAGAAATAAAAATCAGGAATTGCATTTTCAATATTAAATAGGAATTAATTTATCTGTAATACTAACTACTCTAAGCTTTGTGGCACGACACCTAATATGGACCAGGGCCTACATTGCCCATCTCTGTTTTCCTGACCGAGAGGCCCTGGGCTGCAAAGCATATGTCCCTATTAGGTGGTCAGCCTAACGCGAAACCCCCAGTGTTTAGTTCCCAAGCATGTTAGATGTCAGTTTATCGACCCACTGAAGGGATAAAAGGCTGAATCGGCCTTGCCCAGCCCGAGGATTTTATATATAATAAATTAAATTATATAATAATTTCTTAACAGTTATGAAAAATTATGACACATTTCTTAAGCTTAAATATGTACTAAATGCAATTTCAGTTTTTCTTTTCTTTATTTATTTATTTATTTTTCTCCTTTCTTTAGCTTTTTCTCTGTTTGTGACTGTTATTTATTTCTTTCCGAAATCCAAATTCATTTTTTAAAATTATTTTTAATAATAAATAATATTAATTATATATATTATTTAGGACTATTATGACCAACCATTCTATAAGTTTGAACCAGAAATAAAATAATATTTTCTTATTTTTCACAATATTTATTTCTTCTTATCAAAGTTTAATATTTTCTTATAAGTTCTCTGAGCAAATCACTTCAACATCTATGACTGTTATCTTCTCTAACGAATAAAAAGCTCTCAAGGTAAAATAAATATTTAATTTTTCCAACTACATAAAAACACATTAATTTATTTATAATTATATGAATTATTTATAATTATATTAATTTAATTAATTAAATTATTTATAACAATATAACAATATGAATTGTTGATTATTATTGTATACTATCATAAGTTAATTTTTTAAGCTGGAAAGCTGTGATAAAACAAATTTTCTGCTTTTATCTTAAATATGTTACATCTTCATTTGGGAATATTATCTTTTCGAAAGGGACAAAAGTTTTTCAATAAGAAGTTGGAAATACATTTGTCTACATAATAGTTTATTTATAATAATTAATAGGAATTGCTTATAATAATTAAAAGATATTATAATATATTTTTTAATCTTAAGCAAAATATTGTACTAGTAGCTTGCAATTCACCATTTTACAAAATAACTAGTTATCTTTTTGAATTACTAGGTATTTTGCAAAAAGGGGTATTTTATCGACACATTTCCCATAGAAGGTCAAATGCTAAACCTGCAAAATACAATATAAATTTTCTACTTTTTTCTAATTTGATCGGCCAAGGGATGCGAATTTTATTCTTTCATTCAAGATCGAAATTTGTGTATTTTATTTTTTTATTTTTATTTTCATTTATTTTTTTTGAAGAAAGGAAAGTATTAACTATATTCTGTGGAAATTCTTTGTCTTACATATTTTTAATAAACATGTAAAAAATAATTAATTAATGGAAATGTAATGATACCCTTTTACTTTTTCTCAAGTAATTACTTTAATGATTTTTTTCATACTTTAAATACATTTTTCGTATAGGCATTTCATACCTTGCCATTCATGCACACACGCATATATCAGCAACTCTCCAAAATGCCTACTTTTTAAAGATATGCATAAACTGCTCTCTCTTTCACCAGTTCAACCCTTAAAATTGAGTTCAAAACTTTAAATGTGCAACAACAGGGGGGAGTACTGTTTTAATGACCTGCATCTGCGGCCACCATTATGGTTTCAGCTGTTGTCCTGCCGTCCTAGACAATGTCCTGGAGTGAAGGGCTGAGTAGTAAATAGCGATTTAGGCAAGTGAGCAATTCATGTCGTGGAGGGAGGGGATGCAGCGATTATCAATCATGCACGGAAATAGCCCTCCCCTTTCATAGGGATTGCGGTGTACCGTGTAATTACCATAGCTGTGTGCAGAGGGAGGGACAATCGTATTAGTAGAGTTGACAAGGTAATGGGGTCCTAGAATAAAACTGCTTGTACCTGTACTCAATAACCAGTGGGATGTGCGTCATGTAATAGGTTTCTGGAATGTTTAACCATCACTTAATCTAAATTTATTAATAGTGCTGGCAAATTTCTAACATGCACAGCATAAGAAGGAAAAGTTTATTTTGGTTTCCTCAAATTTACAATCAACTTACCGATAAAAATGCAGCAAAATTATATATTTTGCATACGTCTATGACTGCAAAATTTAATCAATTTTTCATAATGTCAAAGAAAACTATTAAAAGCGTTCACCATTGAGAATTTCGAAAATGGGATTTCCTTTATTAAAAAACTTTTCTTTTCTACATTCAAAACTATATTTAATCCATCATTATTACGTTGTAGATTTTAATAAAGCATAAGCCCTCCTATATACTAAATTTCCATAAAGAAAATATGTTTATATAATATTTTATTGTTCTTAATATATATATATATATATATATATATTAGATTTCGCTACATGCTCAATATTTATTTGAAAATTAGAAGAATAAAAATATTTAGAATATAATTAAAGCAATAGAAAAAGAAGAGAGAGAATCAGATGTTGGAAAAATTAGAAATTTCAACTAGAATTTAAACGTCATTTTCGTAAAAATATTTTTAAAATTTTTTTAGTATTAGAGGAATTTGATAATTTCATAGCCCTGATAAAAATTTCAGTGAAATGTGCTTGGTAAATAAGAAAAGAAAAAAAGGAAAAATTTATAGGAGCCTCTCGATATTTTTGGAAAAATATTTTGTGATATAAATTGGGGTCTTGTGATAACATAATACACCAACGTAAATAGAGTTTACATTTCCTCGCGAAATGTTTATTACCATTAATTCACAGTGAGCTCAAGGATTGAAGTACTGCAAATCGACAAGTGTGAGATAATAGCGGATATGTCTTCTTTGAAAACATTTTCATTACTGAAAATTTATATTAAATATGTAATATATTTATTTGAATAAGTAATATATCTGTAAATATCAAGAATTACATATTAAATTATATGTATTACATATAATTTAATATGTAATTCTTGATGTATTACATATTCACAAATAATATGCAATACTTGTTACACGATAACTTTAAATTTTACATTTATACTTATTACTTAATACTTGTTAAAAATACTTGTTATCTATAATTTTGTGTTACATAATACTTTTGAAAAATATCTGATATAACGTGATTGGAAAAAAAGTTTCTTTTCTCGCTCTGAAGACCATATTTTTTCTTTTACATTAATAAAAAAATATTTCTTTTAATTTCAATAGGTACTATTATGAAAGATGCAAATAAATCTCTATACATAATCATCGTATCATATTTGAAGCATTATCTTTTACTAAAATATTTTATTTATTTTTAAAAATGAATAAAATATTATATCGAAGCAGTAAGAGAGAAAACTGCGGTGCAATTAAACAATAAATATTAATAAAAACTTTAATTTCTACTTTATTTTCAATTAAAATAATTTTTCAAAATTTTATTTAACTTCTATAATGATATAGAGTCTTGGTTTAATAATGACTGTCAAATTAGTAACAAAAATTATTAACTTTTGTTAGTTGAACGACAATTAATAATTATTTATTATTCTGGTAATTTTTTCTTATTATTATTGAAAAAGAGAAAAAATTTTATTTGTAGTATAAAATATTGTCTAAAATAATATTAAAATACTTCCAATATTACTAGTAACTATATATGTTTCCACAAACATGCTTCAGTTTTCATTAAAGATCGCTTTAATCCGATAATTTTATTCGTGTATAAATAATTTATATTTTTTAGTAAAATAATTTTTCACAAGAATATTTTTCACAATCACAAGAATAAGTTTCTTTATGTACTTATAATAATTATATTAAGTAATCAAATATTTTCATAAATTTTATTGTTTATATTTGCTAGAGATGGATAGATTTTTCTTATACCATCTAATTCTGTTTATCACATACCTTATTTTTATATTTAAGAAATACTTATTTACAATATATTAAGAAAGATATTTGTGAACAGTATTCTGCAAATGAATCTCAGTTAAGCTAAGTTATTGTAGTTCATTTTTATTAGACGCATCTCGTCCTTTTAAACATAAACAAAGCATTTGAAGGATGGTCAAGTAACACGGTAGACATCTGAGTTGGCTCAATCCTTTCTCCCATCATTAGCAGAGGGACATTGATGGACTCAAAGAGCATTTAACATACCTAGGCCTTCTTATAATGAAGGTTTTCAGACAAGCTACTTTCTGAACAGGAAACGAAAGCTGTATTTTTAATGGATTTTAAAACGGATGAATCTTGCTGGGAAAAAGTTTGAATTACCAAAATGTTTTCTTCGTATCGTAATTCTATTAAATAAGAATTTTCTTAAAGTAAGACTATTTCCTATATATTTCAGTCTGCGGATTGAAACAGCTAAATACAATGAATCTTTTTGTCAGTACTAGGGTCATAAGACGAGGTTGACACCTGAGTTTTCCACCTGTCTCTTCCCGTCCCGCTACACAGAAAAGGAAGATATAAATCAAAGAATTTCATTCATCACTGTCAGTCTACTCGTAAAAAAAGAATTTCTTTTTTTGACTTAAAAAGAATTTTTTCTTTTTTTTTTTTTTATTAAACTTGTTTTCATTCTAGTGTTGCTTCCATATTTTACTGAAAAATTCTTTTAGTACATATAAAAAATAATCAAATCCTTACGTTTAAGTAACTTTTAACTATTTAATGTTACATGCCCTCAATTTATATTACTCAACTGAATCGATATGCAAACTATTATATTCAGATTATTCAATTTCGGGGTCTATTTAGATTCGAATGTTCGAGCAGTCGCCACCCACACTGAAGACGAGCATCACTAATTATCTTCCGTCATGTGGGGTGCAACAGCGGCTTCCATCGAAAACAGCAATTAACAACAGTACGTCGACAAGTATCTTTATTAATTAAACCTCGGGATGGAACGAAAAAGGGGGTGGAGGGCGAGAGAACGAAACGAATGAGGGGTGGAGGTGGGGGCGTGGAGTCGTCGAAACGACAGTTTGTTCTTTTATTATTAATTGGACGATTTTCCGCCATCGGAGCAGGCGATACATTCATTAGGAGCCGACAGCTGGTCTCGAAAGTTCCTGTCACCAACGCAGCCGGCCGTGGTTGCAGTTAAAGCGAGCGCTCGCAAGAATTATGCCCTCTTCGCCGGTGCATTTGAAGGTAGGAAAAGAAGAATGCACGGCTGCAGTTATTCTTCACTGTCAACCGTACGACCGTTACGTGAGAGAACAAGTGGTGGAATAGAAAAGTTCTCAACCGAGGGAGAACTATTTTATTGGATGGCAACGCGTTCTCTTTCTCTCTTTTAGTCTTAAAACCCTTTGGTTTGTCCTGATATGTGTAACTTTCTCAAGGAAGTATTAATTTGAATTTAAATTCTTTTGCACTTCCATTGATATAACAATGATAAAGAACTATCCGATGGAATACTTTCTTTCTAAAATCGTTTGGTTTGTTCTGATTCGCAACTTTTGCACAAAATATTAATTTGAATTTAATTTCTCTCGTACTGTTATTGATATCTAATGGCATTTTATCGGAGAGTAACACTTCTTTTAACATCTTAAGAGCATCATTCAATTTGTTCTGATACGTAACTTTTTCTGAGAAATGTTAATGTCTATTTAATGTCGCTCGTGCGTTTACAGATATAATACTAATAAGACACACAGTTCGTTCAAGGGACAAACATTTGAAAAGAAATAAAAAAATGTGTGAAGATTATTTACAGATTTTAGAAATAATTTTATCTGGTTGAAATTATTAATTATTAAAATATATCAAATTACTAAATTATTTTTATGTCATTATTTTCTTCGTAAAAGTATATAAAATTATTTACATAAATTACTTTTCGATTATTTTAAATGAAAAAAATAGTTTGAATATGTTTTTAATTACTTCCAGTTTAAAAAAATGTAAAAATTACTTTATGCTTCTCTTTTAGTTTTTTAATAATCATATTTTCTAGCCTTTCTCTAATTATGTGTGTGTTAAATTATGTACCCAGTCTTTCATATATTCCTCTAAATATGAATAATTTTATTTTCATTCACATAAAATTGCTATAAATGCCATCCATTTCAATTTTAAAACAAAGTAATATAACAAAATGCTAAAAGTAAATAGTTTGTGATAAAAAAACTAAGTTGCTATTTATATTTCTTTCCTTGGCAATAATAAGGGTTGTTAGGCAATTGCTGACAGTTCCAAATAATAATTTCATATTTTTGATTATAATTTCTTTATAAGATTTTACCATTCCAACATGATTTATGTTATTTAAACTAAATTGGAAAATTCATCTAAAGCAAAAAATGGAATTGACTCATGAGAAATTTTCAATGTGGATTATTAGGACAAAAGTGCTTTGATAAGCTTAATTCTCTATACAGTAACAAAACACCTTCCTAATGCACTATAAAAACAGGAATAAGGAATTCAGTCTTTTTCGATGTAGCTCAGGAAGAATTACATGCGTCCAAAATCAGTTCTTGAGCAGAAAATAACGATGTTGTCTGAACTGCTAAACATTCTTATGTGACATACCATGAGATTGAGGTATCATTGCTCATTATGACAAGCATCATTAAGATATATAGATACTTGGCAGTAAAATTTGTATTATGCTGACCACATGACCGGGAAATATACTTCGCACCCAAGGGTCCTCGGATGTGGAAACAGATATGTGAGCTTTAGACCTTGGCCCTCATTTCGGCTGTCATGTCAACACAAAGAATTCGGCAGTAAAAAATGTTTGTTCGCTTTCAATCTATGTCCAAGCTGATAAACAGTCAAAAGAAGGTTCGTGTCAATGAGTGCAAGGAAATATTGAAAAAAATAATTTCGAAGTGAATCAAATATTAAGACTCTACAAAGTTGAAGACTCATGAATCTATAAATATGAGCCCACAAAAAAAAAATCGAATTTATGGCTTGTCTATAACAAACCAAATCTACCAAGAATATTTGCAGAAAAAACCTATCGAAGCAAATAGTTACCTGTTTATTTGACATTATCAGTCACGTGACAACAGTGACGTCAGAGAATTGCTGCACGATGAATACTGAATGGTATACGACTATTTGTTTACCAGAAATCCTAGAAGAAATTCGAAAATGCAGAGGAATCATTCTAGGAATCTAGGAAGAGATGAATCATTCTTCATCATGAACAATATGAACTCTTTTACCTAGGCTAAAGCAAAATAAGTTTTAACCAGCCCCAAAATATCAAATTAATAAGTCACCCGTAGTATAACCCTGATTTGGAACTTATAATAGTTTTTTTTTATTTCCACACATCAAACATAAACTACTTAACGAACGATTTTCGACACTCGAAATAGAGCTTAATATATTCTAAACGTATGTTTTAATGATACTTGTAGAAGGGTTTTGTGGGTTTGTCTTTTCATTCATTTTTTGCACACGATAATTTATTATATTGGTATCTACGATTTAAAGTGTACTGAGAACCACTACTAACATCAAAGCACAATGTGGGATTCGAACCAACGAGCTGTTGAACCGAAGGCAAGAGTGCTAACCATTTGACTACAAGTTTGGCCCCCTAGTTAGAAAAAAGTGCTTTAAAAATAAGTTCAAACATCTACATAAATGTATTGATCTTCATGGAGAATATTATGAAAAACAATAAAACAGCAATTTTGACCATAAATAATTAATTTTTTATTTTTAGATCAGAAATATAAAAGCAACCCTCGTAAAATAATATGATATTTAATGTTAATGATAATGAGACAACAGGTTATAGTTTTAAAATTGTTAAACTGTAGGAATCGATGCGACTGATTTCGCCATGGTTTGAATACAAGATTTAGTTTATTTCTACTTCTGCTTTAAGAAATCACATTATATTAAATATGTCACACATGTTTGCCATCCGATATCGTATCGCCCTTGCTACATCAAAATTTTTTTTCTATGATTCATTTCATTTCAAAATTCGGAATTCTATATACAAATATATACATGTTTCTTCCTTTATGTTAAACATGTTTTTAATTATTATGCAAAAATAATTTATTGCATGTTTATTCAATTAACTTAGGAGAATTATTTTATGTACATATTATTGTAGTTAATTTTATGCTAAATTGAACACGACTTTTTAAACTAATTACCCATATTGACTTTTTTAATCTTGAATAATAAGTTTCATTTTAAACTAAATTAATTTTTGGGCGATTTTCTGAACAATTCTTAATTGACTTAAAAGTATTCTGTTGTCAGCATCACAATTAAAAATATATGCTTATTTCCAGAGAAATGAATAGAAATAGGAATGCAGCACTCTAATATTCTGATATTATTGTCTTTAATATAAAAAAAAAGCCCAATTTTGCACGAAACATCCTTTTCTTTTACGAATTTTTTTGTTAATAGTAAATTAGTCACAGCTACCTTTCCCAAATAAGAAAAATTTAAATTGTGAAATGTAAGGTTTTTATGAATATAAGAGGAAAATCACATTGGTTTTTAATTCAACAATTCATAAGCTCGATTCTCACCTCTGATATGGATGATTGTTGCGGATCGGAGAAAAGAATATGTTTACATATATTCGTATGTTAAAAACCTTTCGTTATTTTACATATGTACACATACATATGTATACATGTAAACGTATGTAAAATAAAAAATCTTTATGTGTATAGGTAACATTAGCAAACATATGTAAAATAAGGAATTTTTATGTATATAAGCAGAATCAGAAAATTTTGCCTATTTTTACGAATTAAGTTAAAAATTCGCATGCTGATATTTTTTAAGGGAAAATTCTGTGATAAATTTCATAGCTTAGAAATAAATGTAGATGAGTATTTTTAATAGCATTTCTTAATCAGGCATGTGGCAACAGTATTCATCAGAACTGCGCATGCGCGGCATACGTACACAAAGTAATATACTTAAACAATGTTCTGAATGGCTATTTTAGAAAAAAAACCCCAGCTAGTTTACTGTATAACGAACAATATTAAAGAATATGACAAACTTCTGATTGAAATTGAAAACTTATTTCAAATTTTGTGTAGAAGATGGTTTGAAGGTGAGTATAATTTTATTTGGAACAAATGAAACGTCCCCAAGTTTACTTAATTATACATAATTAATATATCCATTTAAAAAAATAAAGCTGTAAATACCGTGACAAATAAATCAACTCCGATTAACTCCGAAAATAGAAGTGAAACTAAAACATTAGGATATTTGCGTGAACGCGCGAAAAAATAATAGGAAAATTAAACTGAAATAGACAACAAAAAGAAGCTTTTATAAACAAAAATTTAAGAGTAAAATACAATTATAAAATAGTATAAGAGGTAACTGTAAAAATTTATATTTTTCGAATGAACGCATAGAAAAAAAAGCAATCAAATGTGAATGCAAAGATAGATAACAATAAATTAAAATTTCTTATATAAATATACTGTTGGCTTGGTAAAAGAATATACTTATATTTATTGTATTATGCATATATATATATATATATATATATATATATATATATATATATATATATATATATATATATATATATATATATATAAGTAGACTTCATTTCAATAGTTTTCATCTGTATTAGAAAGAAGAGAAAAATCAGCAGGAATGCAAACAAGAACAAAGAGATACATCCACATGTTAACACAAATGAATTAAATAAAAAATAATGACAAAGAAAAATGAATAAAAAATAATGACAAAGAGAAACTTGAAAAGTGAATATTAGAGTTGATGATAAAAAAAAATTCATTTGTATATATTAATTTAAATTATACTTCACAAGAATTCGAATAAAATGTGGTCAAAATATAACGCTATTTCCAAGAGTGTGATAGGCGATGTCTAAGGCTACCTATAAGGCAGGAAATTGATTCCACTGTGCCAAAAATCCTCAACCAAAGCTTTTCCTAAGAGATTTCAGCTCTAAACATGTGCAGGAAATAGTTGGAGGGAATAGCAATGCACAGTTGGATGCCTGTGTAAAAACTACTCATTTCTATCAGAAATGCAAAAGCTCAGAGTAGTGGTGTCCGAAAAGAAAGCGCTGGACATTTGAAGATTAGAAACGAATAATATCGACCTATGTATCACGCTGCACTTAATTTTCCATTTATGGAAAATGCTGAATATGGCGAGAACCCCTCTAAGTCAAGAACCAATCTTACCTTATGTATCGGGAAAAAAGACACTGAATATCTAAAGATTGAAAATGGGTAACTGCGACTTGTAAATCCCACTGCACTTTATTTTCCACTGATGGAAAACTTTATATATGGCGAGAATCCCATCTAGTCCAAAATCAATTTTACCTTATATGTTAGAAAAGAAGACACAGACATCTGAAGATTTTACATGGGTAATATTGAGTTATGAATCACGCTACACCTTATTTTCCACAGATGGAAATCTTTAAATATGGCTGGAACCCCACGAAGTCCCGAACCCATCTTACCTTTTGTGTTCGGAAAGAAGACACTGGATATGAGAAGATTTTAAATGGGTAATGACGACTTATGAATCCCGCTACACCTTATTTTGCACATGTGGAAGACTTTATATATGGTGAGAATCCCACTAAGTCCAGAACCCATTTTACCTTACTCACACTGTGCAAGGATCTTAATTGAATACAATGATAAAGAGACATGTTGTGCTGGTATAAAAATGGCTACCTGGTGTTTCTCGAGTATAAACAAACATCCATTAGTTACTTAGACATACTGTTGTAGATCAAGAGCATCCTGCAGGTTGCGTTGTTATTCTGATGCCGGCAGATACTTCTTGAAAGATAATACAACTCTACATTGAGCCAGAAGAGTTCATTAGTCTGACATCCGATACCTTCCCTAGTCCTCACAGATACCAGGTTTTAACTCGATAAAATGTTATGAAAAGAAGTATACAGCACTCTTTTCCATCTAATTTACAAAATCTTAAAAAAAGCTGTTTAGCCAATACATGGTATTTTCTGAGTATAAATGTACCCCAGAAGCATACAAATTCATATAAAAGCTGTTTCCCTCCAAAAGGTATCCCAATAAAATATGTGCTTAAAATGTGTGTGCTTAAAATTAAATCCAATTTAAAAAAATAATTTTCAAATATTATTTTATTCATCAAATTATAGATTTTGTTATTACAAAATTATAATATAAATGATCACACAATTATGCATACTTAATATTCTCTCATTTTATTTTGACAAGGAAAAATTTATGCCATATTTTAATATTTTGCGTTTATATTTAACTTGACATTATTTTTGCATTATGCCCTCAGCGTATCGCTTTCAAACTAAGAATGTCGGGGATTTAGTGCTTCGGAACACTGATTTTATATACATTTTGAATATAATAAACATGTCAAACAGTGAAATTGCCAAAGAAATCGGATTTTCAATAACTCCGTATATTCTATGCAAAACGGTGAAACATGGTTTGCCATTTTGAAATTGCTATCGACACTTTGGCGAAAGTTTACTTAAATTGGGCAACTTAAGACTTAATTTGTTCCAAAATTATAATAATTTACCCGTGCAGATAATTACAAAATTTATCTAAGAAATTATATATATAATCAGTCTGTATGTGGTTAAGGTCTTGATCATTGAGTTTTGCGAATAGATTAAAATCTCTTTAAAATGTTCAATATCTATTATATTTCAATGAAAATTTGAGAATTCTCCATTAAAAGATTTAAATTTTTGTTATAAACTCACATTTTATACACGCACATAAATTTATAAAATAATGATACAAAAATTAAATAAAAATTTTGGATACTACATATATTTAAATTTGGTCATAAAAGTGGTTGATTTAGAAAATAAAAGCTGTATAAAATAATCCACAGGCTTAATTATCATTTGGTTTTATTTATCACTAGATAGGCTTTTGCGTATGAATAGTAGTAAGGTAAGGATCAATAGTTGCAAAGTAATATCTGAACCACTTTGAGTATAAGTGTAGGAGGTGGGAGTTGAACCTACAGCCAATGAAATTAAGGGCAAAAGGCCAGTCATTCAATTATGATCTCAGAACTGCAGAAACATTCTACTCAGATTGTAATAGTCCATCCATATTATATCATTATTATCATTTTTGCAACCCATCGTTTTAGAAAAAGAGACATCATATTGGAACCTAAATATTTCCGTTGGTGCTCACGTGGTATAAAAAGGAATTTGAAATTAACGTATGACATGTTACATCAAATGAATACCTTTAAAAAATTATCCATATTGCCGATTGAGTCATTTCTTTCATTTTCGCAATTGCATACGCTTATTTATTAAATTTTTAATATACTGGGATCGCGCATCCGATAGTAATATAGTGGGGAAAGCCATTTGTCTTGTTTCGAAAATAGGCGGTTCGATACCTGACTCTACATTGATTGTTAGGATTTTCCCCATGATGAAAATTCCATAGAACTTTTGTTTCTCTTTAATTTTGGCATCATATTGAATGTGAGATGCCAGTTTAGATTTTGACATCGTCGTATGATTATGGTTCAAAATAACAAGGTAATTATTTTAGCCAAGCGACTTCGGTCGACTGAAATAGTCAACTGAAAATGTTATAAAAAAATAAAATATTTTAAATATATAAAGAACCAGTAAGAACATGGTGCTAATATAAATAATTTATGCATGCAAATATAAGATTTTGCTCCTATTTAAATTAATATATTAACTAAGCAATATCTTATTTTACTGAAATTAGTTTTTAGTTTAAAAACGGATCTTATTCCAACTAAAAAGAAAATTAAATTATAGTAAAACATTAGATTAAAAAGTCATACGTTTTATACTATTTATCACCAGTCCAACGACTTATTTGAAATTGGTTACAAGTCTGGCTTACTTATAATGAGAATTCGAAGCCAATCATCGCCAAGATCGAGAAAGCAAACCTACCAGCTAACGCATGATCAAACAGCCGCTGTTCTACATGATCAGCAGTCCATAGAGTCGATGTAACAGGCGAGTCTTTGTTCCACGCAGCTAAGAGTGAGTTCTCATCTCAAAGGAAGCATGGTTTTGGAACAGCGATCACCCACCTTGCCACAAAAGGCGACATGAAGTGCGAAGCTCTGCGCTTCATCTTCATTTGCGACAGAATAGCACCTTTTCACATACGAGTGTTGCGGTTTGCTCGACTGGTGACAAAAGCAGTTACAGTCTATTAAGTTTTTGAATACTTCAAGAAGAATAAGCGGCCACACTGTAAATTCACTCTCTTATGTACTCCCCTGCGAGTTAGTTAAGTACATATGAGATGTGCGTGGGAAATCTTACAAAAGGCTGTTGACATCCAAGCAAAGTTTTTTCGTTATATTTTTTGGTGTCATATTTTTTAGTGGTTCCAGTATGTCATTAGGATTGTGATTTATGTACCTCTTGTTATTGGAATGTAAAGAGAAAGTTTTTTTTTGTCTATATTATAGACAGGTAACTAACACATTACATAATGATTATAAGCGCTACATATCATATTTAAATACTTTTTGGATTGAAAATGGCCACTGTTTCGAGAAATAATAGCTCGGGGAATAATAATGTTGTAGATGCGTTGAATTATGCCCAATCAAGATCCATAGCACTCATTTGGTTGATTCATGCGAAACTCGGAAATATAACTCAGCTTTTCAGTAAAACAGTAAAAGTATTGATGATTTGAATCTATCATAAACTAAAGGAAGAACAAAGCTCTTCAACGTGGAAAGTCCCCAGCTCAACAGATATGGAAGTGAGTACGCAGAATCCCTCTCATATTGTTTAGTAATTACTGGAATGGATAAGAGACCAATTCTGAAAAATATGATCATGCCATTATGCTACGTTGAGTTTGGAATTAGGTTATAATATCAAGTGATAGATTGCTTAGTGGCCAAAATCGAAAAGAATAAATTATCGTTATCATTGCTGTTGTACATCATTATATCTTGATACATGAAAATGCTATGGACTCTGAAGCATTCAAGGCACCAATTTGCAACTGAATCATTGTTGATTGAATTATTAAATTAACCAGAGTGTGTTTGGTTTGGTTTGTTTGTCACCCAATGATAATTTTTTTGCACTTGAGGGCTAATTGGACCGCCGGGGCCTACTTACGGTTTAAAGTGGACTCAGAACCACTGCAAGCATCCATCCCCAAAGTAGAACTCGAACCCAAGAACGAGTGTGATTTTAATATTGATTAAGATTGCTGAACATTAAAATTTAACAACTGATTTCACCATCTGGTTTTGAGTCGAAATGTTAAGAAAGATTTTTTAAAATTTACATATGACACAATCTTGATAACAAAAATATAAGCCTATAATTAAAAACTTCAATTTTTTTATTGATACTAAAACTATAGCTTTGTTATGACTGATATAACATATTTGGAAAATGGCTTTTATGGCATGGCTTTGCCCTATATGCAATCCAATATTTACTTACAATATATACTCTTGCGTTAAAACTTTCCGTAACAGTTTTTTTTATAAATGTTTAGCTGATTTCTCTCATCACTGCATAACTTAGTCTTTTAAGGTGTGGGTGATCATGGATATGTTGGAGTGAAATTCGTAGACTTAAAAAAACTCCAAATATAAGTAAAATATATCCGAGATTGAAATCCCTTTCACAGATATCACTAAGCTTAATCAATCTTAATTAGAAATATCTTGTGAAGTCAAAGCACTATCGTTCCCATGTGGTCTACTTTTAAACGAAAAAGAAAAATTATATATATGTAAATAGTTAGATATTAAAAATAGCAGAATTCAAATTCTTATACTGACATAATTAAGATTAATCAGTTCCAATTTAAACCATCTAATAAAGCTCAATATGGTATCGTTGCATTGTCAATTAACTTCAATTTCTTGTATATTCTCAATAGCAAAAAATAAAGGATATTCGCAATCCCTCACTGTTTGATATTGAAAAGTGACTTTATAATCGGATTTTTGTATGGAAAAACGATGCACAGCTAGCCCGCTAATATACTCAGCCTACATCAGAGCCGCATGCAGCTGCAACCCACTTCAGCAGCGAATTTTAGGGAAAAAAGACCACAAAAGAACAGCGCCCCACCCCCTTGCTATTGCTTTCCAACAAGGGTGCAACACATTGTGAGTTTGTATATGACTGAGCATATGACGAACTACTAGGCTTATCATCGCCCTGAGAACCCCCCTTTTAGTTATGACTTTTATACGCACGTCCACCCCTCCCTTACCCTTCATCCCTTTTTTTTATCACGCTGACGTACCAATCCCCCCCTTTCAAAAGGTCCCTTTATCGCCTGGTGAAACTGTTTATTGTATCTTGCTGATAGGCATGTTAACGGGTGTACTGACGTACGCGGCAGTGGGTATGGCGGAGTGGTAAGTAGTAGGCATAGATGCTTGACTTTTCGGCTTCCGAGTTGGGTACACAAGGGGGGAGGGGTGAATCCGTGGATCGGCCTCGCAACTGCTCACAGATGGGCTTTATATGCTCTCGCGGTCTGGAGGTAAATGGATTCGGTGGCGGCTTTTGTGAATCAGCGCTTCCAAACGATTATTGTGGAATGTTACAAGCTCCTCCCCATTTCTTTCTAGTGAATCCCTCCCTCCGTCCTTGTGTGTTTCAGTGTCGCAACTAGGTATGACACTCCTCAGACGATCTGAAGTGAGACCGATTGCTTTAACAGCTATCTCTTTTGTGGATTTTAAATGGGTGACATGACTCTGGAGGACTGTGAAACAGCTCTCGTTGTGACTTCCATCCGGTATGCGGATCAGACGATTTTTTCCATGTTTGAAGACCCGTGAGATATCTGCAAGGCTCTCATAGTGGTTTTCCTCGTAGCAGTTTATTCTCATCGTTTGAAAAAACATTACTCTTAAGGGGTGAGCACAGATAAATACTATTTACACTTGACAAGAGCTCCCCAGTAAAAAAATATTCTTAAGCATCAACGAAAATAATTGATATAAGCATAGTTTTTTGTATAATTTTTGAAATACATAATAATATTATTTATAGAAAATTTTACTTGGCTGAATTCGACTTCCTTTTGTTAAATTCAAATTATGATAAAAAGAATTTTAGTACAGGTAAATTATAACTAGAATTTCTTCTATAGATTTAGGAACACACTAGATTCTTTAATTCTCCCTGAAATAGTTATTCTCCCCTCAGCTTAGTACTATGCTTCACATATTGACTATTGGGAAATATTTGTGAGTCACAGAGGAGGAAGCTCGGAAAACTCCCAAGCACCCACTTTAACTGTTGTGTCCGCGGAAAGAAGAAAAAAATCAGTATCCACCTCCAATTTTCAATAGCTCTTGTATCGAACTCGAGACATTCCGCCATGAAAATCACAGTCAATTACATAACAGTGAATTTTTTAAAATGAATAATTTGAGACCAAAAGGTGAAACGAAACTAGCAACGAAAAGCCGTTGAAAAACTTGCGTATCTACCACATGTTTTCTTCCCTGAAAATTTTTTTCAGACAGTTGACCATATTAACTTGTAGCAAGAGAGAAAACCAAGAAAACACCCAACCATCCAGCTTGACAAATGTGCACACAGAAAACTGACAATGGTCTTCCATTGTCGAACGATAAGGAATTTTTTTGCTGACGAATATATGCTTACTATTCTGCAGAAGTGCGGCCATGTAAGAGAATATTTTCCAGTCTTTTTCTCGAGTCGAAAATATTTGAACCAGATTATATAAATTTAAATATATAATAATTTAAGGGCATACAAATGCTAAAATATCGCTTTTATAAAAATAGTTAAGAGATTTTTCTTGAGTTGAAATAAAAAAACAAATGTAAAATCATTATAATAATAAAATCAGGGTAAAAAAAAAACTATAAAAAAATTCTATTATCTTAAAATGAATAATATTTTTCCATCAAATACTAAAACAAGATTTGATCTTTTATCTTCTCAAATTGATATTACAGGTAGAGAATAAGTCATTAGTTTTTTTGTCTATAATATTTTAGCATTTGTAGGAACTCAGGAAGGGAAAACACTATGCCCGTGTCCGGAGAGCAACGAGTTCGATACCTCATTTAACTGAAGATCATTATGAAAGGAGAATCCATTCAAGTTGAAAGTTAATAGTGTTCAATACTCATTTATTGGAGGAAAATAAAGTGTAGAGGAAAGTGCCAGTTTAGATGTCGACCTCGTCAACGGATCAAGATTTCATTTGACAAGATGGTTGACTAAATAAAACTGGCTCGTTTGTTTAAAATCGGGAGCATCACAATCACGCACGCGTAACCACTAAAATTCATTCTGAAAATGCCTCTTCAATCTTATTTCAGGAATCACAGTATCCAAGCCAATAATCTTTTCTTCCCAGCCGTGAGGTAGCTGGCTTGATACATAAGCCATTCAAAATCTACTCCATTGAAAAATGCTACGCATATATTGAAATTATGAAAAACATTTAAATTAATAAGTCATCACAAACATCAACATTATTTCGGATATTAAATCATAACCGACGTTCCGAGTTCTTTTCTTTTTTTTTTTCCAATGGCAGATTGTAGACAGTTACAGCTGCAACAGAGTCTATTAATTTATTGTTCCCAGTAACCAAGGAACCGACCAGAAACAGCGACCTCTTTGCCGCCGAGGCGTTGCTCCGGGTGCACCACAGGGGTTGGGCCACCATCGCACCCTTACACATGCCATAGGGACCCGTTTATAGGGTAGGCATCATTCATACTTCATTCATACACACAAGGAAAGGGCAAAGACAGGATAGACAGAGAGAGTGAGAAAGTACATCCATGCCTGAACCGGGATTCGTACCCAGGACCTCCCTATCCGTAGTCAGGCACGCTGACCACTAGACAAGTTGGCCGGCATGTTCCGAATTCTCGATAGTGAGATTTCAAAATAAGCCGACAGGTAGAAAAAAATGATAAATTTTATAGAAAATGAATAATAGGATTATCTTTTCTAAAAAAAACGATATCTATTATTAAATTTCAATCATCACAAACGATAGTTATAAACGTAAATTTTCATACTTTAAGGTAGGTATTGAAAGTAAAACTAGAATTAGTTATATAAGTAATAATTCTTCAAATTATTTGTTGATGGCATCAGCATTTAATTTTTAAAGCATATTTAAGTTGCACGTCATCAGAAAATTTTAAGATTTAGATCGTTACAACGTAGCTGACGTAATATAATTCTCACACAACAAAAGGGTATTTAGTAAAACCAACAAGAGAAATATATATAACTTTAGTATAACACGAATAAGAGCGCATAATTTTTGAACAAATTATTGTTGAATTCCAATCATCAAAATCATGCTAACAAGTTTTTATTTTGCTTCATTTTTAATACGTCAAAAATCTAAGAAAATCTACTTTTGTTTTATAAGTAATATCGAGTAAGATGTTTTCTATTTTTGTTAACATTTTTAATTTTCTTTTTGCAAAATATTTTTAGATACTTCTAAATAGTTCCTTTCAGTCTTAGTCCACATTATTGTAAAAATATCGTTTTCTATCCCTTCAATCTTACGTCCTTTTCGAACAGCTCGTTTTACTCTTGATATAAAGGTCCACTCCATACACCTTCCGAACAGCTTCACTATTATGACTGTATACTAAAATATTACTACCTCCGCGTTCTTTTCCGGCCAGATCATCTCTGGGAAACTTTTCTACTGTTTTGGTTTTTATCTCGGGCTATAAAAGATAAATGCCGCAGAAACAGTTTTAAACTTCTTCCTTCGTAGTCTTCAAAACCAGTCTAAATGACTTCCAGTTTATAACCCGCGCCGAAGCACTTTTAAAACATTTGCATACCAATACCCCTATCAGGAATCCTCGGAAACTGTCAGCCAATCGGTGAGGGCCGGCTGTTGCCAAAAAATGTTACCTAAAAACAAGCACTTCTCTCGTCTGCTCAACAGAGACAGGCACATATAAAAGGTTTTCTCTTTATATAACAGCGGCCGAGTCCACATCCGGGTAAGTACTCCTAAAGTACTCTCTATAATTTAAAATTCAACATCCCCCAGCCGCAAAACTTTCGCTCTCTTGTTTAATCACTCTGTCAAGAATAATATTCACCAAAAGCCAAACGATAAAAAGGAAGAGGGGGAGTTGAGTTGGGGTGATGGGTCGTCCCTGCATAATTTCGCACCTCTTTCTCTCTCGTCGATTGTCCTGCTCCAACCAAGAACAGCTGCGTAATCTCGAAGTCGCACAGTTTTCGTTAATCGTTCCCGTTGCCATGCCAACCAGTCATTTGCGTTACCATATGGCGTGGTGATGGATGATTACAAGAATCGAGGGGTATTGTTATCGTTTTATTGGAGGGGCTTGAATGCCCTATAGGGAGAGGGTTATTGCAGGGGTAATTTGTATTGTTCCACGCTTTTTAACAACACTTCTCACACACCTCAAGTAAACTGCTATATCACAGTATATATATCAGCTCAAGTAAACTCATGATCATGCCATATTTAAGCGGAAATCTTTTAAGCTGAAAAGTTTATACATTTAAGAAGTAATTTCTTTTCAAATCAACAAGTTCCAATCTGCGTTTACTTTTATTAATAACTGTATTACAAAATTTAGAAATTTGAAAGTAAAAGCCAAATTTTAACATTTCTCCAATTAAAAGTAAAATTTAAACACATTTTTCACTTTGAAAAAAGTTGAAGTTTTTTACTTTTTAAAACGAAATTTATTTTTTTCACTGTTTTTTTGTTTTTTACTTTATTTTATTACTGACAACTTTTTATTTTATTTCATTACTGATAATTTTTATTTTATCAGTAGTATTCCTCATTTTACCACTCCTTCCGTTTTTAATTTTATTAGCTATAAAAACTAGTATAATTACTAAAAATTATTATTTGTAACACTCATTTCATATAAATATTTATTGGTAATTCCTCTAAATAATTAAGAAAAAGTATATTGAATATTATCTTCTTAATATAAATTAATTTTTTATCTTGAAAATTTTTACTTGGTGTTAAAAAAGTTGAGACACTGAATTTTTCGTTTTTATTAAGCATTTTGTATTTCCTTTTTCACCGATCTCCATCTTTTAATTTTGTCCTTTACACTAAATTTAAACATGAGACTTGAAAACAGGAATAAATGCTAGCAAATAATTTCTTTACAAATTTACAATTTTTTCACAAATTTTAATGTATTTATTGTTTATTTTACCACATAATTTACAAAGAAAGATTGACAAAATTTAATAGTTTTCTAAGAATAAAAATTATTCGAAATATTTTATTTTTTTAAGAAAAAATTTGAGATGCCAGTCATTAATTTTTTTTATTTCTTTTACTTTTTTTTTTCTTCCTTTCTATTTTAAAACAGTTTTTAAAATAGAAATTTTCTATTTTTAAAGCTGTTTTATAAAGGGAAATTATATAGGATTAAAATCTAATATTCTTTCTGAAAACTAAAATTAAATAATTTCTTTTAATCGAAAAATAAGAAACAAGAATTTTCTCTGTTTTTTATCACCTATTTTTTTATTCATTGTTTTTTTATATTATTTTTTTTTATTCGATCATCAATTTCAGGTTTTAACTTTATCAATCACTAAACAAAAACATTGAAACATAAAATTAGAAAATTTTTGATTTCAAATCAACAAATACTTTTACTTATCTTAATTTCTTTTATTGTTAAATCAACTAATTAGAAAGGAAATTGGAAAAATCAAATTTAGCAAATTTATCTTTAATATTTCTATAAATTAATATTTAATTGTGAACTTTAAAAAAAAATTGAGAAATCTGTAATAGATTTTTATTTTTTATTAATCAAATCATCTATTATTTTTGCCTTTTATCCCCAATATTAATTTTATCGATTTTAAAAAAATAAACGCATAATATTAAACGCAAAATAAAGTTTCTTTTTAAAGATTTCAAAAGTATAAAAATAATTTATCTAAACAGTCTTTTCAAAAATATGAGTTTTTGACAATTCTAGTGCATATTTTGCAAGGGAAATGAAATATGAAAAAAATCAAAGTTAAGGTTCCTGTAATCAGGAAATTTTTTGCTTTTTTTAAAAAAAGCTTAAGTTATATTTTTATTATTACTGCATTTCTCCATAATTTTTTTTTATCATTTATTTTTCCACTTTATTTCTACCACTATTTTTAATTATTTCACATATTAAACAAATCAAAATTTTTTCCAGAGATTCTGATTATTTTCACATGAGGTTTTTCTTATTTATAAATTAGAAAACATGGATACTTTTATTTTAAAAAAGTATTCTAAATGAAAAATTTTATACCATCGTACATCATATTTTATGACTAATAACAATTTTATGATTATGTAAAAAGATTTGCTAATAGGATCATTGATTTTTTTCAGAAATACCTTTAAATGATTTTAAAAAATTAACTTATATAATGGTGACTAATGGAATCTAAGCTACTTTAAGAAAATTAAATTTTATTGATATTTTACAGCCACTCCCCAAATCCTATGCATAAAATTAATTATAAATTGTCTTACATATTTAAGAAATGAGTTTTTAATTTATCCCGGGATCACACACCTAAGATCACGTGACCTCAGAACCCATCTTGCCATTTCAATTCAGACAAAGATTTTTTTTAATACTAAACTTTTTGACAAAAACAACTTTCCGATTTTTGATAAAAAAAATACTTATTTAAAAATTACAATTTGTTATTTCATTTTGTTCTATATAATATACATAGTTATCAAATAATTTGTATTTTAAAAATATGCTTACAACTGATGAAATTTTAATTAAAATTTAGCAATTTTTTTTTATTATTTTTATTAAATTCATAACATTTAATAACTTTCGGATATGCCTTTCACACACTGATTTTTAATTTATTACTGTATTCACAAGGTGATTTCCAGGACGATTCACTTCAATTGAATTTTTCTTTTAATTGTTCACTTCTCTCTCTCTCTCTATTTTTTATTTTATTTTATTTATTTATTTATTTATTTAATTTATTTATTTATTTATTTTTTTTGTAGTGTACTAGAAGTAGAAAGCACGCATATACATTCTATTTTCAAACCTTGAAGAAATTCATCTTTCTCTAAAAGTATCCCTAATAAAAATTAAATATTTTTCATTTTGGAATTTTACATTGCCCACACTCAGTAATCTCTTTTCGAACAACTACATTACGTACTCTTTTCCTCATTTCAAATCCCATTGCTTCGACCTAGATGGTTTTTCCGACAGAAGGTCTAATTTGATTGAAGCCTACAATTTCAAATAAGTACTGAACCTCTACAAATATTCACGATGAAATGTGAGACTCGAACACATATACGGTTTCACTGAAGACTAGATAGCATCAATCAATCATTGTGATCTGACTGAGAGGAATAAATAGTTCATGTTTTAAAATTTGTGCAATTATTAAAAATATTCAAAGAGATAAATTATATATATACATGTCGTAATATTATTATAACTATTCCTATTTTTATTATTGCATTTTTGTATTTCCACTGTTTAGAATTACATTTTTTAATCCAGCCGAGATTATCTAGAATGTCATTTAAAAATGTGAGATTAATTATTTCGATTTATCTCTCCATAATCAAAACACAATCTCTATACTGTAATTTAAACAATCTCTTCATAATTCCAGTTAATTAATACACAAAACTACTACAGCAACAAATTCTAATACATTCGAAAATGTAAATTGTGCAAACTCAAACCGAATAATTCTTTCATTGATATGAATAGCATCATAATAATGATTCAGTAGAAGCAAAATGATAATGATAATTTCCGAAAAAATAATGATAATTTCCGAAAAAATAATGATAATTTCCGAAAAACGTTTTATTCTATAAATAGTTTGAATTGAATTTGTAAATATTTAATTTTCAATTTCGCCTTGTCAAATCTAAAATTAATTTTTTTTATAGTCAAAAATATATTAAAAATATATCTACTGGGTATCACTAAGTAAAGAAAAGGTATACAGAATTTGCTGACTTTTGAATTCCTATCACCATTAGGATAAAGATGAAACACTATATTGAATATAAGTTAAAGATTCTATCAAACTTGTTCCCTTTCCTGGAGAATACACTTATATGTAAATAACAATTTCATAGCCGGAAATGCTCAATAAAATAAATTGTAATCGAGTATATTTAATTGGGAAATAATGCTTTTTCGTTTGAAAAAATTTTTGTGTTTTGCTTAACATCTTTCTATATTTACTGTTCATGTGCTTCCATTAATGTGCTGTCGAGGGGGGAGGTCAAGAGCATGACGACAAGAAGTGGCGTAGCATAGTTAACCCTCTCGTGGCCTATAACGAAGTCACAATGTGTCCCCCTGGACAGGGGAGCGCAAATCCCTTCTTTTTCGAGGTATGGCTTCGGACACCATATCGTAGGCTTAGTATAGAATTGAATGGCCAGATAAAAGGGTGCAGAGTGAGAGGAGTTCTAGATGAAATGACCCACGGTCACTTTGTTTTTCCCACCTCAGTTGAGGCAGACAAAGGAATTTTTTTTTTTCCATTTCTTCTTCTTTCGTGATATGCATATGTTATTCGTATTGCATTTTAATTTTGAAAATAATTTCAATTTCATTTTCTTCAGTTTTTGACTTAAATTAAAACAAGAAAATGATTATTTATTTTCTAAGCGCTTACTTAAATGTGTATTTAAGATTTCTTTCTATAATTAATAGGAAAAGGGCCACTTTAATTCATTTTAGAGAAAGCAATTCTTATCCCATTTAATAAAAAATTTTCACTGAAGCACGTACAAATTATTTCTGAATTAATTATTAATCGTTTATAAGTTAAAATTTTATTTATTCTTGTTATATTGATACATATTTTATTCTTGTGCAAAATTATGTAAAAATAATTGTTAAAAATACATCTTTTTAAACTTGTTTAATAACGATGTATTTAGTTTTCAGTATTTCTTTATGAACAAAATATAATGAATTTCTTGAGTTTAAAAATTAGATATGAATCTCATTCATAAATTTGAATTTAATAAATCAGACACGAACAGTCTGTGATGAATTTGAATTTAATCAATGAGACATGAGCAGTCTTCATGAATCTGAATGTGATAAATCAGACCTCAATAATTTGTCATAAATTAAAATTTGATAAACTAAACATGAATGATTTATGAATTTGAATTTCATAAAGTTTATCAAAACAACTAGTATGTTTTCAAAGACAATATGCATTTTTTTTTATTTGAAGGGGGGAAAAAACTTGTCATTTCCAAACTACCATTTACTTAAACAATAAATTTTATTTCCAACTGAATCATTAGACATAAAAAATTTGAAACTATAGTAATAACTTTTCAAGCCATTCAGAAAGATAAATTAGATAACATTATAAATTGTTCTAGGAGATTCTAAAACATTTTTTCTATTGTGTTTTTTAAAATGAAACATTTTTTGTGGTTTTACGGAATAATTCGAAATATATTTTATTGCTACATTGTTTTTTTGATACATGTAAAAATATATATTTTATATATGTGTTTCTATATATAAAATTTATATTTTTACATGTATCCCCAAAACAATCTCTCTCTCTCTCTCTCTCTCTCTCTCTCTCTCCTCTATATATATATATATATATATATATATATATATATATATATATATATATATATTTCTTATTTTTTCAAATATTTAACTAACTAATGAAAACCACTTTAAAGTTAAGTAAAAGTAACAGAATTTCTCATTTTATATTTAAATTGTCGATGAAATTCACTCTTTTTTTAAGTGTAATCCAGAAACCATTAATTTTTAAAATCAACAGATTATAAAATTGCATGATAATTAAATGTAGTAGTGTTTTGCAACACTCTTTACGTTTTCTTGAATGTCATTTTCATATCTCAACACTAGTTGGACACAACCTTCGATCCTTTTAGCCCGTGTTCACAAAGCAATGAAATAAAATTAATGATGTTAGGTTAGGTTATTGTAATGTTTATACAGGATCCATTTTCATAAGCAAAATAAAATTCTGTACGATTTAAACAAAGACCCAGTGATGCAGTCAACACCTGAGATGGCTCCCAGTTTTCCATACACGTTATACTATGGGATTGACATTAGACCTTATGGAAATCTTAACTCTGACAATTTTATGCAGGACTATTTTCGACTGAGTAAATTATCAAACTCGTTACCTTCGAGACATCAGAACGATAACTTTCTTCATTAGACTAGCACGAATGCCAATGCCAGAATTTATACAATTTATGAAATTCATAGTCTTGAAAATAAGCAAATGTTTGCGTCTATTTACCGATAAAACAAGTAATGATGTTCGAACCAGCAAACTTTTAGCAGAAAAAATATATATAAAGAGCTCAAACGTAACTGTTGTAAGTTTTGATATATATATTTTATGATTTTTAATAAATAATACATGTATTGATTAATAAATAGATGCAAAACGTATTAAATAGGGCATTTATTTTTTAATCCTACGGTAAGTTGATTGATAAAATATTCTAAGGAACGTTATATTGAAACATGTGTGGAAAATCAGAGAAATAGGTAACATACAGCTCGGATGTCGTTCTTGTCCTTTAATCATGATATAAAATTATGATCCACAAGTCTTTGATTCTTTTTAAATGTATCCGAGATTATAATCAATCGTTTTGGTTGCAGTTAAAGTGATTTATAAGTATAAATACTCTATTGTTTCGGAACTATTATTAAATTTTAATATTTAAAAGATTGCTTTTTAATAAATTTAAGGAAAAAACTTTCCATATTGTGTACATTATATTATACTAATCATATAAAGTAAGCTATTTTTAGGGAAGGAAATGTGTGCTTGTGCTTTGGGAGAAAAAACTTCATCCTTGATGGCAGCCGGAAGTGAGGTGGGAGAAAACTCCACAGAGCTCGTTGAGAGAGAGACTGGGCCATTGTCGGCCACTGACCAGTCCTTGGGTTCTTTGATAACTCGTTGCTGCGTCTAACTCCTGTAATGAAGTGGAGGAAGATCCGTAATCTCGCTCCGTAAACGACGGATCAGCGTTACGGGGCAGATCCGGCTGCAGCCGATGCGTTGGCTGTTTGGCGGGGATTTGCGGTGAAATGAACCCTCCGCCTCCGAAAGGATGTCCGCGCCAATAAAACGGTTATCTTGTCCCTTTACTTCGGATGCTACTTTGCTCAAAACTAGTTTACTAACTCCTTCCCGACAGTAGGCTGGATAGGAACTTTTTATGAGTCCGGTAAATCTAGTTCGCCTGTTCGGAATATTGCGGTTTCTTCAAATGGATCTTTTGCTTTTTTTTTTTATTTATTTACTCTTTGTTGAATTGATGTCACGGAAAGCTAGTAGCACATTCTATATAAAAATTGATCGTATATAAAGGCAGGAATATTTGAACGATATTAAAGATTTATTGCTTTAGTTGTGTGTGTTTTTTAATCTATTTTGCTGACTAAAATTAAGGAACACGGACGAAGAACGATGAGTCCTAGTTGGTAAGGGCGTCGTTCTCCTTATCGGAAGGTAGTGAGTTCGAATCCCGGCTTACCAGAAGATTCGTGGTGTTCGCTAACGTGGCCCAGACACTAAGAATGGGACATGTTAAAACTGTGTGGGGTCTTTATGTTCTCCAAGTGAAATGATATCTATAGGGGCGGCAGACCAATTATATTAGGAATCTTCTGATTGGTCCTTTCTTCAAAATAACGAAGACACCATCCGGTTTCTTCTATCAAATTGGAAGAGCCCAACTCAGGTACAAAGAAACATGATGGTGCAACAACAAACATGGACTAACAGCCTATAAATTCAAATCCTGGTCTCTTGAATTATTAAACCCACGAATTCTTGAACCAAAAATCTGAGAGCTAACCATCTGTCATTTCAATTGACCACTTGAGGTAAGGTTAATACACCAGTTTATAAATCCTAATTTCTCTGGCGGAAAAGACGAGGAAGTAACTTTTGTGAGTACTAAGCAGCAGGGTTCAATCCTAGCTCGATCAAAGATTATCATAATGGATAGATTTAGATGCCTTCCTGTTATGATATAGAGATTTCAAGAGGACTTTGTTGGTTCTTGTGTCTAATCAGCAACTAAATCTCAATTAAATCATTCAAAATTGAATTTTATGAAATGATCGGTTTGTTGAAGGTTAAGGTGACAACCAGAAGCGTAATTCAATTAGAAAAACCAATGAATTACCGTTTCTGGTTATATAAAGATAAGGGAAAATAAAATACAATGTATGAATGAGTTTACTCTGAAAATACTTGAAATCAATTTCTCAGCTAACTTGTAATGGATTTTAATTTATATAACTCTTTTAATAATTCCAAAAATGAAATGAAAGTATTCGAATACTAAAGCCGAACAAGTTTCAAGTTTGCCTGTGTATCCAGTATTTATTCGATTTCATCATAGTTTCCTACGATTGTGATTCTATAATGTAAAATATAAAATACAAAGCGAATAAATTCAATCTGAAGTTTACTTTAAAAACAAATTTTTATAATCTACCAATACGAGAAATTTTATTTATATTAATATGATTCAATTAATTATTCTTTAGAACCTCGGATAAAGTACTTTGACTTCTCTCCTTCCCCAAAAGGAGGGGAAAGGCAATCCATTGAAGCCCCCTCTAACATTGAATGGGGAATAAAAACAAAGAATCAGAGGGAAAATACCACCCTTCCTCGACAGGCACTCAAAGTTCAAGAGAATAATGTAAATAGCAGCAGCAGTTGTAGAGAGCTATTCTTCCCTTCTCTGATAGGGAGGAAGTTTACACGATTTTTCCCTTTCAAATCAGTGCTCGACTTCGGTATTTAAATACTTGTTAGAAGCTACGAAACCCTTCCTTGTCATGTTAGGGAAGAACGAGTGCGTCTGTCAACGATGATATCTCTTTATTTAACGCTTTACCGCAACCTTTATCTGGGGCAGCCATATTTTCCCATGCTGCGGTTAGTGATTTGTATCTTTGAAAATGGAGTTCTACATTTTAAGTGCCATTTATATTTGGAATTTCAAACGGCAGCTTGAGAATATGTTTTTAATTATTCAAAGACAGTGATGAGTAGTTTTAAACAATGATACTATAGATAGTTGACAATGTAAAATCTAATATCCCACAGTGGAAAATCTAACAGGTGGGGGCTTTATAACATCACCGTTTGTTTTTGCCTTCCGGTATGAGTGTTGATAGATAGGGGACTGCATGTTCAAAAGTCGCGAGAAAGAAAACCTGGAAAATTCTCAAGCACTCATCCCAATAGAGAAATATACAGAAAGCAGAAATATATCATTGATCTCCGTTGTTTAACAGTGGCTACGGTGAAGCCTGGAATTTTCTGTATCAAAATTAGCGACTTTACCACTCAACCACAGTGAATTTAAATAGATACTTGGGAAGATAACTTCATATATTTCTCAGTTTTGTTTATATAGTTATAGTTTATTTTCATCAATATGACATTAAACTGCAAGTGCATACTAATGATCTATGTTTGACACCCCGTAGAGGAAAGCCTAACAGCCTAAAGTAAGATTTTGTAGTGGGGTTTTTTAATATTCACTACATATTGTAGTCTTCCGGTAAAACTTTATAAGCAGTGAAAGTGGAAGAGCAATAAATTCTCATGCATTCTTTTTCTTTGTCGAGATATAGTTAATTAGAATCTCGACTCAACGAAAGATCCGTCGTATTCACTTTAAGGTAGCTGGGGTACATTAGATAAGTAACAGTCACAATGTCCTCCAAGTGAAATGATACCTCTGGGGGTGGTAGGTCATGTGTATTGGGAGTCTTCTTCTTAGCCTCTGCTTCAGAATTCGAAGACTCCAGGGAACTTCCAGGCAGAACCCAAGTCAGAGCTAGTTACAGGGAAATATGGGTGTTCACCCCCAACAGACGTAATTGCATAAAATAAGGGTAACGGGAAATAGAGGTAAATAACTATAATATTTGTATATCTTGTACTGTGTTTTAAAATATAATAGCTTCAAATTCAGGCTCAGTGAAGAGCATAATCTTTCATAATTCTACTCCATGTTTTTTAAAACAGTGAGAAATTGTCAATAAGTTCAGAAAAGTATAATATTTTTCACCTAACCGTTACAATTAAAGGCCTTCACCACACGCCCAACCAAGCTATCCTATTCTCTTTACTTTGGTATAATTAGAGACAATTTATTACGTGGAATAACATTTTATAACACACTCAAAAATTTTATTGACATAACGATTTAAATTTCTTTTGAAATATTTTACCAATTTATTATTTAAATTTGTAATTCAGATTGTAAAATTAAAAATTCCTTATAATCAATTATTGAAAGTAACGTTCTTTAAATAAAAAGAGTATATGTTCAGTTTCATTACTATCAAATAATAAAATGTTATGGTTGCAGATCTGATTTTCATAATCAGTTTAGTCAGAGTAAATGTTAGAATTTTCCCCTCTGTCATTTTTGATGTTCTAGTTTAAATGACCAGTATTATGCTATAGCTAGTATACCTTATCCCTATGTATTACATTGCACAGTCAAAATAATGTGATTGATGTAAGAAAATTATTTAAAAATATACTCTAAATATGACTAAGAAAAACGCGCGCGTAAACCCAATACTCACGATATTTAAAATTCTATTTTAAATACCGTTGGCGAAAAAAATGGCGACAAGCATTTTTTCACCTACTGAAGCTAAGCAATCTCACATGATTTTAAATTTCACAATTTCGAATGTTTCTTTTACTAACATATTACAATTACGAGTTAATCAATAACTTGAATAATATCATTTTTTAATTCAATTTTAAACTTTCATTTTTTATAACAGTTACTTGCAGCACATTGATACAAGCAATTTTTAATTTTATAATTTCAAAATCAGAATTAATGATTCGAACAATAAAAGAACTTACTCATTTAATTCATAAATTCCTTTCGCTCACTCCAACTCACACTTTTAAAAAGAACACAACTGTTCTTATATTCTTTTAAAAGACAAATTATATCACATAATGTCTAATATTATTGATTTTTATTCTATGTAATCTCTTAAAACATAAAAATCGTTTGGTTGTTGTAATATGTTTAAATAAATATTTCTTATAAATCATAATTCTAATTTAATTATTTTTAAAATATGTGCATGATAAATAGAAAAACACAATTACTTTTTATTTGAATTTCCAAAAAATTATTTGATTTCTACATATTTAATTTTTTTTCTAAAAATATTATTTTTTTTAAATTAATTATTTAAAAAAAATTTTCGTCTACATTTTCATTTTTAAATTGTGTTCGGGTATTGGTTGTCATAGAATCGCAACCGATAAACATTCTTTTCGAAATTCATTGCATTAAAAAATCCAGTGTGTTGTTATAATCTGTTGACTTAGCTAGGTACTTCGCTCTTGGTGATGGGGTAAGTCAATTAACAAGAATATAAGTTTGATCAATTAACTTTGTCGGTGAAACCACAAAGACATTGTTCGATTTTTCTACCAATCATTATGTCAATCGCTTTTTAATCAATTAAATATATGCCTGCGTTTACAAGCATTATACAAAATATAACATTGAATAAAAGTAATGCAATAACGACTATAGGAAAAGTCATGATAATAAATCTGAAAAAAATCTTAAATGCTTGATGGTTTTCTTTTGTTACTGCCAAAAAAATTCAGATAGATCATTTTATGGTTTTAGAACTGCATATTTACGAAACAAATCAACGGTATTTCACTAAAGTATGCATAATGATTTCGTATTTAATATGGGGAAATCCAAATAACCCAGCAATATTGATCAGCGTTTCCTCAGTATTATTTCATATAAAAGGAGATTGCAGACTAGAGAATATTGAAAATGTTACACACACTCAATGAGATAATTTAATGTAAATTTTGAATGAATAAAAAGTTTTTTTTTTATTACTCAAATTGACTTATGTTAAATATTTGTTCTGATTACATTGTTAATATTTAACGAAGGAAGATTTATTTAAATATTCTTTAATGATTATGACTCGTACAATTTTGAATAAATAATTTTTAAGGTTATAACATTTATTACATTACTTAATTTCACAGAATATTGCCAAAACGATATTACCAAATGAATGATTATAAATAGCTACACTTATTGTAAGGTAATTGTAGTAAAAAATGTCGAGAAATGATAATTTATTCCATCGTTTTATTGAACTTTTTCCTAATTAATATTATTGCAAACAATTTAAATTACTATTATCTCGTCAGATATTCTAAATGTTAAATATTTTAATGTAATAAAGGAATTTAAAGCGAAATATTATCCTAAAAATATTAAATATCTTTAAAAGTTCTGATAGTTATGAATATTAATAATCATAAATACCAATAAAACATTTTATTTTAAAACCAAGCACCTATAAAATATTTGCTTCGCGAAAATATGTGTTAGCAAAAAATAGGTAACTCCATTAAGGAATTGTGTATTTTTACTGAAATGTTGGTTTAAACTTATAAATTAATAATTAGGTTTATTGAGAAAATTTTCTTTATCAGATAATCATCGGAATAGAGATTATAAAGTATTTTATTCTGTTTGAAACGAACCCGAAGGTATCACACTGACTTAAGTTTATTGTCATGCTTTTCAGACTTTTAAAAGTTACTTTTCTGTTTACAAGCTACTTTTAACTTTTTATTTCTATCACGACAACTTGACCATCAGGGGTTAAATTAGTATATTTTTAGGTGTGCAGATCATAAAAATAAGCATTGGTGATACTAAAAATGTTTTGGTGGTTTACTATTCGATCACGGTCCACGTAATGCTTTCCTTTGTTTTAGACGAATGAAAGAAGCAATCACAATCATAAATGAAAATTGAAAATTTTATTATAATTATTCAAAATTCAATATTTATCAACATTGAGTGGATATGATATTTTTCGGTTGCTAAATATTATATGTGGTATACAGCAACTTTAGAAATTCTAAAATTTTATTATTAACAGATGCCTTACATGGAAATCTGGTATCCTTATTGTCAATCTATATTTGAATTTCAAGGGAACCTTTATTAGTTGACAAAATAGACACAAGATAAGTCTACTACCATAATTTAAAATTTTTTTAATATTTAAAATGACTTCACATCTTAAAGAGACTTTGTAGATCAAAGTGCTTGCAGTTAGATCAAGAAATATGCTTCCATAATCATTATGGAGAAAAACTTCTGTGTATGTAGGCTAATATCCTAGAACATTGATAGCTTTTCAAAAAGAAATAAATATCTTGGAGAAGAAGCGTTCTTCAAAGATTAAAAAAATGATTACATCCAGAATAGTTTATTCAATTAAAAGACGTATTAAAAAACAGTTTTAGAACTATAAACATTTTGGATGGAAAAGAATCTGCATAGACAGTCCAAATCTATATATCAAACTATGTAAGTCACAAATATTTTTAGGATAAGTTCTAAAGTGTCTTAAACTATATACAAATTCTTAAAAGTTACCAAGACACATAATATTATACCTTTGAAATACATCAAAATTTAAGAAAATTCTTAGGTAGGAGAAGAAAAATTAATATTTGTGTATATCTTTATATTTGTAGTGAGATCTAGGAATACATAACGCTGAAAATTAAAAAAAAAACCATTAGCTTATATTTTTCTTATAGACTAACATTTTAATAGTTATAAAAATAAACTATATGCTTGGGAAAAAATGAATTCAAATATTGAAAGCAAAAGTGATAAACTAAATGCAAGATGGTCAATTATTTAAAAAAGACAGCAATTAAGACTATGAAGTATATTGCAGGGAAGAATGCTTAGACTGGCATCTTAAATCTGCATGGTAAGTTATATAGGTTGCAAATATGTCTCGCATATTTAAAAATGCTTAGGATAAGTCGCCCGGATAATACAAGATTTATTAAAAGCTTCCCAGATTCTAATACCTTTTACTTCAATGTCACAGAAACAAAACCATAGGTTGGTTGGTTTATTGCTCAACGGTCATTTTTTTGCACAAGAGGGATAGTTAGACCAGGACCTACGGTTTAAAGTGGTTTCCGAACCACTACAAACATCCATGCTCAAGGTGGGATTCGAACCCACGAACTGTTGAACCAAAGACAAGAGCGCTAACCACTCGGCTGCCAGCTGGGCGAAAACAAAACTATCAAAAATTGCTCTGGTTTGAAATAGCCCAATGATTATTTTATAACTTATTTTACGGAATTATAAATCTCTGCATTGGGCAAGTTAACAGCAACTAAACTCACTTATTTAAAAAAGAGTTGAAAATGATAAAATAATTTCAGCATTGCTCCTGGAATAAGAGAGACAACCAATGATATTGATAACATTATAGTATAAATTTTGGTAACTTTCTGAGATCTTTTTAGAGATTAGTGAAACGGTGTTGAGTAGTTTTATTTTTTGATATATAAGATAACTGTGTTAAGAATACCTCAACTACTTAAGATGATATCTATTGTAAATTTTTTTCCCAATGAAGAAATATCATCACAAAATGATATGATCTTATATGCTTCTGTGTTAATTATGCGAAGACTTTTTGTTTAATTGCTAGTCCCATATCTAATGTTTCACTATGAAAATAAGAAGCTTCTGAGCTAGAGATAATGTGATTCCCATTAAGAGAAATATTGACAAAAGATTATTAGTTCCATTATAATGAATGTGAAAAAAGAATACTTAAAATGTTTAACATTCGTACAGGAAATGTTTGATATTTTGAAACAAATATTCGAAAATAAAAGTTGGAGAATAAAAAAAGAAGAGAAATATTTAAAAGGTTTAATATTCGAATACAAATGCTCGTAAATAAGATAAGTTGGAGAAAAATAAGAGAAATATTTGGAATCCTTAACATTCAAGCAAGGAATGTTTAATATTGGAAAATAAGAAGTTGGACAACTTTGCCTAGATTTCTAACATTTGATAATAAACACAATAAACATTTGATAATAAACATTTCAAAAATAAACATGCTTATGATTAATTGTTTAATTATGAGACCATAGGAAGAAAAAGTGTATAACTTCTGCTGCTATAGTAACTATTTTGTCTTGTAGGGTAACTATTTTTGCAGGATTCATAAAATATGTAATTTGAAAAAGATAAACTCTTCAGATAAATTATTACCATAATCTCTTCTTTGCACCAAACTCCATGTTTATAGAAATTTTTAATCAAAATTTATTTTCATTCAAATAAAAAAACTGGTATTTTAAGATATACAAAAATAGTTTTTTAGTGTATTTTAAAAAATTTCACGCGCGGATTGAAAACGTTACACGTGAAGGAATGAAAATCTAATTAAAGATTGAAATTAATGATGTTGGTTTTAAATAAAATACATAATACTTGGATGGGGTATATGTTGGTCATAAAATGAAGCATATTTAGTCTCATGGTGTCTTTTCCCCATTTCAGAATGCCCAATATTCCTCAAATAATGTCTCTAATTTTAACTTTTTCTATTAATACAAAAATAAAAATTTAAAATGACTAAAAAATTTTATTTTTTAATAATTTTTGATATTTATATTAATAATTTTGATATCGTATTGAATTACATGCATTAATTCAAGTTATTTTTCATTTGTTCATAAAAAATAACTTTTAATATAAATTCTCTCAGACACTCTTCATAAAAAATAACTTTTAGACAAATTTTCTCAATATTTTTTAATATAAATTCTCTCAGACAAGGTGCTAGAAATATCTATTTCCCTTGACCCAACATGGCGATGATTAAGGTCTGTTGACAAGAACCGATCAATACGAAGAATATTCAGTAAGTCCGATGTTTAGAATAATTTTCTTGCGAGGATTTTTGTAAACAAAAGAAATACTACCAAAGAAAAAAGCTTCCCCGAACTGAAGATATTATTCTGTTTTTTTCCCCAAGACTTCCTAACTCCTGTTTTCTAAATCAGGACTTTTTTTTAGAGATTTTATTATCATTTTACCACGAGTTCGGGATCGAGTTTGACTGACTTCCAATACTGAAGCGAACTTTAAGAGAATGTATTCCATCCGATGATATTGAGTAGGACAGGTTTGTATTTCCGAGGTTGGTTTGTTTATTGTTTGGGTTGCATCGCTACCTTTTCATTGATTTTTTTTTTATTTTATTTTTATTTTATTTATTTATTTTTTTTATTTTATTTTTCACGATTTTATCTCGATGTTTTACCGCACCATGTCGAATAAATTTGATTCAGAAAACACATCTACTTTTCCTTTTTTTTTTCTCTCTCTCTCTGTTCCTGAATATATGAAATTTCGCATTTTACCTAAGCTCGGATTTCAATATTCGATTTATTTGAATCCTTCTTTTTTTTTTTTTTTTTAACATTCCCAGAAGTATTAGCGAAACACTTTAATATGTGATCCCAAAAGAGGTTTTGTTGGAAATGTTGAAGTTGAGGATTTAAGGTTGAGAAGAGGAAAGAAGGCTATTTGTTCCTGTCAAAATATTCAGCAATGTTTAAACAATTACATTCGCATCGTATTAACGTTGTTTGTATTGATCAAAGTTCTCGGTCTCAGTACTTTTGGTGTGAGGTTTTAAATAAATCTTAATCGGAAACCTGTCACTGTCCAAAGAAAAAGAAAATGTCAATGTTTCGGAAGATTTACGTTGTAAATTAGAATTTAATTGTGATTTTCATTTCATGGCTTCGAAACGGAAAATAAAGAATGCAAAGCTTTAATAAATATAACATTTCAAATTCCTATAAAAATAGAGAACGCCCTCGCTAAAGTGTATACAATAAAGATAAATTTAGAACAAAATTAAAGTTTTTGTGAAAAATACTATTATTAGTTTAGTTAACAAAAGGTATGATAACAACATAATTATATATATATATTTGTATAACAACAACAAATAAAATTCTTAGCTGTTAGTCCGAGAAATTTTTACTTGAAATTGAATTGAAAAAGGCGACGGGGAATGGAAATGAAACTTATAGCAAGATGTTAGTCTTTGGCTAGTTTAAAATTATTTACATTTTAAAATTTTGATAACCACTTTTGTAATTAATTTAAATTGTAATTAAAAGTGATTTTCATGTAAAGTTTCTTACACTACGATGCATATCCTAATATAACTGTGGACTCTTAAAAATGGAACTTCCTGTTCTTTTCTCTTCTTTAAAATTGTCATTTATGTGTAGAGGCTTGAAGTGAAGAAAATACGGCTTTGGATCTTCAGTTTTTTAAACATTCCTTTTGTATATTTAGAATTTATACATTTTAAATTACTATATAATTTTTTTATTTTTTTTATTTTTGAAAAAATATTTTTTGCCTGTTGTAGAACGTGTTTTCAGCTTTTCCAATATGCCGCCAATCGAAAATGAATTGGAACATGGATAAAAGGTATCCCGGATGCAGTATTTAGGAAATTCGTAACTGAAAGCAAATGTCAAACTTTCCACGCATCATATGATTTGTTTTTAGATCGCATTTCTTATTGTAAATAATTTTTTGGACAAAGCTAAGCAAATAATAAATATTGTTAAAAAATAACATGTATTGTTAAAGAAATAGTTTACATTGTCGCATTTACGAGTCGCAATTTTTTCCTGAAAATTAAATACACGTTTCCTCCCCCCACATTAAAGTCATGGATCGTAACAGTTGGTGGGCTTCCCATATAACTTAATTAATACTTATCATAGGCGTGCATAAATGTTATGTTCAATTATATGTAAAACTATATCGAATGGATAAATTCTGTTTACTTGAAACTTTGACTAATTTAGTCGAGGAAACACGATGATTATTTTAATGCATGTGCAGAAATTAATGGCTGGCTAATAATGGTTTTCAGGTTATATAAAAACAATTAATTTTTGCTCCCTCATTTGATAAAACAAAACTTGAAAGTATATAAACGCATCAGTGAATAAAACGCCTTGAATCTCGGCAAACTTTTGCAGCAGAAATACATAACAGAAAGAAAGATAAGAAGATTCCCTTGTACACACATTTTCACATATCACGCATTTTCATAAATATTCTATAAACAATTACTCGCATTATTATAATGGAGTGGGTAGCCGTACAAGCAAAAGTCGTTATCAGGCATCTGAGCACCGTTTGCATGTTAAGCTAAAATCAGTAGCACAACAGATCTCCAGGACTAAGACCTACAGTGCTCATACCTGTTTTCTAACCAAAGGCCTTTGGGTGCGTAGCATATCTCCCGATTAGTTGGTCAGTCTAACGCGAAACCCATAGTGTTGAGTTTCCAAGTATGTTTGGCACTCAGTTTTATCGATCCATTGAAGGGATGAAAGGCTGAATCAACCTTGCCTAGCCCGAGGAATGAGCATCGAACCTGTACCTTGGGAGAGCGTAGCGCTGCCACTATACCACCAGGATTGCTTTTGCATGTTACTCTCTGGAAACATCCATATTCACGAAGGAAACAGTCACAAGGTAAACAACCACAGAAAAATCCAAATATCCACTTTGATAGCTCTGAACACCGAAAGCAGAAACACATCACTTCAAATTGTTCTACGATGAATGATCGAACCAGTGACCTTCTTCAGAAGAACGCTGACTGATCACGATAACAATTTCAACTAGCTTTTATGTCATAATACTTAAAATTTGAGAGATTTTTGAAAAAAAAAGCAAATTCTAAAACTAAGGTAAATTTAAAAATTGTTTTCGTTCATTGTTCTACGATTTATTTTATCCACACAGGGGAATATTACAAAACAAGATTTGCAATTTAAAGTGAATTCCAGACCCCTGAAAATATTCCCACACAAGTTTGTAGTCAGGATTATCAATTTTAAAATAAAAGCCCTTGACCCTTCAACTACAAGTTTCAAAAATTCGTGGACGAATCCTATCTTGAGTTTGCAGTGGTTTGGAAACCACTAAACTACAAGTTTCCTTTTAATCAGCCCTTGTGCGCGAAAAATGACCATCGAGTAAATTAAACCAATTAAAGAAGCAAGCCAATTAAATCAATTTTTAAATGAAATAATTATATATAATTGTGGTTTCATCCTAATAAAAATGTAAATACTAAAAAAATATATCAATAATACACACGATATCAATTTCTTCTTTCGAAAGTACAGAAATTAAAAATATGAGTATATTGTTCTAAAAGTTGGTTAAACTATTTAAATACTCCCAATTTTCCTTTTTTCCCCATCAAACTTATTGAAATTCCGAGAGGAAAAAAATTCATTATTTCGAAGTCTCTGGAGAGGAAATTAATTATGCTTAATGGGTTGATTTTGGACACGGAATCAATCAGCGAATTATACAGCTTAACAAATGGGACGAAAGTAACAAAGCCCCTATATCATTCCCTTCAATACCGTTACGTGACCGAACATCACTTCCCCCACCCTCACACTGGGTCATTTTTACATAATCAACAGCTGTAACTTTTACATCCCTCACCCCACGGGAGAACGCTAAAAAAATAAAGATTGTTCATTCCCCCTCTCCCCACCGTAAGGAAAAATTACTTCGGGATGATGATGACCCCACCCCGCACACCAAAAACCAAAAAAAAAAAAAAAGATGTCACCCTCACAAGCAATCCACACCAACACACAAACCCTCATCAGCATCTTCCGCATCTTGCAACATGAGGTTAAGAGGCGTGAGCGATGGAGGGTGAAAAGTAGATAAAAAAAATGTCACAATTTTTTTTTCTAGTTCCCATTTAAAGAGTGAAGTTGAATGATTTTTAGAGTCGTATTTTTCAGGGTGAATTTAGTTTTCGATGAGTGAATCGTAATCGCATTGTTCTGGACTCCGGTTGGGATAGATGCGTATTTCACTCACTGTCGTAAGTGAAGGAATTCACTTGTGTGGGGGGAGGGGTCAATTCTTATTGTGACAGATGACCCTCTCCCCTCCTTAAAATGTTGTATCTCTTTAAATGGTTTTTCGAGATTTTATTGATTCCAGCACAGACTATTTACGAAGCCTCCACACACGAAATGAAACCATTTCGATCGCCAAAGAGGTTATTTTATGTACCTGGATTTTTTGGTCAAACGATAGCATTCTATTTGAGAAGAAGGGTCAGATTTTATTGCCACAGATAATTCCTATCCTCTCTCATTTAAATTTTCTGTAAGGATCTCAAATTGTTTTTCGCCATTTTGTTGAACGTAGTATAAGATACTCATAATAAAGCCACCACTTTTAAGAGTCTATTTTCTTTTACTTGGAGTATTTACCCAAATGATGCCAGTCAACATGTGTGAGGGAAAAAGGACAATTCTCTAATTGTTCCTTCTCAATTTTTTAAAAATGATTTAAAACGTTAAGATAAGTTTTCCTGAATTTATTGCATCAAAGGATATACGGTGACTTAGAAGCAGGGGAACATTTTTTAGTGCGGAAAGTTCTGGGTTTGATCCCAGCCCTAGTTAAAGAACAGAAGATGGATATTATAATTCTACATGCACGTTTGCTCGGGTGGATGCTTGAGAGTTTTCTGGGTTTAATCCTTTGACACTCGTGAATACATCTATAAATGAGAGGTTCCATCGGATAGCACTTTATGCAATGATTATTAAAATGCTTTATAACATTCTTAAGCCGTTACGTTGGCTATCACAAGAGGTCAAAACCTAATACAAAGTTCTCTTAGCAAATTTATGGAGCTACTATTCTCGAAATAGAGTAGTTTCTTAATATTTACTTGCGAAAGCAATTCCCGCTGATTTTAATATAAATTTTTATTCATACACAGTCAATAATATTAATAAGTTATGCATAACATAGTGTTAGTATTTTCTCTTGTGGATGATTATAAATTCCATCTTAGTCACAAAAGAACAACAACATAAATTGGATGTTTCCCTTTCTATATGCGCATGCGTGAGGGTGGATGTTTAGGAGTTTTCCAGTTTAATCTCTTTTCACAAATGAATTCGATTCATTATCAATGAAACGCTCTTCAAGAAAGCAAAACTAAAGGGAAAAATTATTGCGTTATTAGTTATTAAAATTACATTCTACATCAAATTTATGTCAATCAATTTATTCAACATATTTAGGCATTTTCTAGACAGCCATGATTTACACTATTTATTTAGTAATGGTTTCTATGAAAGAATTTTCTCCATTATTATTTACCAATTGATCATTTGCTTATCACCTGTTAATGTATTTTAAAGTGTTTTTTGTTTTTTTTTTTTTTTTTTTTTCCCTTCTATTGGTCTCGGCTTACAGTGTTTCTTTTTTATAAATTAACAAACTGCCGATAACCAATAGTTACGATTGCAGATTCAGTAACTTGTATTCCTTGTGAAAATTTTGAAGAATAATAACATGAAGAATAAATAACAATGAGATTGCTACTCCATTACAAATGTTTCAATGTGCAGATTATTATATATTCATCGTATTTACATGAGAACTATTGCAATTATTTGCATTAGTGTGTAATTAATATGCAATTTTTAGTTTTTATTAATAATAATTATTTTTATTATTAATAAAAACTAAAAATTGCATATTAATTACACACACATTAAAATAATTATTAATAATTTTTATTCATAATAATTATTTTTTTATAATTAATAAAAATTATTAGTTAATAATAATTTTTAAAGCAAATCATACTTAAAGAACTCGTCTACATTAAGTATAAATACACTACTGTCCATTAAAATTACTATACCAGGAAGAAATGCGGATAACAAAATGATATTTATTGGACAAATATATTATACTAGAAATAACAAGTGATTATATTTTCAAAAAATTTGGATATATATATATATATATATATATATATATATATATATATATATATATATATAGATATAGATATAGATCCTGAGAAATCAGTACCCAGAACAACCACCTCTGGCAGTAATAACAGCAGTTATACGCCTGGGCATTGAGTCAAACAGAGATTGGATTGCATGTACAGGTACAGATGACCATGCAGCTTCAACACGATGCCACAGCTCATCAACCGTAGTGACTGGCGTTAGGTGACGAGCCAGTCTCTCGGCAACCATTGACCAGACGTTTTCTATTGGTGAAAGATCTGGAGAACGTGCTGGCCAGGGCAACAGCCGAACATGTTCCGTATCAAGGAAGGTCCGTACAATACCGGCAACATGCGGTCGGGCATTATCCTGCTTAAACGTAGGGTTTCGCAGGGTTCGAATAAAGGGTAGAGTCACGGGTCGTAACACACCAGAAATGTAACGTGCACTCTTCAAAGCACCGTCAATGCGAACAAGAGGTGACCGAGACGTGTATCCAATGGCACCCCATACCATCATGCCAGGTGATGGGCCAGTATGACGATGACGAATGCACGCTGCCAGTGTGCGTTCACCACGATGCCGCCAAACACGGATGCGACCATCATGATGCTGTACACAGAACCTGGATTCATCTGAAAAGATGACGTCTCGCCATTCGTGCGCCCAGGTTCGTCGTTGATCACACCATTGAAGGCGCTCTTGTCTATGACGCAGCGTCAAGGGAAGCCGCAGCCGTGGTCTCCGAGCTGAGAGTCCATGCTGCTGCAAACGTCGTCGAACTGTTGGTGCAGACACTTGTTGTCTTCCAAACGACCTGGTTTCTAGACTCACGGCTCCTGATGTGGTTCCGCGATCCATTACGGCCATGTGGATAATATGCCTGTCTTCTCGGCTGCTAGTGATAGGTGGCCGTTGAGATCCCGCATAGCGTTCCGTATTACCGTCCTGAACCTATCGATTCCATATTCTGCTAACAATCATTGGATCTCGACCGACGCGAGCAGCAATACTGCGATAAGATAAACCGCAATACCGGTACGCTACAATTCGACCTTTATCAAAGTCAGAAACGTGCTGGTACGCATTTCTCCTTCTTACACGAGGCATCGCAACAACTTTTCACCAGGCAACAACGTTCAAATGCAATGTGGTTATGAGGAACCGGTTGAACAATTTCTTCATTTAAACACAATGTAGGTGTCGCTACTGGCGCCTGCTTTGTCTGAATGCGCTGAAAAGATAATCATTTACATATCACAGCACCTTCTTCCTTTCGTATAAATTTCACGTCTGTAGCATGTCGCCTTCTTGGTGTAGCAACTTTAATGGCCAGTAGTGTAAGAAATCTAGATTATAATATTAATTTTGTCAAAAAATCTTTTAAAATTGCATTAATACGTAAAAAATTTAGAATTTAACAAATACTTTTATATCTAATATTTATCATTTCAGAGTCTGTTCCTTTCAATTTTCTTAAGCATTTTCTGATATATACCTTTAATACCCTTAATGAAATCCTTCGGTAAATAAACCTGTGAAAAACAATTACCCGGCATGTAGGTATGTATTTTAAACAGCATGCATACATAGAGTCATGCACAATCTGATTCCATACTTCTCCAGCAAAAGCATTATCATTAAATTCAGATGTGATCAGATTTTTCTTTCTATTTTTGACAGCAGAATCAATTTGTCAAAAAACTCTTCTTTCTCCAAAAATGCCTAATTGCCCTAGTGTTTGTCACAAAGATATAAAACCTAGCTTCATTCTTATCGGCCATCAATTAACAGAATTGGATCTGTCAGACTTTAAGGTTTCTTGAGGTCTTGCAAAACCTTCACACGTGCGCGCCGAAAAGAAATGCCACTCTTTATTTTCGCATCCGGGCAATTTTCATTCCACCCATTTGCAAATGACTTCTTCTTTTAAGGGGGGCTCTCCGATTCCTTATCACGAATAAGAAATGAGAAAACATTAGAAGTAAAATCTGCATTTCCACTCCCTATCCCCACTTACCACGTCTTCTACCCAAGATTGATCAAAACAACTGCATGAAAGTTGGGAGATGAGCAACAAAGAACAAAAAAAAAAAAAAAAATTCTTCCTCTTCTTTATCATTAAAATAAAAAAGAGCCCTTACTAATCACGAGTGGAACTTCGCTCTCAGCAAATAGATTCAGAGTTATCTGCATATTTTGTCATCAGAGAATCTGAATTGATTTTTTTAACGCGCCATATTCGGGAGAAGACGTCAAGTGTGTTGCCATCCTAATGGAACCAATTTTGTAAGTCATCGGTTTTTCCCCCAAGAATGCTTTGATACTAGGCCCATTAAATGCAACTTAATTCAACATAAAATTGCTTACGCATGATTTGGAATCAACCGCAGATGTTTCTTTACTTTTCGAGCGGAAATTCGAGTTGAATGGATAAATTTATTGTTTGCTAAAATTAACACAAATGTATATATGTTTTAAAAATAAGTCACACACTTTGTGTTCTATCTAAAAATTCTACAAAATAATTAATGCAATATCATTTTTTTTTGTTTGTTTGTTGCTGCATGTTATACTTTTTGCACTTGACTAATTCGATCAAAGCTTATAGCTTAAAATGATTTCCAAACCATTGTACATATCTATTTGCGATATGGGAATTGTATATTGTACATTATATATTGAATTAGTCACTTTCTCTTTTTTATAATTTGAAGTTAAAATATGCATAAATATATTCCAATGTTCTTCTTATGCAATTAATATATAAAGGTAATTATACTTCTGCATTTGCATCTCATTAAATATGTTGGGGTATTTACTCTTGAGTACATCTTAAGAAATATCTGTAACCCATCTTACATGGTTATTGCATTAAATATGTTGGGGTATTTACTCTGGGGTACATCTTAAGAAATATTTGTAACCCATTTTACATGGTTATCTGTGAATGCTCTAGATTTCAATTTAACACAGCTTTTAGTATTATTATCACCCAAATGTATCGCCTTATAATTGTCTGAAATCCACTTTAAATTGAAAATCTCAAACAGAATTGGCCTTTGTGTGCAAACTTAAATTTTGGTTTTAATTTTTGACCATAATAAAGTGATGAGGATATTTTAGTCAAATGCTTTTCTTGCAATATATTTATATCATACCAAAACAGACAACTTAAACTTAAGTTAATGTCAGATTCCTTAGCAACAAGAGTCTGGCTGGTTTGGAATTTGGCATAACTTTTCATTGGAATTTAGCATCAGCTTAATTTGCTTGTTTATCAATTGGCAGACACTGTTTGTTCACTAGGGTTAATTCGATCAAGATTTACTATTTAAAATAAAACCCTAACCGTAAAAAATATCTATGTTTGAAGTGGGAATTGAATCTACAAACTGTTGAATTGAAGAAGGAAAGGTTTACCATTCAGCTGACAGCTTGATGTATTTCTCGTAAAAATGAATACTACTGACCACATGCGTATAAAATGTAGCTTTAAAGAGACAGACTCATATTTACGTACAGATATTTTTTCTGGTATTTTTTGTCTTTTCATATCATAATTATTTTGTTTTATTTTTATATCTTTTCCACAATATTGAAAAGAATTTTTTTATAAGCTCACACAAGATACATAAATAAAATTTTCAATTAGCACACATATTTTTTCATGATATATGGCAACCAAACAAATCACTTTTTATATCACATATGCTGTCACCAATGTAAATATGCAGCTTTGGCGAAATTTTACCATTACAAGAACAGCAGAAGGACAAGAGGTATAATGCAGCAACTTAGAATGTCACCGGAAAAAAAAATTCTGTTTTCGAACTTCGATTTTGCCGCCATCTGTTACTTCCGAAATTCGTGTGATGATGCTTTATCCCGTATTAGTATTCCACGGAGGACGCGGGTCCTGGTCAAGTGTGATCGAATACAAGCGAAAAATTGCTTTTGAGGGAACAAACTTAAGTACCACCCAGCAGGTGGTACTTTTACTGATAGTAGTCGCCAAATATCGGTGCCAAATGTAACGAAAAATCGCCACAAAAAAATTTCGATCTTACATAAATTAAAGGAAATTTTTTACCATTTTTAAAAGTTCGGTGATCAACTCCAATGAAATAATTACGTTATATTTTATGAGAAAAGTATAATTTATTTTTTATGCCTGTTTGGCATTTCTTAAAATATATTCCAATTTTTCTTCATATGTGCTAAAATAAATGGAACATTATTATACACAAAAATTAAGAAATCAATAGTTCCTTTTTTTTCTTTATTAATTTATTCATAATTTATAATTAATAAATTATGTTTACTCAAAATTTTTTTACATTATTAATTTAATTTTTTTAATTTTTAGTGAAATTAATTTCAAATAATATAATTTAATTGTTAATTGCTGAATTTTCGAGTTCTATTTTCAATGCATTTTAGGTCAAAATAAAAGTAATTATTAAGAATTTATATAAATTTATATAAAGTCATAAATATAATACTTTATATATATATTTATGACTTTAAATAAATTTATATATATATATATAATATTAAGACTTTATATTTATATACACTCACGTATATTAAAATATATTTTAAAATATATTTAAAAAGTAAATTGATTTATGCACAAAAATATTTTTAGGAGTAATTACAAAACAAAACTAGAATTCTTTCGTTTAAAAAATCTCAGTAGAATATTTAGAAAAATTCAAAAACTCTATTGAAACATGATGTTAAGAGTAGATTAATTCTGCAATATATTTCCAACTGTTTATTTCTGTTGATCGTGGCCACTAAATATTGGTAAATACTTCTCAATTTTGAATGACAATCAAATGACGAGGTTAACACCTGAGTAAACACTTTTTTTTTTTTTTTTTTTTTTTTTTTTTACTGTAGCTCCATACTAATAGAAAGGTTTTTAACTCTGTGTAACTTTTATACAACATATATATCTAATAGATTTAGTTACTACAATGCATTTCCTACATTCTATTTCTGAAGACCGAAGGTACTAAGCATACTCAATTACTTCGCTATTTTGAAACCGTTCAAGTAACTGAGCTGGTTTCTAACTGTCTAAACATCCACATCACATTAGCGAAAAGTCATGAAACCCATGAATGATTAGCCCACATTTTTCTCTCACTATGGCTACCTTCGATTGAGTGAGATATAGAACCCGCTATTTTGTAAGCACATAAGAGTTACTTCCCCACCGGGACACTGTGGTCTTTGAAGATATATTTCCAGTTCAATCATTATAATCTGGAATGCTTAAACTTTTTATTACCATTTCTTAATTTTGTTTCAAAGAAATCAAATGAAATGTATTTTGTTAAACCGTAAAGAGAATTTTAGCATAACATTGAGAAGTTCAGTTACAGTGATAGTTTATATTTTTAATTCTATTAATTTCTTAGTTTTTTTATATATAAAGTTTTTATTTAATTTTTTACTTCCTTTTATTATAAATAGCAGAATTGCGATATTACACTGATTTTTTATTATTATTATTTTTTTTTATGTTTACGGACTTCCAAAGTTAGTGATTTCCTCTTTATTCTTCTAATCTCTGTAATATATAAGTTATGTGTCAGCACATGTATATAATAACACACACACAATAAGTATCACATTTTTATTATTTTATTTATACAAAACATTTCTATCGATTAAGTTACTGCAATAATTTTTCGTTTGTTCGTTTCTGCAACACAAATAACTAAACCTAAAACAAAAATTTAAAAAAAATGAATGAATCTTCGCCTAATTTTAAGTTTTGGTCTAGTGGCAAGGTCGACAACTGAGCTGGAAAGCTGCACCCCCCACCTAAACACGCGATTGGGTATGGGGACGCAAATGGGATTCGGAAGAGCAGTAGATTTTATATGAAATGTAAACACTCTATGCACTCTCTCAACAGCCTGGTCTTCAGCTTGAGCTTGTATTGAATTCGTTATTTTCCAAGCATAAACTCTTCTCCTTTTTCTACTTTCTTTGTTAACATTTTATAACAAATGATTTTATATAAATATATAACAAAAAATTTTATATATATATAACAATTAAAAAAAACTATTTCATTTCAAATTTTAACTTGCTGAAAAAAATTTAAGAAAGAATTTCTTTTTTTATAATTTATGACTAAACTCTATTTTTGAAATTTTTTTATCGATATTTTTTTTATTATTATTTTTTTAATATTTATCATTATGTCGTTATCTTATTATACAAAATATTATTTCATATTAAGTTTATGATATATTATTTAATAATTCTTTTATGCTTAAAAATAAACAAATAGGATAATGTGTGAAGTACTAACATTTCTCAAATATCCGTCATTTAAATATTGTGCAGAATTAATAATACATTTTTTAAAACGTGCTTCTACATTTTGTTAAAATTTACAACTAGAATTCAAAACAGTGCTTTATATTTAATGATAACAAAGCAAATATTTACTTTAATATTTGTAAAGGAAATTTCTATTATGGGTATATATATATATATATATATATATATATATATATATATATATATATATATATATATATATATATATATATATATATATATATATATATATAATGTGCAATTTTTATAAAATCGTGTTCTTTCTTAATTATTTTTATAATAGTACTTGCTTTTTCAATAGTTTAGCTATTCTTAGAAATGAGTTTGTTTTTGTAATAATATGATGTATTTTAATGATTTAGCCTGCTAATGATGACCTATTAAATGAATTTTATATTATTATTTTTTTTTAAAAAAATGGAGCACATATTTTTTAGAACTTAAATTTTTATCACTTCATAAGTTGGCGCGGCTCTCGCCAACACTTTTTATTTGTAGAATTGGATGTTGGCAACCCTTTGGTCCACTCTTGGAAATACAACCTTAAAAGACGTATTTGGACGTGGTCAGCATTGTTTTAAGCGGACGACTTTTAGATTCTGGGCTTTTATAAGAAAAAGCTGAATTTTGAGAGATTCTTCTTTTATTGTTTCTCCCAAGTGAAAAATAATAGCCTCGTGAGAAATATAAAAGTCTTCCTTCTTGTAATTTTTATAGAGCAGCTATCAAAATAAAATATTATAGAATATTTCCATCTTTAATTGAACCTGTTTCACATAATTTAATTTAGTGTATAAATAATTATAAATTTTGAAAATAATTTGAATATTACTAACTTAATAACAATAGAATTATATATTATTTGCTTATCATGTTATTGACTTAGTTAACAATAGAATAAAAATTTACTTTCCTTCGCTATGCGAGCAATATCATATTAATTACACGATATAACATTCTGTTTTGTCTCATATGTTTATATCATGAGAGTAAAATAAGGACGTAATTAATTATATCTTGAGAATTATATCATACATTATTAAATTATCATTATATTTTTGGATTAAATGACAAGACAAGGAAAATTCCTTTTTTAATAGAAGAAAGCAAATAATACTAAAAAATAAGTATAAGTTTCTTTATCTTAAATAGTTTATTCGTTTCTTACTTCATAGTATAAAAATTTGTTTATTTTCTGAATATATATTATTTACAACTAATTTATTGAATTACATTTTCACACCAAAAATGATATTTGAAAAATTAAGTCTTGTACTTATTTTCTCTTCCTTGGTTGACAAATACCAAATTTAATTTTGGTTTAATAGAAGCAGTGTACCGCATTTAAAATATTAATTCATTTAATTAACCATAATTTTACCGAATAATAGTGTCTTAAAAATTAATGTTTGACTTCAAATTCCACGGGTAGCTTCGAATGTGATTTTTTGCTCAATCATTTGATATTATGAAATTAATTATATAAATTTTTATTTATTTCATGATTTCAATATTTATATAATTCAAGAATTTTATCATATTTTGAATTGATTTTTCAAATATTGATCATCGCAGAAAAATTATGAGACAACTCAAAATGTAGCTTTATTAAAATATTTCCCGAGACGTTTATCCTTCTTTTCGGCTGACTAAAAAGACATATAATGAGGAAATATATATATTATTATTTGGGGAATGTTAGATAAGCTTTTTTTAAGTAGAATGTTTATACAATACACTAATTCATTCAATGAATTATATATTCTTGCTTATAGTGATGTATTAACAAGTGATTGTTATAGCATTTTTTCTCAATAATTTAAATATTTTTTTATTTGGAATATAATAGAGAAATACTTCTAAAATACCTTTTTTTTTAAATAAAAGCACTTAGCTACACCAAATTCAAAATTTTAATTTGATGCAATTAACCATTTTAATTAGAATTTTTTTTCTCCTGGAAATTTTAAATGAATCAATAAATTTTGCAATTTTCATAGTTGTTTTGAATATTAACAACGGGTAAAGAATACAATGTCTGAAATTCTATTGATATTTTAACATTGCGTGGCCAGTTTTTTTTTTTTTTTTTTTTTTTTTTTTTTTACATTTTGGTAATGCACAGAGCAGATTGACTTCTAAAAGGGCATTTAACAGTGCAATTTTATTAAACTCCCAACCATCTACTTCCTGCGTTTGCCATGGCAGGTGGTTGTACAGTACTCTTCGGAGTACAAAGTCGCAGGTTCATCCCAGCCACTGTTGAATAAAGGGAGATAAGTGTTACCTTTCAGTCTTTTGCATTGCACATGCGTCGTGGAGGGTGCTTGGGATTTTTCTGAGTTTCCTCACTATCACCATATGAATACGGTCCACTATCTATGAAGAATGCAATTTACAGGATGGAAATTAAGATGCCCTACAACATGCTTAGGCTGCTTGGTTGTTCACTAGACTTGTCAAAGCTTCTACTAAGACAGATCTACATGCAGAAAGCAGACTTCTTGTTGTTCAGCCATAACTAGGATCGAATCTGTGACTTTACACACAAAAAAGCGTGATTTTACTACTAAGCCATAGAGAGCTCTTTATCAATCATTTGTGTATTTACGTTATGATAATATTTTTAATACAACGAGTTTCATACTACCTACTTCTTTAAGAAAAAAAAACTTTAAATACCACCGGTCATTTCGACAGTTTGAATTATTTCTAAGTGACGAAGTCAACACCTGAACTTTTACCCTTCTCACCCCGTTACGCCACCCAACTCTCTTTTAAGGTAAGGTAAAACAACAAATATGAAGGTGAGGAAAATATATTAAATTTTGCTGCAATTTATATTCAAGGGAATTTTTGAAAGATTTTTCTTTGTCTTAAATAACGAGGAATTTTCCCAATGCACAGTTATTGAGTTACATAAATTATTAATTATATAACTCAATAACTGTGCACTGCACGCATTATTTTATGAAAACAAAGATAAACAATGTGCACGAAATAGAAAACATTACCCATTAATACTGCTATCAAGTCAGGAAAATCCCTACTTTTCCCCTTTTGTCGAAAATATCCCCCAATACAATAGACACATTACAGAGAACATTAATCAACTCTTGCGAATGGGGTATCATTTTAACACTCGCCTAATACTATCTCCGGGTAAATACCCGGATGCTTAACTGTGCAAACCCCACCCCAACCTGAACTGGAAGTCCCAAATCCCTGTCCCTGCCAAATTTTCCACGCAGATGAATATGTTCCGGGACAAGGTTGTTTCGGCTTAATCCAGTTGGTTAGATATGGATTTGTCAGTGCACGCGCACAAATGTACACTCTGGGGACGGAGGCTTACGGGCAGATGGCAGCGTCAGCCCGGAGTTACAAGGTGTCCATTAGGTGAAAGACAGAGGCTAAGATTGCAGATTAATAGCCAGTCACTGTTTTTAAAGGATGGAGCTGGATGTCTCGGAAAGTCCAACTGCTTTTGCGGCAGCAACATTTTCCCGATATCAACTTCGTAAAATGAAATGTTTTGAAAAGTTTGTTTAGAAGAAAGAAAGAAAAAGATAAAAGCATTGCTCCTTTAACTTTTAAATTATGAGTTTGCGATACACTGAATCTAGTTCTGGTTTGACGCATAATTTCTTAGAGAGAACATTCGTCAAATTACTGTGACGAATCCAGGACTATGATGAATAACGTCATTACTATCACGAATCCACGTCCAGAATCTTATGAAGCATTTAAACAATCATATAGTATTTTAACCATAACTATCCCAATTTATTTTATTTTATTCATTTATTAGTATTATTATTTGGAAAATTTTTGAAATTTTTTTTAAAAATTAGGAAAGGAATGAGAAAAAAGATACATTATGGAAAAATGAGTTGAAAATTGATGTTTTCTGTTGGGAAAAAAATGAGATCAGGAAAACATAAATTATCACAAATGTAAATCCTGTATTCGTATTCCAAATTAAGTTAAATGAAATTAGCATGAGATAATTATACTATGCGCTTATGGAGTCTCAACTAGATTTAGCTGAGCTTGCAGGCAAATGCTTGAGGCATTCATTGTCAGAAGTTGGGGGTTCGATTTCCTTCTTCGGCATATATTTTGCGGTAGCTTAAAATACATTTTAAATGATAGCTCCCCCGTATAATTAGTTACCGTATACTAAAAACAATTATTGTGCAACAAATAAACCAACCGAATAATTTTCTCATATTTCCAGATTCCATTTACACAAGTTTATTGAAAACGATGACAGACTTTTATATATATATATATATATATATATATATATATATATATATATATATATATATATATATATATATATATATATATATATATATATATATATATATATATATATATATATATATATATATATATATATATATATATATGACATAAAAAATTTAAATACTAATGAAAACATAAACTGTTTCAAATAAACGATTTCAAAACTTAATATCTTTTGAAACAAAGAGAAGTGTAATTAATGATTCAATGTCAAACAACGAAACCATTGTAATTAATTTCCAAATTACGATATAGTTTTTGATGAGTGAAAAAAGTTTTAATTTTTAATGATATTTAGTTAAAAAAAAATTGCTTAGTAGATCAAAGATTTTTTTCTTCTGAAAAAACGAATTTGAAAATAAGTATAAAAGGTTTTGAAAATTCTGTTAAGAACACAAATGTATATTATCGTGATTTCATTCATTTTTTTTTATCAATTATTCTTGATTGAAATTTTTATTATTTCCAGTGATTATTTTCATATTCGAATTTCCAAGAAATCTTTGGATTTTAATATTCAAGTATCTTTATTCGACACCTATGCAAAAATACATAAACGCTCTTTGGTATAAAATAAGAAAATATTGAATATTAATATATATATTCTTTAAATTAATTAATATTCAAGTATCTTTATTCGACACCTATGCAAAAATACATAAACGCTCTTTGGTATATAAAATAAGAAAATATTGAATATTAATATATATATATATTCTTTAAATTAATTAATATTCAAGTATCTTTATTCGACACCTATGCAAAAATACATAAATGCTCTTTGGTATAAAATAAGAAAATATTGAACATTAATATATATATTCTTTAAATTAATTAATATTCAAGTATCTTTATTCGACACCTATTCAAAAATACATAAACGCTCTTTGGTATAAAATAAGAAAATATTGAATATTAATATATATATTCTTTAAATTAATTAATAATTTTAATTAATTATAATTAAAATAATAGTTTTAAATTAATTTTATAATTAAAACTATATTTATAGCATTTTTAGGAGTTCCATATAATTATGAGTGATGGTTAATTGTGCAATCTATTATACTGTACACACTATTTATTAATATTTAAATAATTTATGTAAAAAATTGTTTACACTACTTTTCTTTACTAAAACATATTTAATTTTTTTAGCTGTATGATTTGAGTGTATCCTGTTTTTTTGAGGGTGTTTACATTAAAAACTAATTTATATATTATGAAAAATTATTATATTTATTTCTTTTATCACATAAAGTATTATAAATAATGTATTCCCATAATGAAAGAATTTAATTGATGATAGCTTTTTAATAATAATAATCGTTCATTTTACTATTACCTTCAATTTATTCATCATGTTTGTGTGTAAGCTTGTGTGTTAAAAATTGATTGATTGATTCCCAGGATAAAATAGGTTTGAGTTTTTTTCGAATTTAAGTAATTATGGAGAGAGATTGAGAGAGAGAGAGTAAATTGCTAGTATAAAAAAAATTAATTTAATTCTCAGTCTTAAAGTTCAGTGATTTAATCGTAACTTTAGGCAACTATAGCAAAGCTAAAATCATTATTTTTAGATGTTACAAAATTAAAAACACTTGTAATATTTTTTGAGTTTTAAATCGTTTTCTTCTCATAATAAATTTACTTATTTACTTTAAAAATATTAAATTTTTCCTTTTAATATCTGTTTCAAAAACTTTTACTAAAAAATTGGGTATTAAATTCCTGTTTAATACTAGTAAATGTGGAAAATATTTCATTAGTGAAATAAATTTTCCTCTGATAAATAATAATAAACATTCGCTGGGAAATGTATACCAATCAAATCTCCAGTTTTATACAGCGGTCCCCCCTCCCAAACGAAATACGCGTATCTTGCGTAAAAATCTTTTTTAAAAGTTTTAACCCTTAAAACCCCTTTTAGAGTATTTTTGAAGATACTCTAAAAGGGATTTTAAGCCTAATTCTTATTCCCACCGCGGGAGTATTTATCGTGATTCACCGCTGTTTCCTAGTTCAGTAGGTCACTCCAACTCAGGTTGTATGTGTGATTTACATTTCCGCTATAAATATAAATAACTTTAGCAAATCATCTTATAATTTGCACAAAATTTGATTTTGGTAAACCTTTATCAGTAAGAAATATAAATTGAAATATATATCTATCTAAATTTTTACTCAGTGCCTATAAAATATTCTGTAAAAATTCAAGCAATTCGTCAATATTTGTATTTCTCAGTTCCCCGAAAAGAAAAATCAGAACCTTTTTGCTTTGATAAATGGTTCCATGACCCCTGTATTCTTTATCAATTAAAGGCAAAAATTCTAAAAATAGTTTTTTATTCATAAGTATATTTTACGTATTATTAATTAGCCATGTAGGATTTTTTTCATACTTTTGTTGATTAATAATTATCAATTAGATTTTAAAGTGCGTGAGCAAAGGTAACTAAAAGTAAATACACATCAAAACATGTCAAAAAACTTAAAATTCATAAGACACCATTAAATGATGGACACTAAGACACGTTTCAACGGACAAGGGACGTCGGAATGGACACTACACGGTGTCAAAGACACTGTTATAAGACCTATTATGGCTTTGTCTTGGGAACATGCTCTTAGGAGCGAAAGGTTCTGGGCTCAGTCCCAGATAACGTTGATGTGCGTTGCACGTCTGTCGGGATGGGTGATAAAGTGTTTTTCAAGTTTTCTTTCTATCAACATGCAAATATACGTTGTGGTTGTTACTTATGACACTTGGACAAGTCAAGTTTGCTATGCCGTCGGTTATGTGAATTTAAGTCAGTAATGTGCGTCTTTCTTTTAACCAGAGCACCACGAAGGTGTAAGTACGACTTTGCTCTAAACTCTTCCGATAGATAGTAACACCACAGGATCCACTCCATCAATTTTGACATTGATCTAGAGATGGGGAAGGGGAATTTTTTTCAGACATCATGGTAACACGCGCAAATATATAAGTGTATCTCACTACCTAAGAAAAGTTAGCAGAGAGGAAGTCGATAAAGTTACCTGCAAGCATCAAACCCCAAGGTAAGAATTGATCTACCAACTACCGATTCAAAGGCCAATATATTGTCCTCATGTTTATTCATTTAAATTTTTCCTTCAGTAAATGTGTAATTAGATTCCGTTCTCTCCTATTAGAAAATGTTTTATATTTGAAAAAAGTTACTTACGTAGATTTTTATCAGTAAGACGCATCAAAATAAAACAACAGCTGAAAAATCTAAAAATGAACGAAAATCCCCCCCCCCCAGGAAAAAAAAAAACAACTTTTTGACGGAAATTTTTACTTAAATATAAAAATATAAGCTCTACAGCTTAAAATATAAAAATATACACATTATAAAACATACTTTATGGAGTAAACTATTTATGTACTAAAAAGACAATATGTAAAGTAATGCAATTATCGATTAAATTAACAATTAGTAAAATAATGTAATTATCAAATTAAAATCTCAAAAAATTTTGAAGAAATCATATTTGACTAAAGTTTATAGTTTAAGTTTTCAGCTGTAGAATTCTGCAGTTAAACTGCAGAATTTAATAAGTCAAATAATCAGTAAGGATTTAATAATATCACATAAAAATGTGAACATTACAAAATAAATTTTATTAATAGCGACTCGAAACAATGTTTTGCATCAAATTAAGTCTTATGTAAAGGTTAGCCAAAAGCAGAACACTTCAAAACTTGCTTTAATATGAAGTTATGAAATACTTAGGTCAACATTCTTCATTCCCATTCCAATGCATTTCCAGCTGGTGACATATTGGAAAAGACGAAATCACATTCGCTGCTGAGGTTAAAAATGATAATTTTTCAAAAATCAAGAAAAATAATGAATATCTTTATCCCCTAAGAAAATGTACTGAGAGAATGTTTTTCTTTTCTTTCAGTGGTTACGGATAGAGCACAGTGTTAAAAGGAGAAAACGAATAAACTCTTCTTTATTGAAGTGAGAAGAGTTTCGAAGCGAAGTGTTGCATCGCTTAAATTAACTAAAGTGGGGCAACGTAAGCAACTTTACAGGGAGTTCCAATCAGGGTATATTATGTTTCACAAATTAATTACAAATTCTATAATCAAAATTTTAAAATGAAATAATTTTTCTTTTAAATCAGCCAGAATCCGATAGAAATGAAATAACTTTTATTCTATTCCCTGCAGTCTTTCTCTATTCAACCCTAAACAAAAATTTAAAAGCAAACAAAATGAAAATTTTATTTACATCGCTAGAGTTGAAGAATATTTATTACGTTACATATATATTAATCATAATGTAATTAATATTATATTGCTTAAAATTACGATGTAATTAATATAATCCTGAATTACACTTTTTAATATAAAAATACATATGTCGTTAAAAAATAAGAAAAAATATTCGAAGAGAGAGAGAGAGAGAGAGAGGAAAGTCAAATTTATTTCATATGTATGCTTTAACGGTAATATTTTCAGAATTTAGCTCTCGGAAATTCTAAACCTTGATTTACGAATTTTTTCAAATGGTAACTTTTCTTATGATCCCATATGTTATGCAAAATATTAATCTAATTGTATTTTCCAACATTTTTAGTGTCATACTCCACTTTAATATATATAATTTAAGAAGTAAAATCTAAAATTATACGTAAAAAAAAAAAAAAAAAAAAAAAAAAAGTCCAATATACCAATGAAAAAAAGTACAAAATTGTGTACTAATATCGAATTGCTATATTCTCCCCCCCCCCTCTCCCACATCCCAAAATTCTTAATTTGAAAGTCATCCTACCCTAAGTACAATTGATGTCCAGCTACAACCTCGCAGCTGCCTGAATGTTTTCGAGTCAGGTTGTAAAAATGCCATCCCACCTCAATGAGTTATAAAAGAGCAGCCCACCCCCCTTAGGCCTCCAAATTACACGGGTGGTTAGAGGCATTGACAAGGGAGAGACGGGCAATATTGAAGCGCCCCTTAAAAAGAAAAGAGGGCTATAGTCTCCTTCTCAGCCAGAAAGTTGTGCCCTGCCATGAAGCATTGGTCATGCTCGGTCGACCCCAGATGTTGAAAGTGCGATTTTTATCCACCGCGGTTATTTTCTGTGGGAGGCTGGGCCAGGCAGCTCGACATGATTATTCGCGATTACAAATTCGAGTCGGTGTAGGGCAAAAGAAAAAAAAGGCGATATAATATACGTCCGGTTTTTGTGCCGGATGATTTTGTGAGCTGACGAGAGGTGAATACATTTTTGAGAGTCATGAGTGTATCTGACTAGTTCAATTGACTTTTGCTGCTTCAGACGATAGCACCTGTGGTGAGAGCTGCGGTTTGCACGTATAGTTTGGGAAGTGCAAGCATAGAATTAAGAACATGCAATGCAGAATCTACCCAATCTTGTCTACAAGAGTATGTCAAGTTAAAACTGCTGTTAAGATTTTAAAATAGTATGTTTCAATATTGGAAGAATATTGAATATAATTGGAAAGAACAAGGAACAACAATGGAAGAATATTGAATATCATATGAAAGAACAATGAACAACATCTTAAGAATATTGAATATCATATGGAAAAACAATGAACCACATTTAAAGATTGTTGAATATCATATGGCAGACAATGATCAGCTTTGGAAGAATATTAAATATCATATGAAAGCACAATGAACAACATTGGAAGATTATTGAATATCATATGGAAAAAATGGAAGAATATTGAATATTATATAGAAGAACATTGGAAGAATGTTGAATATCATATGGAAGAACATTGGAAGAATATTGAATATCATATGGAAGAACATTAGAAGAATATTGAATATCATATGGAAGAAAACAATGAAGAGCATTGGAAGAAAATAATGAAGAACATTAACTTCATAATCTCAAGATTGAGGAATGGTTTTCCATTAGCAAGGATTTGCTAGCATTCAGTCAAATTAAATCAAATGATAATCGCATTGGTTCTAAATAACTCGTAGATTCGACTCACTTTAGGTAGATGTGTTTGTAGGGATTTAAAATCTGTTTATGATGTTGAAAAAATCTACAAAACGATTCATCTTCAATTCATGAGAATTCAAACTCAACCCCCCAAAATTTAAGTTTGAATCCTTCTGCATGCAAATGGTTAATAAGAAAGTTTAATTTGATGTTTTAAGACACATAAAATAATGTGTTCTTATTAATGTCTCTGTTAAGAGATTATATTTAGGAAAACGACCCCCTAAACGACTCTTATAGAAATATATTAAAAACAAACATATACTTCGCGCGAATTTTACACCAGTTGAAATTTTTGGAACAAAATAGATTTTAGAATAAGAGCAAGATGATTATATTAAGAAAAATCATTTATATGCTTCAGATTTTGATAATATACATATATAAGATGAATTAAATGTACAGATTTAATTTTATCTAATTTTTTATATCAAAGATAACTATAAAAACACAATAGGTAACATTTAGAACAACCATTTAAATTTCAAAATTGCAATCCGAGCGAATTTTCTTAGAAGAAAGAATAAATTAAAAAATTTAAAATAAACATTTTCATCATATTAATCTCAGGTTTTCAGAACAAAACTAAGCTATATTTAAATTAATTTATAATAAACATTTACATCAGCAAGATTTTAATCTAATATAAATTGTTTTAATTCCTTCATTATTAAAAAGTCTTGAACATAACAGCTATCGTGGAAATTTGAAGGGATATTTTGGGACGATAGTCAATTTAATGACGGAGCACATGTGTTAGAAAAATATATCTTTAATCTAATAATCGAACCAAATAGAGTTTGATTAAAAGACAATAGATGTATGAATCATAACAATTCTTTGATGCAATTAATTTATTCAAATTAAATGCTAAAAACAGAAAATGGTTCGCAGTCGATTTCAGTATTTTCATCATATTTACGATCATGGCAATGAAAAATATAAACGTTAGACCACCCTCACGATTAAGAAAAAAATATTTTCAATTACTAATGCTTGGTTATAATATGAGAAATTTATAAGCACTAAAGTTAAAATACAAAATATGAAATGGCATATTTGCAAATGAGATAAATAATTTTGTAACAATTGATTAGGGATTTATTTACAATATTTGTGGTATGATAACAATAAATGTTTATGTAAACTTTTATTGTTTTTATACTGTAATATTGTAAACAAATATTATCTAGTGATTCCAATGCACAAGCCCAAGGTTCAGTCTTCGGATTAGGCAAGATCGATTCAGGTTAAAACTGAAGCATGCTTGGGAACATAGCATGCTTCGTATTCAGATAAAACTGAATACGAAGCATGCTTGGGAACATAAAGGATTTCGCTTTTGGCTGACCAATTATTCGGGGTATATACCTAGCACCATAGGGCCCTCTGTCATGAAAACAGATATGAGCACTATAGGCTTTAGCGTCACATGGTTGTCATGCCTCTGAGTTTAGTAGTACTGTAAATAAATTCCTTCATACAGAGTCATATTTTACAAAACTTGTTTTTTTCTGATGGTACTGTTTTTATGGTATAAAACTACTATTTATGAGCAACGAGTTTATTACGAATTTATGAGCAACTTTTTAAAAGTCTATTTGTAATAACTAATCACATTTTTTAAATAATTAAACTAGACCTTAGTTTTATGCCTTCAGACCTCTAGTGGAATACACGTTCTTAGTTTTACGGGAAAAATTGCTATCTAAAAAAAAAAAAAAAAAAAAAAAAAACGATATTTACTTAGCTTTATCAAAACGATATTTTGTAACACAAAATGAAGTCTCACGTTCAGATCAGTCAAACACAAATTAGGCTTAGAACACAAATTAGGCTTAGTGAAATCATCATTCATTACGATTTAAATTGATCATAAATGCTGTATTTAAACTGTTTCAACGAAACAGCTCATGTTTTAAACTAACCAGAAACAAGTATCCTAATATAAATTTCATTTCATTCCCTGTAACTGTTCAACAAGAGCAGAAATTCTGAACACAGCACTATAAGTATTATATATTTATGTAGATGTATTTAATTACTTAGTCTCAAGGAAAGTTAGTAGGAAAAATGATTTACTCAGACTAAATAGCTTCACTTATACAACAACCATATACTAATGTGATATTGCTTAGGACTAAATTGAATTCGTTGGCCCCAAAGCATCCTTTTTTGTTTTATCTACAAGGTGATTGATTTCTTGGAAAACCTGATGTGCAAGAAAATTTAGCCTATTTAGTGAGAGACAAATGGTATAAAATTTAGTTACAAATGCCCCAAGGTCACTATTATCCACTTTTATCTTCAATTCAGCTCTTCATAGCTTCAAATCCTACTCAGATATAAACGTAAAGCTTTGAGTAAGCTTTGATGTGAAAAAGGCAGCTACAACGACAAGAAAACCACGGAGAAGGTTACTTGATTAGCATATGTTTAAATCATCTATTACTTCAGAAAATTTCTTCTTCACAAAATATTTATGTTATAAAGTTTTATTATAAATATTGCACATAATATAAAGTTAATTTTTTGTTTCAATTCGAAGTGTTTAAAGACGATTTTAATGAGCAAACTATATAATTCTATTTATTCTTGCATTATCTATAGTTAGAGGTATAAATTGCGCTTAAAAAAATTAAACTAATTTAAAATATTCAAATCAATAAAGTTTATAATGACAAATGAGAGAGTAAAATTAATTATTAAAAAGATATTGCTTGATAATCAGATATAAAACGAAAACAGTTCGTGATAATTCGATATAATTATCAGACATATTTAAAATAAATTACTCATATTATTCATTTTTTTGATGATTTTAAAATAACGTTTAATAAACAGAAAGGAAAAATTTATGGCTATTTTCAAAGTATTTTTTCCCTTATTAATAAAAACAGAACTATGTAAATGAATGACTAAATTAATTGATATTTATTTAATAAAAGAAAAAAATTGACGAAACTATTATTCATTGATGTATTATTTTTTTTATTTTTCTAATTATTTGTTTCATTTATCGGAAATTAGATGAAAGTTTTTATCGTTTGTTATTTTTTAATTCCGAATTTTATTAATTTGTAAGACGTAATCTAATAGAATCTAATGGTGCTGCCATCTGCATATTAAAAATAAAACTATTATATAATTTAGAAAATTTATGTTGACTGGTATGTATATATCAGTCAACATAAATATTCACTCAAATGTTTTACATTAATCACAACAATACTGAAAGTTTTTGAATTTTAAAAACGAATTTATTAATTTTGATTCGCCATCCATTTAATTTAAGTTTTATAGTCCAGAATATTCAAATTAATTATTATGATCATATTACTTTAGATATCTTTTCTTATTTTAGTAATTTGTCAAAGTGATTAATGATATAGAAGTTAAAAATTTATTTCAAAACAGAAATGCTTACTTTCAAACAGAAAAATTTCAGGAACTTACATAAAACCAATTAAACAGAATATGTTTGAATGTAGTGCCATCTATGAAAGAATTGTGAAACATTTTAGTCCTAATAATTTTAATATTTAACTAATATAGCTAATCTGTGAAACTGTGTTAAAGTTTGCAATAATACAAATTATAATTTTGATGCATAAATAACTAGAAATAAGCATTTAAATTTTCTTTTTAAATTATAATTTATCAGCAATAATTGTAATTTAGAAAACCATTGATTAAAAAACATTAATTGCAGATAAATATATTACATTCAAATTCTAAATTCAGTAAAGAGAATAAAATGAACTGAATTGTAGTAATGTAACGGTTGTTTTCTTTCTTAATATTTTCTCATATTTAAAGTACAAATACATTATATAAAAAATAAATCAAATTTTTTTGTTATTGCGTATTATTTATTTTAAATCCATGTGAATGAAACGTTGAATTTATTATTCATCATTCAAAATATTTATTCATTAATTTTATAGAAATTATATTTTTAAATATGTATAAAAAATTATTTTTTCTTTTAAATCTTTGGATTTAAACCTGAATATTGAAATTCCCCAATTTTTTAATTTTTGAATTTAAAAAGAATAAAATTTGGAAATGTGAATGGTTAGTATATTATTGCCAATAGATTTTAAGAAAAACAATACATTAAAAAACAATTTATTTGAAAAAAAATTTTAAAAATAGATGAAATTTTGATGGAAAATTTACTACTATATTTTCTTCCATTAGAAAGATATCTCTGTTTAGAAATAAGATTGTATTTAAAATATATGAGTCTTATAAACATAGGTATATATTAATATCTCCAGAGAGAGAGAAGATATACTAAAAATATCTTCATTCAATAATTTCACTGTTTCCTACGACTTTTTTTTTTCCTTTTCATCCTGCAACTTTATCCTGTTTCATTTCTTATTTATATTGCAAATTATATATTTAATCGAATGAGAAAATATTATATCTGTGTATAATCAACCACTGGAATTTCAATTGCTTTTATGACATATTTCATTTATTATCAAATATATTTAAATAAAATAAAAGCTGCAAAAAAATTCTAAGCAAGAAAAAATTTCACTGTCAGAAGTGGGATTCGAACCCACGCCCACATTCGTGGACCAGAACACTCAAACCCAGTCAAACTGGGAAGGAAACCTTGAGTCTGGCGCCTTAGACCGCTCGGCCATCCTGACATGCCTGAGGTAGTGAAGTATATATTAATATTTAAAATTTTTTTACTTTTATTTTTTATTGTAAGTAATTTTGCTGAATTTTTTTCTGTCCTTTCTTACGATATGTCTTCGTTAATTTCTCATATTTATGAAAAAAATTTCAAAAACTTCACTAAACATTTAATTTATAACTAATGTTTCATCTTTTATATTATTAATAAATCCTCATCAATACTATTGTATTTGCTATATTTTTCGAAAAATTCAATATTCTCAAATTTTACTTTCAAAACTATTTCATTTGTTAATCATACCTTTCGGATTTTTTTTTACACATAAATTTATTATTTGTCTTCGGAAATAGTTCATTGGAAAAATGATATTAGTTAAATAAATAACTAGAAATAAGCTTGTTTTGCGAAATTTTTTTAACTTTCTTATAATTATGATTATAAAAAAGAAGAACGGTGCCGTGTAAAAGAAAGAGTCAGGAAGAGTAAAAAAAAAAAAAAAAAAAAAATCTTGTTTCTTATAATATGAAAAAAAAAAAAAAAAAAAAAAAAAAATAACCAATGAGCTAATATTAAATTTGGGAGTTTTATAAATTTTTCCGTGCTGTTGAATTATATGAATAGTTCTAGAAATAAAAAGCTTTTTTTTTTCCTTTTGAGAAAAATCACTTTATTTTTTTAGAAATAAAAAATATTGGAATGAATTTCACAATTTTTTCCCAATCTTTTAGCCATGTTCATTATTTTTATAAAAATAAATTGTTTACTAATATCGATATTTACTTTATATTTTATGGGCGTTTAAGAAAACTTCAATAAATCTTCTAAATTTTTTATTATTTTATGAACAAGAAAATTCTTATAACAATTTCTTATTCTTAAGGTAATAAAAAAATTATTATGATAACTTTCTCATTCTAACTATTAGAGAAAAATATGAAATAAAATAATATGTTCTGTTATTTTCACTGTACATAATAAAAAGGAAAAAGAAGTAAAAAAAAATGTTTTTGTTTCTTAAATTTAATAAAAAAAATTTTATATTTTTTTTTAACAAACAAATTATTTTTAATGTATATTTGTATCAAAAAGTATTTTTGAAAACTTTTTTTTAAAAACAATTTCCTTATTTTAAATATATCTACAAATTAACTTCCTCGTAAAGGAACGGTCATCATTCATTAGCCTTTAAATTGGAAAAAAAAAATTTTTTTTCTGTTCACATTTACCTTTTGATGCCACATAATTTTTTTTAACTTTTAATTTATAATCGCTTCCGAATGAATCAACAATTTTGTAATCGTCATTAATACTTTCTCTCTCTCTATAGAAGTTTATAAACTCAGCTATATGATTAATCATTTACGATACAATTTATCCATAATGCATATACATCAACCACATACACACACACACATATCGATATATTTTATACATAAAAAATTATTTCAATTTTTCAATAAAAAAAAAAAAAAAATTCGCATTCAGAGCCTTTACTTTTTTTTCTTTTAAATGTCTCATTAGAGAGATTTAGACTTTAGTACCATTTTAATATCTTTTTATCTCAAGAGTTCTTTACTACTCTAGTTCAACAATTAGTGGCTTCGGTTTTCACTTCGGTTGAGGATATTCGTTGTGCTTTTCTTTATATTGAACGCAGAAAAGGATACTATGAATTGTAAACCTTAAACCAAAAAAAAAAAAAAAAAAAGAAAGAAACCGTAGAGGGACAAATCGGTAAAAATTTCTTGATAGCCTTTAAAAGAATTCTTCGTAGGAAAAACTTTGGCTTATTGAGTTTATAAAGATAAATGAGTTTAAGCTTAAATTCAAGCTTTCAAGATAATAGACCTATTCTTTTTAAAGAAAAATACTCGATTTTTGTACAGATTTCTTTTAAAATGAAGACAATATTTCATCCCAAAATATCTGCATGCAATTTTTTCCAGGTAGAAAATTTATTAAAAATATGTACGGAAACATAAATAACACAGGATCAAAATTTATACCGGATAATAAACAACTGAAAAATTATATTATAAAATAGGTAAAAAAAAAATTTTTTTTCTCGGTAGTTTCTGTTAAAATTGGAAAACAGTACAATAGCTAAAAATTTCTTCATTATAGGGTAAAGCTTTTTCTATTCCATAACGTTAAGATTTAAAATGAAAGAAAATTTTGTTTTTTGAAATAATCCTAATATGTTTTCTCAAATATATATTAAAGCTATACTCGATGGAAACATAAATTTAAAAAATACTTCCCTTTTTATAGCACTCTTTTTTGACTTTTGTGAATATTTTTTTCTTCTTAATTTTTATTCTCTTATCGATCAATTAATCGGGGATACTGTAAATGGGAAGATGATGTCTGTTTTGGATGCAGCGTGTAGTATAATATATATATATATAATCCTGACTATATGAACTATCTCTCATTTGTTTGATGCTCGTCAAAAATAACTGAATTGTTGGGAAACATTTATTTCTGGTAAACGGAAAATTACTTTATGAAAAGTAAATTTATTAGTTGGTTTTCATATATTTAAATATTTTTAAAAAAATAAACCCACCTATTTAACGTTTTATTTAATGAACATTTTTTATGAAATTCTAATAAACTACTTGAGTTTCTCCAAAAAATTGTATAGAAATCATGAAAATTTCTTATAATTTCTATTTAATAATACAATAGTGGTGAAATCTGCGAAAAATATTAACTCGTCTTTTGCTTTAATGAAAGCAAGTTTTTTTTTTTTTTAACATTTAAAGAAAAAAAAAATCAGTTTTCCAGTCCATAAAATAGTCATTATTTTACAGGCAGTTTAATCCCATTTTACAATAAGCGGATTTCAATATATTCTGTTTTTAAACCTCGTTTTTCAAATAAATTTAATTGATATTTTGTCTTAATCATTAACATTTACATTTCATAAAAGACATTTCATATATATATATATATATATATATATATATATATATATATATATATATATATGTTGTATTACAAGTATAAATTTATTTTATTTATAATTATCCTTACTTTTAACGTTATAAAAATAGGAACAATCTAGTACTTTAATATATACATATCTTCCTCTTCCAAGATACTACAGCTTGTTACAGGTCAAGACCATCCCTAATAGTCATTGCCACCTGCTCCTATCTATTGCAAAGCTCCTCCAATTTCCCTTATTTATCAGATTAAAGTCATTTTCAACTGAGTCAAGCCACCTATAGTGGTCTTTTCCTCGTCTTCTATTTCCCATAGGATTAGTTAAATTGAACTTTTCACTGGGTTTACATTGTCAAATCGCTGCCGCGCGCGCGTGTATACCCGAACCATCGCAGTCTATTACATTTTATAATGTTAACAATATCTGGTTACTTGTACTTTTGATAGATTTCAAAATTAAACAAGGTTCTCCAGTTATTATTCGCGTCAAAAAGTTTTCTTAAGATTATACGACCAAGGGTTAATACGAGGGTCACTCTGAAATTTTTGAGATACAACTAGGTTTTTAAAGTTATGCTTACAAAATTTTAGGTGTGTTCAAAGTAGTCTCCTCCAGCATCAATGCACTTTGGTAGACGAATTTTCCACAGATTAAATGCCTCAAGCCATTCATCTCTTGGAATCGATGAAAAAAATGCATTTATAGCAGCATCAATCTTTTCTTCTGAATGAAAATGACGTCCACGTAAGTTCTTTTTTACATTAAAGAATAACCAAAAGTCGCTCATAGATAGATCAGGTGAATATGGTGGATGCTCGATCCCTTTAATTTGTTTTTGTTTAAGAACCTCAACTGTTAATCCGGCTGTATGTGAAGATGCATTGTCATTGTGAAGCATTAGTCCCCTAACATTCAGTTCTTGCAGAATTTCTGGAAGACATTTAGTGGTATACCAGTTTGCTGTTACTGTCTTCTGTTCTTCCAACTTGATGCCTTTGACCAATCTTGTACTTCTGAAGAAAACGGCATACATCACTTTTTTTCAGTGCGCGTTGTTTTTTCACCATTGTCGGCGTGGGATCATCTTCAAAGACCCATACCTTGCTTTCTTGACGTGTTGGAACGTCAAAAAACGGTATGTACGTTTCATCACCTGTTACAGTTTTAGAAATGATGCGGTGACACCATTATTTAGCAATTTAAGAGTTTCTTTTCTGATTCTGACACGCTCCTCTTTTTGGTGCTCAGTTAGATTATGGGTAACCCAACGGCAAACTACTTTTTCATATGTAATTCTTCATGGATGATTTTGTGTATGGCTGCGGATCCAGTGTTATATATAAGTTCCTTCTGTATCATTTGATAGGTACAGCGATTGTTATCCATTAACATTTTTCTTATGGCAGACACATTATCCGGGATTACTGTCGACGGCCGCCTTCCTGTGTGTTCTTCATCATGAAGAAAATTGCTACCTCTTCTAAATTCTCTAAACCATCTGAATACAGTAGCACGAACTGGAGATTCATCACTAAATGCTAATTGCAACCGTTAAGCGCATTCTTTTTGATTTAATCCTGCTTTGAAATCGTAGAAAATCATAGCGCGAAAATGTTCTCGCATCAACTCCATTTTCTCTTCTGATTAAAATTTATTCTACGCAAACAAGTTGAAGTAAATCAGTAAAAAATCGTCTTCTGTGTTAAAATACAAAGTATTTTAAAATTAAACCGTTATTTTTATTTTACAAATTTTCGTCTGTGCGTATCTCAAAATTTCAGAGTAACCCTCGTAATTTGCTTTAATGTAATTTAATAATTGACCAGTATTCCCTCCCATAAAGCAGGATTTGTTGAATTAGTGTTTTATACATTTTATATTTGTTTTTAAACTCATAAATCGAGATATTAATTTGTTTTTCAGGCCACAATAGCATTTACTTAACATGGTTTTCCTGTTATTGATTTCTACAGTCTACATTGTTAATGGTAACGATAGTTTTAAAATATTTGAACTGGGACATTGTTTAAAAAGTGTAATTTTTAACTTTAAATGGCCTTGGAATATATATACTCTATGAATTCCTTATAAATTTTGTTTTATCTTCATTTATTTTTCGGTCTTATTTACTAGCCTCAGCTTCTTATAGATTAAGAGCTCTGCTATAAATTTTCTAGATCTACCAACCAAGACGATGTCATTAGTAAATGTAGAGTCTTTTGGTGGATGGTTTCTCTTACTGTAAGAGCAAAGCCTCAAACAACCTTTTTTAGAGCCAGAGCCAAGTTGAACTGTAAACAATGTCACACAAGTCGCCGTCACAAACCTGTTCGTATAGAAGACTTAAGAAAAGTCCTATGTGGCTCTTCTACTATGTTCACCCGTGTGGGAACCGGATATGAAAGAAAAGTCTCAATGTTTTAGAAGGCTACTAAAATGAGCATCCAGAGGTATAGGCGGGACTTTGCCCCTGGGGATAATATCAGGGGACTGGTCCATCAGATTGGGGGTTGAACTTGGGGTTAACAACTCCACCTCGTAAAAACTATAGTTTTAAAATCCTTAGTAGAAATCCCTAATAGTTACAGACGGACGGAACCTACCCAGACGACTTGGCAAGAAAATTGTCATGAATATTAGTACATGGAATATACGAACTCCTTATGAGAGGGGCACCTTGAGGAATCATGTGGATATTTTTGATGAATATAACATCGATGTTCTGGCATTACAAGAAATTCACAGGGCTGCTCAGAGCATATTTCGCAAAGAAGCACAATGTTTATTATATCTGCCAAGAGAAACGGTATCACAGTTTAGAACAGGAGTCATTGTAAGCAAGCGACTAAAAAATAACTTCATTGAATTTATTCTTGTTAATAATGAAAGAATCTGTAAACTTCGTTTAAAGGGGAGACACTTCCATGCACCCACTGAAGTTAAAGAAATCACTGATACAGAGAATTTTTACGATTAATTAAAAATACGTATGAGTATTACTCACAAAGTGACATGAAATTTGTGATGGAGATTTCAATGCAAGAATTGGAAACGATGTGATAGACCGAATATTGGAGAACAAAGTTTACATATCAAATTACAACTGATAATGTAGAATTTTTCACCAACTTTGCTGTGGCGAATGAATTACTAATAGTAATTTTTCAACATAAGAATATACATAAAACCACATAGAGACAACCCAATGGAAAGACAGGCAACCAGATCGACTATATCATTACAGACCTGAGATATCGAAGTAACTCGCTGGAAGTGCGATGCTGTAGAAGAGTGAATTAAATTTGGATTACTTTTTCCTTATATGAAAAATTAAATGTGGATTAAAGAAATTATTGCCTCTTAAAAAGGAAAAACCACATATGAAGGAGAATATTACCGAACTTCAAAGCCTAGTTATCTTGAACCTTTATAATAGTAAACTTAAAAACATTTTACAAAGAGATCCTGCTGGACAGGAGGATAAAATTGAATTGGAAATACTCAAATAGATAATAAGAGACACTGCAAATGAAATCATGACTGAAAGGAATAAGAACAAGAAGAAGAATTGGTTCGATTTGGATTGATCTTTGGGTACAACTAAGAAAAACAACGCCAACAAATTAATGTTCCAAAAGCACTATACAAGAAAAGCTGAAGAATTAAAAGAAAACAGGAAAAGTGATAACACAAAGAAAATAAGAAAATTTTCCTTCAAGAGCAGTATAAGGAAATAGAAACGCTCAAGTCTCAAAAAGTGTCTAGAAATATTATCAGCTGATTAATGAAGTTAAAAAGGAATTCAACCCAAATCTACTCATATACAAAAGCAAGGATGATGAACTCTTCATTCCATCAAGTGAATAATAAGAATACGATCATGGTTCGATGGATGGAACATTTTACATATCTTCTGTATGGTAAAGATGTTCTGGACATGGACAACAGAACTGGGCTTCTTCACATTAATGAAATTATCAAGAGATGGATACCACAACACTCGCCGAGATTGAAATTGCAATTAAAAAACTTAACCAAATAAAAAATGGGAGCTATATGAATGATCTAAGGAAATATTTAACATTTTAGCATTGCATTATTCTTCAGAAATAACTATGAGCATAAAAAACCCAAATCTTAATGAAAATAGTAGGTAACAAACTTGTTTATTTTCATAGTTTCCGTAACCGATAACTTAAAGCGATATTAGAGTATGCAGATGTATCATACAGTTTGATTTTATACAAAATTAATGGGCCAAGTTAGCCAATTTTCACAATCCATGGCTTCCACGGGAAAACATACCTATCTTTTGGGGGAAAAGTGGAATTTAGAAAGATAACGGGATGTTTTTAACATTTACTTAGTTTCACTACCATTTAGAGTACAAAAAAGCATAGAATGGAGAAAAAAAAATTACAAAACAGTTTGAGCTCTGTTGTTAGTTTCGTTTCATTTGAACAAAATTATAAACTTTATTTTGTTTAGAGAAAGAGACAGATTGAGCCAATTTTGTTGAGGATTTATCACAGTGAGAAAAACGAACGTGTTTTTAAGTTAACGTAAAAATGAAAATTCTAAAAAAAGTAGACAAAAAATATTAAGTTAAAAAATATGGAGTTCCAAAGAACAATCTCTTGACAATTTTAAGAATCTCGAAAAATTTCCTAAAAAGGAAACACCAGAAAAACGATTCCTCTCAAAAAGATTGAAGAAAAACATTTAAAATGGAAAAAACTTTGCTAGTTTTGTTCGGAAAAATGAGTATTTCGATTGATGGTTATATCATTACAGAAAAATCCAACTGGCTAGCTATGAAGCTGAATGTAAAAATTTTTAAAGGATCATGCTTTGAATTTTAGAAAATTGTTGTATGAAGTGAAATCAATGAAATGAAAGTGTTTCTTTCAATTATGAATCATATTTTCATGTTTCTCACAGCATATTTTAAATAATTCTTTCTAATAGTATTTTGTTTATAGAGAATATGTAATTTGGTTTTAGAAAAAGATTTAAAGAAACTTTATATTTTACAGACTGTTTTACCGGTCCCTATGAGTTCACAAAAACGAGCATCTACTGTGTATCATTTTTCTATAGGTGATTATATCATAATAAATTATCTTATTTTTATTGAGAAAACAGATAAAAAATAAATTAAAGCAAATGAGAAAGTTGCATGAAGTTAAGCGTCCGCAAAATTACTTGAATGGGACCAATTATTTAAACATGAAGAGAAAATAGGTAAAGTTAATATGTGTGCAAAAAACTTGTGAAAAAGTTTCACACATTTTTCCGAATAAAATAAGAAATTAGTTTTAAATTAAATCTTTAATCAGATACACCATATTTTGAATAGAAGGTTTGTAATGAGACAGGACAAATGCATCTAAATTCAATACTTGTTAACTACTCGCACTTTAAACATTTAATTTTAAAATTAAACTATATTAAAAGTAGATACTTTTTGAAAAATAAAATTTTTTTAAAAAAATAAAATTTATTTATAGCTTTTGAGAGTATTATAAGTATATCTAAGCATATAGAAAAAAATTAAGTGCAGTAAAAAGAAATGTGTTATTTTATAACTCTTTTTTTTTAATGATGCAAACAAATGTGTTTGCTGCAGCTTAAGAACTTAGCAGTATAGAATAAATAACACTTTACATATAGTATAACCTTTATATACAGAATCTTTTTAAAAAATTGAATTACACATTTAAAACTAACAGCTCAATCATCACAATAGCAGCTTTAACTAAATAAAAGTTTTTGCTCTTCATTTTCATCAAAATTTTAAAGCAGTACACATTGCTTTTGTTTTCTTCAAAATTGAATACAAGCACTTTTTTTAATTAAAAGTCTAATTTTGAATCACAACCATTACTCTGTATTTTCATTAAAAAGTTTAGAAGAAACTGAATAAAGGCAAAATTAACTCATTAATTAAGGAACTAATTCATATTGTTTATTGTTCATAAAAACTTTTTTCATGTTATTATGAACAATAAAAATGTCTTTCTCAATTACTTTAAATTATTTCTTAATAATAAGAAAGGATATTTAAATAAAAAAAATGTTTGAGGCTAGTTATTGTTAACAGTAAAAAAATAGGATTTACGACTTATTACATTTTTCAAAACACAGTGAAATAAAGTGGGACCTAGACAAGTGCACAGATTTTGCTGTCAAAAAGATCTCTATTTGCATTAGTAATAAAGATAATATTCAGTCAATATTTGACTTTTTTTTTTTTTTTTTTGCCAAACTGATCAGATTTCCAAGCACCAATATGATCTATTAAATGTCATTCTACAAATGTTTTAATTCAATAGTATTTATAGGTCGGAATAGATTTGTAAAGCACTGACAACAAAAGAATTAATAATTATTTCAAAAAATGGATCAAATTTAGACGAAAAATAATATTCATAACTCAGTAACTCAATAAAATAACCATGTTTTTAATTATTTACAGTTTTATGGTTGTAATTTGCACAAGAGGGACAATTTCACTAGGATCTATACTTTAAAGTGTACTTTGATTCCCGTTTTAAAACTCAGATCCTATTTAGGAATCAAGCCTGCAAACTGAAGACTTTGTCACTATTAAGCTGTCAGGTCAACCCATGATGACCCTCCAAAAAATTAAAATCAATAATTAATTACTTTAAAAAATATCTTGTTAAAAAAAAAACCATAAAAGAATCAACAGACACTAAGACAAAAAGTAAGACAACTCACTATTTATTTAACAGTAATGTATGTTAATATCAACATTTACAATTAAAATGTATTAATTGGAAAAACATAACTCCTTGTGACTCTTGTTCATATTCGGTTGACACTACATATGTAAGTGCATAGTTTAAGTCATTGAAAATCCATATACAGCTTGTATATATTTACAACCTCAGAAATTGAGGATAAAATCAGTAACACTTAATATTTAACTTGCAAAGACATAGTTTAAACTGAACAATATATTCAACATAATACAATTAATATGACCTGCATTAATAATTAAAGAATAACCGTTTTAATTTTAAAACTGACAGAAATCACAAATGTATGGGACATAAAAATTAAGTTTAAAAGATGAATATATAATTAACACTTCTCTTAAAACTGCAAAGTTATAATGAAATATGAATAGGCTGAAACTTAAGAACAAAGACTAGACACATTCAGCACAATTGGAAAATATGTATAATGTAACACAATAAAATAAATAAAATATACAAAAGTTTACAAGTAATTTTAACATAATTGCCTTTAATATAAATATCATACACTATATTGTATTTTATTATCATATGAATGCAATTTTGGTAGCAATATAGCATAAAAACCAGAAAAAATGGAAATAAAACATACAAAAATATTTAAATTCTAAAAGAAACGAAAAAGCACAAAATACCAAAAATATATTTTATGTCATGTAAATAAATAAAAAGGTTTAAAGTGCTAAGTACAGCAGTAAAATACAATGTGTGGCTTTTTAACGCAAAACAAGTGCCAACAGGTGTGACATAAAGGATCAGTTTATTATTTTATGGACAGATTGTTAAAAATATTTGCATAAGTTGAAACATTTAAAAAAACAAACATTTTATTTGTGTGCACATTGCAGTTTTAGCTCAAACGTGTATTATTGAAAATGGACGGTGCAAACTTAAATTACTTATTTACAAAATTAGACTAATAGAAAATAAAATAGCAAGCAGACACAGAGAGCTCACATAGGAAATTAAATAAAGAAATCAAAAATATAATTTATTTTTAAGCATATAACATTTATAACAAAAGTGATTATGAAATTTTAAGCTTTACATTTGAAATCAATATTTCTTCTTGTTATTAAGTATTCACAACATAAAAAAATTAGCAAGCAGACACATAAAGCTCATCTGAATAACTAAATAATAAAATGGAAATTTATTAAGCACAACACAATGAAACAAAATATTACATTACTTTGACCTTCATACTGTGAATACTTAAAGGAAATATCCTCTTAAAAAGATATTTTTTGAAAATATTTGCAGCATGATGACGTCAAAAAATAATACAGCAGGAAGACACAGAAGTAGATTTTAATTTATTTTTGAGCATAACATAATGAAACAAAATCTTACACATGAAATTTTAACAGAAAATAAAATAACAAGCTGACATAGAAAGCTCATATGTGAAATTAAACATTGAAATTATTTAATTTTCAACATTAACCAATAAAACAAAATTTTATATGATATTGTATTCTGAAATATTTATATTCATTTTCTATCATTATTCACTAGAAAATTTTCATTATAAAGTTCTTTGAATAAAAGAAATTACTGTAAATACTTTTGAGCCTTTCTTTATTATAAGTATTGCAAAACTTAAGTTTTTTTTTATCCAATTATATCCTACATTTTCTAGATAGATACTTAAACCATATTCATTATAAACGTTTTTTTAACACATGTCATGATCTCTACTAACACTGAATTAAGTAACACAACACCACAAAGATATAGGCTGTCACTTTTCAACAAACATTTATGAGCAAGAAAGATGAGCAGAGAATTTAAGCAATTTTTCTCAACACGCACAAGAGAAAAACTGCGAGAATAAAACACTTTTTTCCCCCCACAAACAGCAGAAGTACAATCTAGCTACTATCTGAACTGAATTCTAAACACCAGCATAAAAACCTGACAGATAATAAAGGATATAAAATCAAATGACAATATTTACACACTTGCATGTAACTTTACTAGTAGTTTTTATGCTGTTTCCACTGACAAAATGGCAGGATTCATTGAATGCATACATTTTATAGGGATGAGATTGAACGGATGAGCACTGATTATATCGTTTTTAAAATATTTACTAAATCATGCATCGTAAAAACAAATACTAACAGATAATTGGCTCTTAGGAATGAGAGCAAAGCAGTGTAACCACGATTAAAATGACTCAAATGTTTCTTTTATTTTTCCCACACAATTCCAGAAGACAATAAGACTGAAAGTCAATACATAAAGCTTAAAATAGTGAGGTTATCTTCCACAACTATGAGAATGATTTTAGCCTTGATACAACTTTGCCATCTAATGTTAAGATTGTAGCTTTTAAGCACACAATAATATATGCAAACTAATATCAAATGGAAATAATGAATAGTAAATCATCTTTATACTTCAAAATAACTAAAAAAAACAGTTTGATGGAAAAAAGGAAAAAATCGTGAAATATGATATATAAGCTACGCTAATAAAAATATCTCACAAAAAATTTATCATAAGAAAACTAAGTACATAACTTTGTCCATGGTTACACAATTTCTATTGTACTACAGAAGCTTTTCTATGGACACAATGAAGCATAAAAAAATTTTATCATTCATCCATTAAACCCTGGCCCACAGATCCTTATGGTGGTCATCTTTCATTTGACTGCCACTGTAGAAAGAGAGAATTAAATTTATATGAACAAAATAACTATAAATAAAAACTAGGCATATTTTTATTATCCGAACAATAATTTGTAATATTAAGAGTTGTTTTAAGAAATGAACACATCTAAGATCAAATTCCATTTAGAGATGATAGTTTTTTTACTGATGAAAATGATTTGTATCGATTCATTTGATAGTCAATGAAAGCATACTTTACTATTATGATAATTTTGTCAGATACCAATTTTATACATACATACATATACATTTCATATACATAGTTCTGAAATTGTGTTTAAGGATTTATGTCATTGTCCTGAGGAATTTTGAAGGAAAAGAAAAAACAAAGACAACAACTAGACATCATCATTTTTCTCTCTAAGGTAAAGTCTCCGGCTTTACCATCAGCGCCTCCACCAGAAGAGTTTTCAAGTGAGATGAAGTTTCTATGAGAGCCTCTCCTCCTCCTTCAACTCTTCACCTCTCTCAGAAAGCAACATTGATTAATGTTTAATACTGTTTTAGGCTTTATAATTAACCTTATTAAATTAATTAACACTGAAGTATTTAAGTAAATACATACAGTGTTGTAATTTTTTGCCTTAAATGTGTGAAGTGTAAATAAAAAAATAAAAGTGTTTATATGTTTAAAACATTTGTGTACCCGCACACACGAAAATTCCTAAGGCAAATCCTACTTCATGGTTTTTTAGTTTTTGCAGAAGGTTCTGGTCTCTATTAACTGCGAAAAATGAGGGATGAGTGTGTGTGTATATATATGTGTGTGTATTTATATATATAACACTTTACCATTTACATTTATCAACTTAGTAAATTTACAATACAAACCTTTTGGAAACAAAAGTAGGCTCTGAAGATGTACTATTTCCTAAATTACTGCTTTGCTTCACAACTGAAAAATATTATAATTTTTTAGAAAACACATTAATTTTATTAATTTCACAAAATTATGTGTTAAATAGTATGATTACTTTTCCAATGAATAGAGGTGTAAAATCATGTCAAACACACAACTTAATTTTTTTAACTGTTAAAACTAAGAAAATTCAATCTAATTTTGATAATATTAATGCTGATATCAATTATTAACATAAATATTACTGTTTTATCTTACATTTTAAAAGGAAAACAGAAAATGAAATTAGATTATAGCAAATTTTATTCTAACAAGTAATAGCTATAAAAGTAAATGAATCCCATAATGAAATTTTTTTAAATAATATAAAAAAAATATTGCATATATTTTGAAATAATATCACAATGAAAATAATGCTTAGTCAGATTGTGATAGGTTAAATATGAAAGGAATGCAGAAAAAAAGATTCATAGCACTGAATAGTTATTTCCAGAGAAATCTTAAAAAACTAGCATATTCAACAGATGACATATTCAGCATTTGTAAAATTTATTAATATGATTATTATTTGAAAATGAAAACTAAGTAAATATTAATTTAACAAAGGTAATGGATATAATGAAATTGAAAAAAAGAAAAATTATTTTATTGCTAATATCACAATTATAGACACTGCAGTGCAAAACTTAGGAAATATAAATTTTTACACAGATAATGATGAATTTGAAGAGAAGGCATTCTTGTTGTAAGTACAACAAGCACATTATTCAGTAGAAAGGTCATGCATTTGCAGATGTCTAGAACAAAACGTCACAGGCAATATTAGCTTATCCAAAACAAGTGTGAGTGGTGCTTGCATATCAAAACTACAATAAAAGGAAGGAATGAGGCAGATATTTGCTGCAAGTGAATTCCTTCATAATATACGGCTAGAAGAAATTATCTGTACAAATTTACGCATGCAAGAATGATTGGAAATATGAATGAAGTATGACCAGAAAAGCTGAAGAGAATAGAATCAAATAAAAGTATCATTTCATATGTTTGGGAAGTTTTTCAAACCATAGGTATAGTAGTTAAAAAGTATGATTGGGGGGATGTCTTAAGTACAATACACTGCTGTGGGTACATGATATAAGATCCTGCAGTTGATAAAAATCTGAAACCCAACAACAGGGATTAGCAACTGTGTACAGCACAGAGCGACAAGTTTTGCAGTTTACTGTATTGAGATGATTTCACACAAATGGCCTATTCGCCCATTGACCTGAAAGCTACATCCCTTTGAAAATCGGCCGTCAATGCCATTATTTACATTATTACAGTGGTGCAAGAAGTCAAAAACTGAACCTTTTATTAACAGAGTTGAGTCCTTTTTACCAATAACAGTCATTTCTGTACCACAAGCGATTCTCAAAGGGAGTTAATTTGCAGAGAGATCAGGACACGATTTCCTTCCCGTAACATGACAGAAAGAAATCATTTAGATTAGCCCTGAAGAGGCATTATGATGAATGGGCAGGTTGAGCTCCCTGTTTTCATTAAAGTAATCAAAAATCACTACTGAAAGGAAAGGATGTTTCACCATGTGCATCTGTTGTGTGCCATTACAGCAAACTTCATTTTTATGAAAGACAATGTATGGCCACATTGGTTTTTTGATTAGCAGCTATTAAAAGGAAAAATTTCCCTCAAACAGACTGGCCGGAACATTACCAGATTTAATTCACACAGAATAGGTGTGTAAGATATTTTGCAGATATGCTTTGCGGCATGATTACATACAAGAACTAAAACAGATCCTGAGTTATAGGCATGCTAACTTTAAAATCTGTTGGACAATCTGGTGTTGAGTATGGAGAGATGGTTCAAAATAACCACTGAACATCCTACACTAAGGAATATATCTTGGACAGACACTCATGTGTAACAATATTATGATTGCAATAAACCCATTTTTGTTGGGTTCCATACAAATATACATTGTATTAATTTTGCACAGCTATCATTATTGTTTAAATACAACACACTGTCTCATGTCTCTCAGATGATTTCTAGTGGAGATATGGAAAGAAAAACATGTTGATTACAATTCAAATTTTACTGTATTTACTTTTTGAAATAAGTATACTTATAAAGTTTTTCTTTAAAATATAATTTTTCTAGAAAACTTTAAACACTAAAAAATTTTAAATGAAGAAGATATTTAATAGAAATTTTTGCATTAAATATATACTAAAATGTTTAAATAAAAAAAATCGGAACATTAATTTTTAATTCACTATGGTTTGATTTTAAAACAATTTATAACATTTATATTTACTGAAAATATTTAGAACACAAACATAATTAATTAAGAAAACTCCACAAAATTTTCTTTGAATGTTTGTTGATGCACTTTGCAGAACTATGAGTAATTCAAGAAAACATTTAAAGTATAACTTAGTTCAAGATTTTTAAATTTCAAAACAATTTTAGAAATATAAAAACTAGTGTTAATTTTACAAAATTAATCAATAAAATTTCTACAATTTTGAAACATTTTCTAGTCAATGATGATTTTAATTACAAATTAACGCACTGCATTTTGAATTACTTCAGTTATTATAATTACACTAAAAGAGCTTAGTGAGAACAAAAAAGATCTAAACAAATTATAACAAACAATCATTGTTTAAAAAAAAATTATGAACAAAAGAATGTAATAATACTATGCAACAATGTGCAATGCAATTTTACAAATATTATTATACAATATTTTAATAATAAGTTACAAGAATGAGAATATTTAAAATGTAATTCACACACCAGACTCTTCAGGAACCACAGGAGACTGAGAATCCGTTTTTAAATTCGATTCCATCATCTATAAAACAAATACGAAAAGAATTAACAAGAACACTTAAACCTCAAATATACAAATTTTTCAAATATATTGAAGGCTATTCTACCTGAGCTGGGTTAGTATGTTCTGTTTTTGCTTCTTGAAATGCTTCATGAAGCATTGTTTTTACAACCTCAGTAGCATTAGCATTGCTCAAAATGTAATTATTGGGAATAAGCTTAAACTGAAATACAATAACAATTGCATAAATATTAAAATATATCCTTTTTGCAATCAATAGCTTTGCAAAATAGTTTCAAATAGTATATCTTACATTTTTCAAAAGAACAGCAAGTAGCACCAGCACATCATGAGTTTTTTCCAAAGGTTGAAGCGAAGGATTTGCTGTATTCATGTGGAAAATATTTTCATTTATCAAGTGCAGAATAACATCTGTGATCTGTTTAAAAAAAAAAAAAAAAAGAATATTTAAGAATTATACATACAATAATTTAAAAAGAAAAATTTACGAACAAAATTTTTCTTTCTGTCAACATTGATCAACATATATTTGTTTCCCTTTAATAAATATATGAGATTAATATTTTTTTGAAGATGAAGATTAAAAGGCGCAACAGTAATCAAAGACAGGATAATCTATAAACAGCATAAAGAGTATTATAGACACTGCTTTAATAACAACAATGAAATGTAGCAAATATATTTTTAAGGATTAATTCAAATGAAGCTGCATTAGGAATTGTCACAATTTTAAAAACATTAATGATACCGAATGATTTTATAATTCATAGTTGCATACTCTTTTTATTGCCATGAAGCAAGTAGCTTATCAGATGAGAGTTGTAAGTAATTTGAACATCCATTGTGGAATGTTTGCAGAGATTATTTTTACAGGTAGCATACCATATCCACATATCACAATGAAAGAACAGTGAAGTTTGTAAAATAATTTTTTTAATAAGATTTTCAATCCATATAATTCTTCTCAGCCCTCCCCCCTTCCCAGTGAAGTTTGTAAAATAATTTTTTTAATAAGATTTTCATTGTTACATCAAAATATATTTTCTAGCCACCTTATTTGATTATTTGGGAATTTTTGATCATTTTTACAATGGTATGTTCCTTGTATTTTGATAGTAATTCATGATTGTATTTTATTCTCCAGTTTCCATTTCCTTTTACAGCACCAAAATTTTTTCTTAAGATTTTCACCCGAATATTACCTTCTGTTGTTTGTTTCGTTAATTGCCCAACATTTTCTGCCACATATAACAATTTATTTTACTATTTTAGTATTGTACTTTTGTTTTGCTACTTATGAATTCAGATTTAAAACTGGTTTTATACTACATGATAATATATGTGAACCATATTCATTCTGTTTTTGGTATCAAATCTTATGTTATTACAATTATTTACAATGATTCCCAAATATTTTAATTCAGTTGGTTGTACAAATTCATAAATTGTTAACAGTTGTAGATTTGTGATTCTACTTATAATTGCCACAAATTCAGTTTTTTTTTGTCTAATCCTATGTACTTTCTTGATGCCTCAAATGAGCTGAAACCATCTACTGAAGCTTTTCTTACTTCTCTTCTTACACTTAATCATATATATATATCTAAAGAAAGTCTCAATGTTATCTCTATGGTTAATTTTGAGTGTTTAATCATAAAGAAACTTCAAATTAAAAAATATCACAAAAGCACATCATAGTACAAGTTACAAGAAACTTACAACTGTTTTTCTGTATAAGCAGAAAAAGTTCATACTGTCTCATGCTTTTCTTAAGCTACATTTAATAATAGATTCCTTGCATACAAAACCTTCTTATGTTAGAACAATTTTATCGAAACAATGGGGATTATGCAAAAATAATTTAAGAAATATGTAATTGTGACCTAAAATATATTAAAAACATATCGCATCACCTTTCTAACATTCAATGAGCATCCTCTTCAGCTTTGCAGATGAACTCCTCAGTGATGGCAAAGACTTAGCAAACTTAGGCACATAATCCGTCCATTTTCGTGAGTTTAAATGTAATATTTGTTTCATACAAATTTGTGTTGTATCTACTTTTAAATATATTTTTATACAAAATCAGTTTAACTTATTATTTCTTAAAACATATGAATAACCATTCTAATAATTTGGCAGCCAGTGTTTGAATATTTCATTTTTTGAAGTTTCTTAATTACAGTTTTAATATAAAATCATATTTAATTTTTAAACTTTCATTTTAAAATATATGCATCACAAAAATAATTTATAATATTTATCAAAAGATATTTTCCTCATTTATTTTATTTCTCAGCACAAGTTCAAAGTTTGTAAGAACTAAAAGCAAGTTTTAATTCACAAGAAATAAAATACAAAATATTTTTAAAAATAATTGGATAAGATTTGCATAGTAATAAGATTAATAACTCTAAAATGAGCCAAAAATGAGCAAAGTGAAGAATAATTTCTCTAAATTGTCACAAAGTATCACATAAGTATTAATAAATCATTAATATAATTTTTAAATAAATAACAGTTACAATCACAAACTATTAAAAAAAATCCAAAAATATAAATCCCATTATTTCATTTAAATATCTTTAGCATAAAGTACATTGATGCAATAATATTTTCTTAACATTTTGTGAGTATAATAAATTGCAGTGAAAAATTATGAGCATATACAGAAAATAAAGGCTGAATATAAAAAGAAAATAAATAAATGGAAGAAATTACATAAAAATTACTTATTAACCATATATGACAGCTGTAACAAATAATTAAAAAAGCAAAGTATATATATATAAACTTATAAAGTTTATCAATATGAATAAACATATCATAATAATATAGATGATAGGAATATTTTTTATAAAAATTTTGCAAAAAAACTATTTATGAAGTTATTTACGAAATTTTAAAAAAAATCTCAAGATTTATTTCTATAGGACCATAAACAGAATACACATTAAAGAAATTATTTATTGTATATCTAAAGTTTTTGGTAAAATAGCACATAGTTAAGGCCAAATAAACGTCTAAACAAAATATTCAATAAGAAAATATAAATACAACAAAAATTTTAATTTAATATTATTTAAAGTTAATTTTAATTAACTTTAAATAGTATTAAATTGAATTCCTTAATTCCTATTATCAAAATGCAAATTATTTTTTAAATAAATAACTGAATAAAATAAAAAATAAATTAATTAAAATGAGCTCAACAAGAATGATTTACATTACTAAAACAAATAGAATAAAAAACACTAGCAAATAGTAATAAAAAACACTAACAAGTAGAATAAAAAACACTAACAAGTAAACTTTTATTGTAGTTTAACTAACTTTAAACTACAATAAAAAACACTTGGATTTAAAACTCAAACATAAAAAGAGTGCAAAATACATTATGTAAAATTAAGTTATTACTGAGCATTATTATTTTTTATTTATTTATTATTATTATTATTTTTTTTTTACAATCACAAAATTTTAAAGAGAAGAAATAAATATAAAATAAATTGTTTCGTACAACTGACTGAAAATGTTAGAATATTCACAGCACATAATATCCTTTCCTAATTATAAACATTTTAATAAAATAGGAAAATAACTGTTAGGTTCACTGTGATTAAATTTAAAGTTAATCTATTCAGCAAAATAAATTTAAATTGACTAAATAATAAATTAATTTTTAAAAGCAAAACTTGTAATAAATATAACACAAGTGCTTACTGTTTTATTCAAATATTCATCAGATTCTTTGTTAACATGTCCTTCAGATTCCAGTAGTTCTATTCGTGTTGTCAAATTTCCATGAATGAAGTTTTCTAAACTGTACAAACGAGTCTATAATAAAACAAAAACTTATATATAAGACATATATAACACATATATAAGACATGTGCTTAAAAACACAGTTACAGCAAATAAATATCTTGTTCATATATTCATTTAGAGACACCCATTTATATGCAAATATAATAATAAAAATTTAATTTAATCTGCATGCTTATACTAGGGCTTCAGAAATATTACATAGTACTAGTTTCTAGAAGTGATATATTTTAAACTACATTTTTTATGGAAAAAATATGGAAAACTTAACATTGTTTCTCCATCACAGAAGAAATGTTAAAATTATAATAAAGAAATTAATTCAGCTTTCATTTATATATTTCAAACTCTTGAAAAAGTAATTGAGAACTTTCTAATTTATGAAATATTATTAGATAATTCAGCAGTGATCTCTTTCAGGCCAAATTTGCTCATCAGAAATTAGGGACACTTCTTAAAATATTTTTTGATTTTAAAACTTATTATTCAGATTCCCCCCCCCATTTTTAATGCAGAAGGCAATTTACAGACATTATCCTTATGGAATACAGAGATAAAATATATAGGATACAAAATATGTATACAAAAAATAAAGCAAATACAGAAACTAAGTAAGCATAAAAAATACATAAATTAAGAAAATAAATTGTTCGAAGAATTTCTAGCTTCACATCATTGGAAATAGATGCAGTTTATTGCAAGAGCAGAACATTCTGGAAGATGATCAGCATTCATTGCCACACAACTGAGGCAGAGATAGAAAGCATGGCATCCCTTATCAAATTTTATAGAGGTGAGCATATAAGAAGTCATGGCCAGTCATGAGATGAAATACAGCATTGCTGCTAAAACAATAAGGGATATTAAGAATGGAATTCTTCCATAATTTTTCTTTTGTGTGTTCTTTAAGCAGTGATATATGAATTGTCTTTAATGCTTCATTGATCATTTAAGAAGGGAATTCATAATTAGTTCAGTTACTCAGGGCCTATTTAATAAAAGATTATTTTGATTAGCTTATTTGCTTTTACATTACCAGGTATACCACAATGGAATAATATTTACTGCAAAACAATTGTTCTATACTTTTCTTGTATCTCCCTCATTAAAAAATACATAGCCTTACAGACATAACAGAGATAGGTTCTTAAAAGCAGTTATCAATAGCCAGATTTCCAGCTTGTGAATCAGAGAAAATGACAGCCTGGTAAGAAAGGGAAGTACAAGACGAGTTAAAAAGCCTTGACAGTTTCCAAAAAAAGATAATCAATAAAATGTTCCCAATAAAAACCAGCTCCAGCTTTGATCTGTCAGTATATATGTGTAATTATGTTTTAAGAAGAAACAGATTATGGGTAGTCTCCAGCCTCATACTAAACAAAGCTACAATTCAATTCATGGATTTCGATACAGCACTCAAGAGGGGCAGATGATATAATATTCTACTAGCCTCTAGAGGATTTGAGAGGCAGCAAAGGTTCATTATGAGCTGAAATATCACATCTATCCATCTCTTTAAATACAGCTTGAAGAAAGCCATCTTGAATCATCATTGAGATAGGATATCATGTCCATTCAGATTTAACCCATGTACTATTAAAAGAAAGGTGAATTAATTTCTGATATAGCTTCAAAGCTGATTTCTTTATTTCATTTTGCATTGGGGTTTCATTGGTACATAACAGCAGAACATCAATAGGTTTGGGTTTAATAGCACCAGTGATAAAATGATGTTAGTTATTTTAAAGGATAAGATGGAGTGTGTTACTTGTTATTTTCCAGTTTATTAATACCTCCATAAGATAGTTATAAAAGAGACATAACAATAAGTCATGATAAGTTTTATAAATGTCTTATAGGTAGCAAGTACAGTTGTGGAAGCATAGCCCAATCTAACTCCTTCAAAAGACATTTATTTATTATTTATATACTATTATAGTAGAATTACAGTCCTAAATGTTTCCTAAAATTAAAATTCAGAGCAAGATTCTTTTTGTATATGGTTTAATAATGAGAAAAATATGTAAAACTGAATATCACAAAACATAATAAAAGCCTCATATTTATGAATAAATGATTTCACAAAAATTTATTTCCAATAAGCAGATGTATTTGTGAGAAATTATGTGATTTTTTTTTATCAGAAAAAGAAAAACTATTAGACAATGATTTATAATTATTTTTAGTACATATATATTTAGAATAATTATTCCATTTATAGAAAAAATAATAAATATTCCATTAAGAAGCAATAGTTTTCAAAAACAATATTTAATGCTTATTTCTTTGAAATATTATAAACCAGAACATAACAGAGTAGATATTTCAACACCTTTATTTTCTAAAATATACATAAATTTCAATGAAAATTCATTTTATCTTATTTCACTTTAATATAAAAAGGATAAAACATTTTTAAAGGTAGAATTATTAATCTTTTATTTTATTATTTAATCCCTATTGAAACATTTACTTAAAAATAAATGATAAATCTAATTTAACTGATTATTTGAGAGATAAAATTTAAATAAGTTTACAAGTTAAACGAAGTCATATGCCTCTTAATTTTAGAAAAATCAATAAAATTAAGAAACATGTTTTAGGGGGAAACCGATTGATGTATAAAAAACATTAAAAGATTACAGATTGATGAATAATAAAAAATGTATAATTATACTCTATACTTGAAAATATAGAAAAATTTTCACAGAAATAAAAAAAAAGACTTGATTCATTCATCACAAATTTTGACTTCAGAAAAAAATTGAAAAAGTGTGAATTTTTTAAGTTATTAAAAAAATTCTGCATTACAATTAGTTTAAGTGTAATATTTTTAAAAGTATAGTATTCTTATTATATTTAAGTTTAGTGATTGTAGTTTCATAAGACTACTACACTTTTAAAAACATTAAGAACATTTATATGAAATGTGAGCAAAAAGCATATAAATGATCAAGAATAACAAGAAGGCATTATGTAATGATAGCTCAGGAACAGAATACTTAATGTAAAACATTAACTTACATTTTGGATATTTGTTTCATTGTTTATAAATACAATCGCTTCCTTCACAGTTTCTATTTTGGCAGGTAATTCTTTGTACACCGATAACTGGTTACTAACTGTAGCATTTAGCTGGTTGACAGAGGTAAAGACATCTGTCATTTGCTAAAAAAAGTAATTAAAATTTTGAAATTATGCAAAATATTTTATCAGATTTCTGATTTTTAAAATGTGGGGATTAAGATGGATACTACAATAAAACACAAACTTATTATAACTTATTATAGACATTCTATTTTGCTTGCATGATGTAAGTGAATAAAATCCATAAAATTTTTCTCTCAAACAAGAGAGTGTCATGATTTTGTCTTTATAATTATTGCTCTTTTAATCTAGGTTCAGATAATTTTATTTTTTTAAAAAAAATCTTGAATTTGAGACAATTTTTAAATTTGAAAAATCTAAAAGACATTGGTATTAATGCAAATATTTTTTATTTAGCTGTATAGGTACACAATTGTTTTCATTCATCACAATGAAAATAAGATGGATCATTCTCTGAAATATGATCAAAATTATGAATTTCTATATTATATATATATATATATATATATATATATATATATATATATATATATATATAATTACTAATTAGGGAGTCTAATATGGGCACATTACATAAAATGTATTTTTTCCCTCTTTCAACTTTTTACATCTTTTCTCACAGTGAGTGTATAAATCATGATTAATTCTACAATATATACATATTGATTTGTTAAATATCACTTTTTACATAATAGCATAAATGTCCCAACTAACTTGAACTAAATATTTGCATAAAAGATTCAATTACTTTTTATATTATTACCATGTGACATATTTGTTATTTATCTCAAATTTAGGTACTTAATTAAGGAAGTGCAACAAACTGCAACTTTTATTATTTTATACTAGAAGATAATTCAATTGTATATTGAATCTTCATTACTGCTAACCAAAATAACAATATGGTATATGCAGCAATTATATTTACAAAAGTTTAATATTTTCCTAAACAAACAATTTATAAAAATTTTTAATTATTGAAATGTGTGACAGACATGATATGCAGTAAGCATTATTTTAGACCTACCACAGTTATCCAAGTGGTTATAGTTGACAATTTTTTGTTATTTGAGCTCATTTAAAAAAATATTGGGAAACTAATTGCTTCTTTTCAAACTATTGCATGCTTTATCTAATCAAAACTTTGGGAAAATAGTTGCAATAATACATAAGAAACAAATAATAGAATCTTTAAAACCAGACAAATGTTTCATTTACAATTTTAAATTAAAAAGTGAAACTTCTAAATTTAAATTTGGTTTCAAATATTTATTGTTATTGTTATTTAAGTGAAACTTAAATAAACAATAACAATGAATATTTAAAACCAATTTTAATAGTGACATAATAAAATAATTAAAAAAATAATTTAACTGAAGATATTCCCAAAACACATTAAAAAACAAATAGGTGAATTTCAAAGTTGTATGTATGTAGGAAATTAATTTATTAATAAATATTTTTTAATTTGGAAGCTTTTTTCTCAACTCAAAGTTAAAATGCTAATGAAATTGAATTGCATAATAATTTGAATGCACCCATTTACTCGAAATTCAATTATTTCTATCCAAAGTAAAACTAGAAGCATAATTAATGTACGATGTTAAGCCATAGAGAATTAAAATGATAAAGCAAAAATTTAATTAAAATGAATAATGCTCATTACATCTTCATTTAATTTGAATACATATTATAACTTTTAGAAAATATTAATTTTCTGCTTACAGAATAACTTTTATAATAGAAGGAAGTTAACACACTTGTTTATACAAAAATCTTATTTTTAAAAAACTTTAGATTTAATGGGATGAATTCAAATTATTCAGTTTCCCAATTAAGAGAAACATATTACTTACTAAAGCAGTATAATGTTTAAGAAAACCTATAGTAATATTATTGTGAAACACAGAATCAAGTATAGCTCAAAAAGGTAAATGGTGTATAATAATGATCTAAAGAACTGAATGGATTCATTTAACTAAAACAATATTATTAATAATTTCTGTATTAGGAGTCATAGCAATCCTCCAAAATAAATTATACATATATATGCTTAAGGTACTGAATAGCATCTCACAGAAATGTGGAAAAATATGGGTTTTGTAAGAATAAAATATGAAACATAAAAATGTGATATGATCAATAATTATAGATAGTATTTCAAAGAAAGCAATTTGAATACAAACTAATGTATATTAAAAAGATATATTTTATTGTTTTTGAGTTATTTTAAATGAGAATATTAATTAATTTACTTGTTAATATTAATGATTTGTTTAAATAATTTAAAAGATTTCACTGGCATTTTGTGTATTTTTAATTCACTGCTAATATTTAAATATAATTAAATTTTACAATTAAGTACTTTAACAAAATACAAATTAACTTCAAAGGAAAATAACAATTTTTGTATTCACTAATTATATATAATATAATTTAGAATATTTCCATTAAATTCAAATATATATTCAACTAGTTTCCTGTATTTTTTGTGTATGTGCATATATATATATATAATTACTCATTTCAAAAATAAAATTAATACTAGACATATTTAAAGTATAAAATATACATTCAAAATATTTACTTACCCCTTGCAGGAAATTAATATGCTGATTAGCTTCCTGTAATGCATTCTGAAGTTTCGAATCCTTCACTGGTGCATTAACAGAAGATTTTGGTTGTAAATCAGAAGAGTTGGATAATTCTTGAATATTGTTCTGAAAAATAAACACATTATAGCAATTTTACACGCATACACAAACACACAAAAGTGAGGTTCATCACTGAAATTTCTTAAAAATCATGATTCTTTTTTTAATCAAATTGTTTAAACATGCTACACAATTTTTTGTACCTAGTGGCTTGACTTGATTTATTTGATATGCAATGATCACTTCATGTATATGAGGGCAAACTAAATAAATATCAGCAGTTTAAAATAGATTATGAGCTGATGCAAATATCCATATCTGAGGTGTGTGAATTAGTTTAATTATTGCAATGTGGACACTCTAATATGTAAATATTTGAGCAAGACCAGGATCTACAGGATACTGCTCAGCACACACCTTTATTAAATTCCAAAATCATCGAAGATAATCATCTAAGATGAGACAAACCAATTATAAGCCAGGGTTATAACGGACTGAAAATAAGCTATTTAGCTATTAAGTTGGCCTTTTAACCAAATAAAGTTGAATTTAATTTGAAAATAGAATATAAATGACTATTTTTTTTATTTATTTTTTTTTTTTTGATGACAATGTTTATAAATATTCATGAATTACATTGCCCAACAAATTTTACTATCAATATTTTAGAGACATGACTATATAATTTTAATGAATATCTATTATCTGCCCTTCTTTTCTATAAGATCAGGATACATTTTGAAAAATGAGAGCAAAAACAGAAATTTGAAAAGCTATGAACATTGAAATCATTCCAAAGGTAAATCATTAAGATGTGCACCATAAAGAGTTTTCTAAAATAGTTGTACAATTCAGTTTTTTCTATAAAAAAATTAACAAGCAATGAAATTATTTTAATAAGTATTATTAAAGTTCCAATTCATACATTCATTTCAAAGTGAAGTGATGGACGACAGATGATTCCTCAATGAAAGAAATGACATAATAAATAACATGAATAATTCTTAAGTAGAATTGATATATCAACAAAATAAATTTGTAAAAAAATTCGGGAAAATCAATAAATGTGACCAAATTATTGCTAAATTTATAATAAAGTAAATGATACATAAAAAATATCACATCACATAAAGTTTAATAAAGAAAATAAAAAAAAGTTGAATGCAATTACTTAATGGAGAACACTTTTTAAATGATTTCTTAATAAGCAATTTTCTCAATGGAGACTTCATTTGTAATCTAGATTATGTTGCCTGCAATTTAATATTCATCAAGATATATTAGTGAAATTTTTCTTCATTTTTTTACTAAAACAACTTAGATTGCATAAAAGTTTGTTTAAGTGACTGTGCAGAATGAACCTATATTTTTAAGAATTATTCAAGTATATCAATGATATTTTTGATAGAGGTTTTACATGAATATTTTTATGTTTTGGAATCTTTCTTCAGATCTTACAAGAAAAATAATTGGCAACAAAGGATAATCATGGCAAATATATAAAACTTTAAGCCACAGACATAAACTAATCATTGCAAACACCATTCAGTATTAACAAGTGGCATATTTTCTAAGAAATTATGATAATTCAATATAATTAACATAAATTTTGTAATCAGTAGCTTCAAAATATACAAAAACAAAAGTTTCTTAGTTAGTGAAAAGAAATTTGTTATGTAGTGTCATCCAATAAGAAAGTTATCTTTAAATTAAAAAAAATGTAAATCTAATAAAAATGATACAGTACAAATTTTATGCATTATTACAAGACATCTTAAGTCTTAGTAAATATAAATCCAGAAAGAATATTTCTTCTTTAATTGTCTGAATAATATTAAGTAAATGTTTTACCATGTTAAGACATTACAATATCAAATTTAAGAGAAAGTTAAGACTTCATTTTTCCAGAATTATTGTTTGTGCACACATTTTCCATTTTTGTATTTAATAGACATATTAAATGACACTGTTTTTAATAAAGAATTAAAATAGAATAAATATAAATTTTCATTTCTCAACACATATTACATCGAAAGAAAAGTGCAAATTTTAAAATAATATTGTGATAAAACATAATTCTGTTTAAATGAAGATATTATTTAAATAAATGATTTAAAAATAAAACTCTTCTGAAGATTTTAAAATAAGTTTTCTTGAATGAAAAATACACTTATTTGAATTGAGATAAGAAAATGCAGGATTGATAAACTGTTTTACAAAGTAAATAACTTCATTGAATTTAATTACTGGCACCAAACTCACAAGTTACAGCATTATAATAAATTTTATGTACCTTGACAATATCTAACTCTCCAGATAGATTTTGAGCTGTTGTTTGAAGATTGGATTGTTGATCTTTGAGCTCTTTAACATTGCTTTCCAATGCATTCATTTTACTTCCAAAATTGGCAACACTCTGGAAAATAATATTCATAAGTAAATTTAAAATATATTTTAAATTAACAAGAAATTTTCAAATGAAATTTTATTTGAAATAATTTAGGGAAAACAGATGTACTTATGTAAATTAATGAATGGAATTCAAAAACTGTTTAAAAGTCATATTAACATTTTGAAGAATTTAAGAATTGTATTTAATTTGGTTCAGTTTTTTTTTTTTTCACTAGAGCTTCATAATTAAAATGAAGATCTATAAAAAAAGTTATTGATGCATTTTTCATCTTTCTCAAGATACATTTTTAATATGGATGTTTATCTTTGACTGAACTATTATTTCCTTCCATGCATTTATTTTTTTAGAAACTTATTTAGAGAAACAATACTGTATTTTAATATGATACACTAGCTGAATAAGATTATTAAACTAAAATTTTTTTAATTATATTTAAATACCTTTAAAATTTAATAATTTTATTCTCTAAATGTACAATTAAAATTTCCAAATAAAAATTTATTAAGATTATGTAAAAATATAAGTTATTTATAGATAATTCTTTTTAAAATAATTTGTTAACTACTGCAGACTCTCTTAAGCCACTTTTTTAGAGAAAACAAATTCTTGTAAACTAGAAAGTAAATGCATAATACACATAACATAATATGTGAAAAAATTATTCATTTTATATAAAATGGAAAAGTTATTTTACATATAATTCTCTAAATCTGTTGAACAATCTAATGAATATTATATTTATTACCTGTGACTTTGTAGTATGGATTTATATTTTTTTATTAGCTTAAGTTAGTTCTTAATTAAACAAAAGAAATGGCATTACACAAGGTAAAACATTAGTCAATTGCTTTATGTTGTGTATGGCCATTTTTTAAACTTTAATATCATACAAACAACATTTCTTAGCATTTAGTTTTTGGGCATTTACAGAGATGCCATATAAGCATTGATTTTACCTAATTTGAATATTGACATTATGAAACAAAGCATAAGGCAGTCTAATAGTTGGTGTAGTTAATCTAATTATTAACTTTAGTGTGACTATTTATTGCATTTTGTCTCAATGAAGATTTTTTATTGATAGTCAGCTATTTCCATGATATGTCACAGAAAAAACCAGAGAAATTCTCAAACAGGCATTCCAACAAATATGAAAAAGTGGAAACACACTATTCATTTTCCATTATTTAACAGTAACTGGAATAGAACAAAACATCTTCTATTTTGCAAAGTGTAAAGCTATTATAAAGGTCAAAAGGGGCATTTAAATATTTTATCAAAAGTCAAATTTGAAATTGAAAATTAAATTTTATGCTTGCAATTTTAAATATTTAAATAAAAGGAATATGACCCATTACAAAAATAGGAATTTCCCAGTTTCAATGATATATAATTTTACATGGAAATGTGAGGCAGCATTATTATATTACATTGAACTTTTTATGATTAAGTATTTCATTAATTTCTTATATATTGCATTCTAGTTGGAATCAAAAGAGTTAAGCTAATTTAAATATAAACTAAGTTTTCTAATTATTGTGAAATTTTGAAATAAGTTACAATTCTCCCTTTTTTCCCCACAAAAAGGAATTAATTTTTATAGTCAAATATGTGTGTAATGTCAATTTAACCAACAATCAAATAGGTTTAAATATCAGAATTTTTTGCCAATTCTACAAAAACTTTTATGACATTTAAATACATAATCGAAATTCTACTAAAGAATTATCAGTTAAAACATTTTTTCGTCTTATTTTCAATTTTATATTTTCTTAAAAGTATGTTCGCATGTAATAAAAAGCCATTTAAGGTTTAACATTTGATTTAAAATTTTAGTTTACACAGATAAAAATTCTTTTAGTTAACTGACCTTTTTTATGATGAATGGAATATTTTCTGACATAAAATATGAAGACAGAAAATTAGGAAGATTAAAATATCAAATATAATAAGACCAATACAAAATTTCAATGATTAATTTATATTTAATTAATTCAATCTTTAGTTTTTGATTATTTACAATCCAATCTTTCTTTATATTTTTCTAATTGTTTGTACAAATAAATAAACCAATATTTAAAAAAAAAAAACAAGTTAAATTTTGTATTTTGTTTTGTAAGTCAAAACTAGAGAAAAGACTTAAGTAATTAAGCAATGAAGCTTTTTCTACATATTTTTGAAATATCTACTTTTTTTACAGGCATTTTAAATAGCACATTACACACTGTTTTAACATCCCAGTCACAGCAATTTTTGGAAATTTTATTCATTAGTCATATTATATATGAAGGCTTTTAGAATCTGTCAGAGTTATTATTATTAATTAATTTACTCATTTACATAATCTAAACATGAAAATAATTAGTCCCCTTAAAAACATTTATAACTTTTTGTTTTTTAAAAAATCCTTTTTTCCCCAATTTAAATTTACCTTACTCTCAAACTAGCAATAATAAAAAAAGTTTCAAAATTGACCAGTACTATTTGTTATTGTCCTTAAATGGCAAAACATTTTAATAATTAAATATATAAACATATTAATAATAAGATATATTTTACATAACATTAATTCAAATTTGTGGTTTGTACCTCAGATAATGCTTGCATATCTTTTGGCAACTGTTGAATAGCAGGTGCAGCTGCAATACTTGCTTGCAAATGCTCTGTAACTTCTTTAAGATGTTTAACCTAAACAAAAAGGTTTTAAAATAAAGTTAATTCTTTTATAATTATATTAATGATTAAATTAATATAATTTAAATAATATGAAAATTAGATTATCCCTCTGACTGTAATCAACTTAATGGTGAGTCAGGAAATATTTTTATAATGACTAAGCATTAAGTAATTGTAGAAAAATATTTCTAATATTTTGCTTGTAAATTTTTGAATAGAATTTTTTCTAATTCCCATATCTTCATAAAAAATGATTACAATAAAAAAAAATATTTTTTTTTAAACTGCTATATTAAGTTGCTATACATTTGAGCTTAACTCAATTAAAGATTTTAATAATAAATAACTATTAAGATAAGTAAGTAAATTTATTAATTATTGAAAAAATAAAAATAATTCATGTAATTTGGTTTATTTTCTGCTCAAGAGTCACATTTGATAGAGTGTAGTCTCAATATTTTTCAATAATTACATATTACAATAATATTATACTTAATATCAAGATATTGGCATTCTAGGTCTTATTATTATTAATTTAAATTGTATTAATTATTTACATGCTAAAATTAGCATTCCAAATATTAATAATATAATAGGCAGACTTGATTTTTAATATAAAATTAAAAGTAAATAAAATCAGAAAATAATTACACACAGATGAGCCTATTTCAAATATATATTATTTGTATCAAATACTTTTAGCATTATTTGGGGAAAGATATAGGTTAATTTTATACACATACATAGATAATACTTCCTTAAATTTTTGTGATCATAAATTTATAATACAAAGACTAAATGTTTTCCAGAATTACTTTTTTAAAAACTAATTTAAAATTAAAAAAGTTGTGAATTACATATGCAAAATTTCTATTATTTTTACTTAAAAATATATTTTGAAAATATCTAACACTGTAAAATACTAAAAATAGCTTTAAAAATAATTTGAAATTAGCTACAATCAACTGTTATTTGACAAAATGTTTAATTCTATAATACCATTTGGATTTGAAAGCAAACACATATTTACCTCTGATGAAATATTCTCAAGTTCAGCACTATTCTTTCTTACGTCAATATAAAGCATAGTAACATTGGAATCAAGTTGTTTTAAGCTGGAATGTATCACATGTAAAGCTTCAGGAGTATTTTTATTACCCGCTTCAACTGTTGTATGGAAAAAATGCAAAATATTTATATTTTTTATATTTGAAAAAGTTATACATAGGTATTTTTACATACAAGTAATTTAAGCAAAAATAATTAATAAAATATTTAGTTATTAGAAATTATTTTAATAATGTAGTGATGACCAATGCACAGAAAAAAATCAGTTTCTATTACATGAATTGGCATATTCATAAATGAACATTTTTCAACTTAAAATGAAAACTAACAAATAAAGCTTTGATTTAATGGAGATTTAATCATGGTCAATAAAATATTTTTATGTTATAAAGTTACTGTATAATTTCCACAGAAAAAGGCTCAAATAATGAGAATAGTTTTAAGATTTTGTTTTATATATAGATAATACAACAAGAGAATTTTCTTTTTAAGATAATAAATTGATTTAAATTAATCCTCCAAACATAATTAAAATGTATTAATTATTTTTAAAAATAGGAAATTACACATTGATTTTGAAATAAAATTTAAATTTTTAATGGAAAAAATTAAATCATAAAACTATACTTAAAATTATTATTGATTTAATTAAGAATTTGATCATGGCAAAAGACAACAGATACACAAAATACTTAGTTTTAACTATAAATTAATCATATGCTTTTTAAGATATTAAATTAGAGCGACCCTTCTAGTAATTAAATATTGTTTAATTATTAATAATGATATATTAAATTAATAAGACCAAAAGATTGTGTAATTTAAATGAACACTTAAAAGCTATGGTAATTTATAAAAATATATAGAATCAGACTGTGAAATACAGTAATTTATAAATAAATTAATTTACAATATTATATTAGTGAAGAAAATTTTTTCACTTCTATAACTTGGATTACATATATAATTTCAAATTCATATATATTTTATTAAAATATTAATCAAAATATAATTTCAAATTCATGCAAGTAAATGTATTCAAATAGCTAACTACAATATAATCAATTCTTTAAGAAAACTAGTTTTCATCAAACAGTGCTTATGATGTAGCTAAATAAATAATGTCTTAAGTTATTTAATTAAAAATTTAATATAAAATCCTAAAAATGCCTCATTTTAGATTATTTAAAATGTAAATAAATATATATTAAAGAAATATACAAAAACTCATTAAAATAATAATTATAATATCAGTGATGAGGAACAATAGATCATTTTAATAAAAAGAGTATAAAATAGTATTGAATTAGGAAAATAGTTTTGAATTGAATTTCAAAATGAATTAGAACAAATTCATTTTGAAACAATAGTTTCAAAATTTTAATCTTAAATGAAATTTATAATGAATTCCACAAAATTAAACTTTTAATAAATATAATAAATTTTAATTAAATATTAGCTACTAATTTTTGTAACAGTATGGATTTATATATATATAGTTTGGTTTGATTTGTTTGCAACTCAACGATTATTTTTTTGCACAGGAGGCCTAATTAGACTGGGACCTACAGTTTTAAGTGGATTCTGAACGACTAACAACAGAAACCAAGGTGGGATTTGAACCTATGAGATACTGAACAGTAGGTCATAATATTAAATACTCAGCTGCCAGCTTGGCTGTAATTATGTTTGATATATATAATAATATGTATAAGTTTTTTTATATACAGATTCAAATTCAAATGGGTTTCTTAATTTCAACTTCAAATATTCTAAGAGATCTAGGGTAATTTTATAGTCAATAACATTCAAAATAATCAATGTAATTTTGAAATATCTTTATACTAAAAATAAAATGTCTTTAAGCTTTAAAAATAATATTTGATGCCATGAATAATCAGTCATAGGATCTGAAGCACTTTCAGTGTTCTAAAACACAAAAGTAACATAATTCATTTATATTATATTATATAAAAATATTAAGAAATACTTTAGAGGTGTACCTAATTAATCTTGTAAATTATTTTTTATTAATAAATATTCATAAATTAAAAATTTCAAATAAAATTAAACCTTTGATCCTGTAAATAATTAAATTAGATTTGCAAGTCTTATAACATATTATTTTAAATGTTATTTAATATATATGTAGAGTTTATGAGTGTATATATAATATATTTACAGAGACAGATTATTAATATAAGTAATACTTCCTTACTTACTTTCAAAAAGGATTATTAAAATATAAAATACTTTAAAATGCGAAGAAATTCAATTTTTTTGAAACTGACTCTTATTGAAATAAAAATAAGAAAAATTAATTTATTATTATTTTCTTTTTAATAAATACACCATCTTGATCACAAACCAACTTTAATCAAAAAGAACAAAAAATCCTTATCTTATCTGTTAATGATTTAATATACATTTATTTGAGAAAATAAACACAAGTACACTCTAAATAATTTGACATCTGTGTATTATGTAGATATTATCATTAATTAAAATCAACATATGAATAATGTGGCACATTTGTTCCTTTGAAAGATCAATGATAAAAACATAAGTTTTTTTTTTTCAAACCAAAGCAAAACAAGTCAATCTAATAATTATTTTGTGAATGGACTATTGTTTGCTATCAATTTAACACCAGAAATTCCAAGAAATAAGTATGAAAAAAGAATTTTTGAAGACAACTTTTATAGAAAAAAAAAGAGACATTTTCCCGTAAATAATTTTTTTATTATTTATTTTTATTATAGACAGCATTGTAGTAAGAGCAATATTGTAAACTTATCTTTAAACAAAAGAAAAATATTGCAAAATAAAGATATGATTCACAATACACTCAACTATCTATAGTCATTTTTTTATTTTAAAATTTGAACTAAAAACTAATTTATAAGGAAACAGATTCTTGTTAAATCTCTGGGAATATTAAATTTAAAAACTATTTTTTTATAAAGCTGAGTAATATAAAGCAAACTTTTCAAAATTTTATTAGTCAATTGTTTTATTGGTCAGTGCAGATTTTTCAAGCTCTATGCCAGAAATGATTTGGTTCATAACTTTATTAATTACACACACAAACCAATTTCAACAATACACATCTTTAATGGTAAATAAAAAAGAATGAGTCATAAGAATTGTGCTTAATATCAATATAAGTGATGAGAAGATATATAAAAAAGCAAATGTTTGAAACTTCTTAAAGCACTTTATTCCATTTAATTTGTATTTTCTTAGAGTGTAGGAATTGTGATAAAAGATATTTTTTTTATATATAAATGTTATATATAATAGAATATAAAGAATTTGCAAAAGAATAGGGTGCAATCAGTTTTCCTTAAAATAGAAATAATAGCCTTTTGGTAATACTAGGCTTTACACACAAATTAGTTTTTTACCCTGCTGATGTATTAAATATTCCCCAAGTAAAAAGTTTCTAAACTTGTTTAATTACTTCAATGAAAATGAGAATTTTTATAAATATATAGATTTTAATTTACTATAATGACTAATTCACATTGTGTAGCAAACAGAGATCATTGTGATAAAAGAAATATTCATACATGTTATATTTAATAGTTGAAAAAAACTAGCTATCATAGTTTCTCTTTAAATATTTAAAAAAATAATTAAAAAGAAAAGCTATGATAATTAGTTTATCAATGATAAAAACACACTTAACTGCTTTTCAACATTTTTTACTTCATAACTTTGGATATTACTGTGCCATACATTTCCTCAAATTATTTGTAAAACATCAATAATTTTTTTTGTTGTGAAAAGAATCAAATTGAATATAATTGTTTTTACTACATCATATATAAAAGAAGCTATAGGTCAAAGTAATAAACATGAGAAATAATAAATACAAGGAGGAAAAAACTGGTTGGAAACTGCAGAGAAAACAGGTTAGGAATTAAAATTATGCATGTCTATTTCCAAGAAGGTTAAATCTTTAACATATTTATATACTTAAGACTTATTTTACATGTTCCATCCCTTTTCTGAGAATCTACTAACAAACCAAGGGAAGACTTCCAGACCAGGAACTTCTATAAGTTAGGGAGCACAGACTATTTTTTACATTAATCCCTAATCCTAAAACATAAGCTTCATTTTTATGCATTAGAATTTCTCACTTTAAAGTTTAAATCCTAGGCTTGTGTTTCTGATTGAATATGTAATTCTAAATTAATGAATAATCAAATGTCTAAAAGAAAATATTAAGACAAGATTCTTATAATGCTCTAAGTTAATAACTCAAATATTTTGTTTCAATGATTTCTAAACCAATGGTTATTTTGATGTGGATTTTACAGTCAGATTTACTTCAACAAGACCCAAAAAATAAACATTATTTAATGGAAGCTTATGTTAACGAAAGTTTTTCAGTTTTATTAGTAAATAACATTGTTTTGTTTCAGTTACTACCAATTCTGTGAACTCTAAGTCAATAATCGTTTGGTTGATTATTTAAAAAATGATATAGATAAGTCTACTTCAGCAAGAAACATCCTTATATAAATCTCAACAGTAAATGAAAAGTAACTGATTTGTAAGTTCAATTACCTTTCTGCAGGTGTGCTCGCAGGAGATCTATATCTTCTCTCAGACCAAGATGAAGATATATAAGAGCGCCAGAAATTAAAACACTTGATGTAACCAAGATGAACTGGCATAATGACAGGCAAACTGATGTAATACAAAATTGACTCCCACTTCTAAATTATTAATTAGAAAACATAATTTTTCTCAGTTATTGTGGAAAATAAATTTTAGGAGTGAATAAATATGGCTTTAAAGGGACATTTTGGTAATGAATGTCATAGTAAAGTTTCAAAGAAGCATATAATATATAGTATGAAATTTATATTGGTCATTTTAATTAGAATATTTCATCTATAATTACAAATTAAAATAAACCTATTTTAAGAAAGCTTTAATTTACTTTAACTTACAATTATCAAAGAATAACTTAAAGTTATAAATTATTTCAAACAAAAAATTCAAATTCTCAATAAATATTTATAATTTTAATAAATTAGTATGCATTTTTAAAAAGGATTTATTAAAAATTTAGGGTTAAATTTTTTTAAATTAATTTTAACATTGAAATTTAAAAATAATTAAATAAAAATCATAATAAAATATTTTGGTGTCATTAGGTTGACAATATTTTATGGTATTACAAATAATATAAACTCAATTAAAAAAGCTGAGACAAATGAAAGATGAAAAGTCCGTATATAATATATGTAATTTTTATAAAATAGAAATGGGGAATAAACGTTTATCACTTGTGAAATATGACAGCGAAGTTCCCTCCGCATTTAAAAATAAAACCGAATCCTTACTTTTTCCGACTCTTTCTCCTAGGCTGCAGAATGGAGAAATCCTCCATATCCGAAGAATCAGTATCATGTCGTAGCAGCTCGTGAGCCGAACACGAGCCGGACGCCTTTTTGATACAATTAATCCTCTTTCCCGAACTGATCTTGCCGTTCGAAACGAGAGCATCAAGCTCTTTGCGTTTTTTCATCTTTTTATATTGCTTGACCTGGACATCGAGCTTAGTTGCGGGCTCCACCGTGATCGTAAAAACAGCGGCGGAAAAGAGAAGGAAAGATTTGGTTGCGGGAGAAAACAATTCAAGTTGCGTTTCTTCTATCTGTGCTTCACGCTAAGGCAGCTGGCACTTCACGCGAAAAAGTGGTAGTGAATTGATTTCCTTTTCACAAGTTGATAAAAAATATCCTTCTTCAAAAGGAAAAAACGCACCATTCACATTCCCGTTATAAAATTCAATCTCGTCTGTTCAGATCCGAAGATGAAAAAGATCTAGGGCTGCAGCCACCAAAATCGATAGCGTGTAGATCGCCAAATTTCTGGGGAAAAGGAAATTTCGACGCCAAATACGCGACTCAAACAGGAAAGCCATATTTATTCAAAAAGCAGGTGAATAACGCTAGCTTAGGATTATGTTCGAAGAATTACTATTCTGATTCTATCTTAAATAAATATGATTAGCATGGATATTTCTAAAAGAGATTTAATATTTTACGTGAAACAATTTTTATTTATTTTTGTATACACTTCTTTTTAATAGGAAAAACCGAAATTACTTAAATTCGAATTGTGTCAATTTTATGGAATTTTATCATAAATAAAATTGTTTGGGACTAGAAAATAATTTTAAGAGAAATAAAAAAAAAGTGGCGTTTTTTCTAAATTATGGTTCTAATTTTAAATTTAAGAAAAATGTTTTAATATGCCAATACTTTAAAAAAAAATAAATAAACACGATTTAATATATCATTTAAATAGCCAAAGAATAAGCCAAAATTTCTTTATGCTTTTCAAAATATATACTAATAATAAAAATTAATTAATTTTTGAAAATTTTCTATCGAAATTTTCGATGTATATAAACAAAAAATTGCTTTATTATTAATATAAATTAAGAAATTTCTAACTTCCTAATTTTTTTTTATCAAAATGTAAATGTAAAAAAAAAAAAAAAAATATGATTTAAGCAAATAATTCGCTGATTGAAAAAATGAAATTAAAATGTAAGTAATAAGAATTTTATTTACCTTCAAGAATCTATATCTTCAAGAAATATAAAAATCGCCAAAATGCAAAACAATCGCCAATCACATAGAAATCATAGAAATAAGGTTTTTCGTAGACTTGGAAGATGGAGTGAAGAGTTCGGTGCGTGCTGAAGAAGGGTGGACGAGTAAATAAAAGACAAGAGCATATAGTTTGGTAGTTCGATTCACTGAAGCAAACGATCGATTATCAACAAGAAAATGAGACAAATTAAAAGAAGAGATGGGCGAGGTTTTTCTTTATTTATAGGTTGTAAAGTTTTTCCCTTTCAGAATATTATTCCGGGAACAAAAGGCGATTTTCTTTTTTTTAATATGTTAAACGAAATTAAGCAAAAAAATGTTTCTGCTTTTTTAAAATTTTCTTCAGACCTCAGTAACTGTCGCGTGATTTATTGAACTGATAAAGGCAGACCGATATTAGAAACGGATCTTCGGTTTTATATTAGTAGTTGATAGAATCTCCGCTTTAGAAATTTCGGCTAACAAAATATTTGTCATCAATTTTGTCTTACTAATCAATTTAAAAATATAAATTTGTTTTTAGTGTGTATCAGTAATCAAAAGAATTTGTTTTAAAATTAGTGAAAGTTCAAGTTCGTTTCGAAGCACGAAGACTGCAGAATATGATTTTGATAAATGCTCTTGGACAAAGAAGAAATGATTTGAACAAAGAAGAAATGAAATATCATGCATGATTTGCATTTCAGAGACAAAATTTAAACCTTTTTGCAAATGAGATTTAATTTGATCTACAATTTGAAGTGGAATAAAAAATCTGCACATAAAATAGAAGCTTTTGAAATGGAAGCCAGGACGATAACTATTCAGCAGAAAATTCGGTTTTTACAAGAAATATGAAATATGCAATTGAATAAATAATTACATTTAATAAAAAGTAAAAAAAAATGTATATATATTTTAAAAAAATTTATTTAATATAGTTTAAATTATTATCTAAGATAAAAGAATTTCGAACTGATCTAAATCAATATAATCAGAATGAATTTTTTTTATGATTTAAATTCGTTAAGATTAAGCCATTCGCGATAAGCAGATTAAGAGCAATACAACATTTTGGTTTTATTACATTTTGTCAGTGCGAATCTCCCCGAACCAAAATTTTTTGGTGATAACAAATGGAACATAGATAAAAATAATAGCTATTATTCTGATATTTTTTTGAAGTAGTATAATTTTGACATGGCTTAAAGTTTATGTTAAAGGCAAAGGTTTTGTAAATATAATAGTAAAATATTGCAATTAGTAATATTTAGCTCTATGTCGGTATTATCATTTGGCGACTTTATATCTTCCACCGGTAAAATAGATAGGTGAATAAAAAAGTACTAAAAATTTTAATTGTAAAATTTTTATAACTATTCACATTTTCGGTTAACTTTTTTCCGGCTAAATAAAGTCATTTTGAATGCTCTCATAGATAACAAATTATTGTGAATTGCTTTCACTTAGAAAAATTTACTATGGAAGGATAACCTACAAGAAAAATTACAAGTACATCTTTGATTTACACTAAATGTGGCAAGAATATAGCGAATATGTTTAATCATGTAATAAAGTAATTACAAAGCCAAAAAACATATAGAAGAAGTCGTAAACAAAGCAAACAAAAATAAAAACGATATTAATAGGATAGGTTGTTAACATAAAACTGGACACAAAGTTTGAAACCATTGATCATGTTTTCTATAGATATATCAACCATCGAAAAGTTATGTAATCAACATTTCTTCAATAAAACAATTTACAAATCTATGAGAGAAGGAAACATACGCACAGCACGATTAAGGTTTTACATAAATACATTTTCAAGAGGATTTAATTAGGGTGAGCAAACTGGTCATTCTCTAGTACAAATTCTTAATACTCAGGATAGTCATCAACTATGATTGTTCTATGAAAATGCTCATTATCAAAACAAAAATAAGCACAGAACTCTCCTACAGGTGGATAAGTCAGTATGATATAACAGTTAAGTACCCGGTCAGATCACGATTTCACCAAGAAAAGGGTGATGTTCGATATTCCTTTGGTGATGATTGAGGATATCTACACACTTTCACTTGATTTTTATTGGCTTGCTGGGTAAATCTTGACATATAAGGGAACATAACTTTGCTCCAATCAGACTTAGAATCTAACTAACATATTGACGATAAAGCTTTAATGGAATCTCCTGGATTCAACAGAGAATAAAACCCGAATTCATGATACCGATATACTGTCTATTATTGTTTTTTGCAAATAGTAGTGAGAAATATATAGCCTTAATAATGCCAAATGCAATTACATATTTTAACAATAAACAACAACAACAATATATAGATTTTCAATCTAGATCATAACATGAAGATAAGGTAGAGCATAGAGCAGGAATGTTGAACGACTTTCTTGAGCAGGAATGTTTTTACAATCATGAAATGATGAACATAGAAAATAAAAATATGTGTAATTGCATGGTTTTATGCATTCGGAACAAGAATAACACTATTTCAGATGTTTTCTGGAAGCCATGTCTTGAAAACAAATAATGATAAAGTTTTAAGCATTTCTTACTACACTTTATAAACAATTTCTATAATTCTGAATAAGGTTGATTCAGGCGCATAGTGCCTTGTTTTTTTTTATATACTTCTTAACCCAAAATTGCGATTGGTTATTACGTCGCATATTTTCAAGCTACAATTTACTTCTTCAGAAAATAGCATCCAACTCAGATTAATTTCAAAAAGAAGTTAACAGTTTCCACAGAGCTAATCCTACTCTAATATTTTTCGCTGTATACTTAACTTTTGGATGTGAATCGAAAGAGACGGCACAGGTGTCGCTAATCCAGGATACCAAATTCTGAGTTTGGCAAATTTTAGGCGGAATTTCTTATATATCTGGCAACCTCATTTTCATTACGTCATAGATACGGAGACCTATAAGATTTATGCAGAAAATTCTATTTCGGAAACCCTAGTATTTACGTCATCACACACGTCCCGATTACGTCATCTTGGCACCATTTCTTCATCGCCAAAGTAATCCAGAATTTGGTATTATGGATTATACGGCACCTGTGCTAAAGAGACTTACTGTAACAAGAAAAAAAACATACAAAATTGCAAAATATTTCACAAAAAAGAAAAAAAATTATATCGATTCTCATTATAAATAAAAAAATGCCAAAACAGTTTCATTGAATTATTTAGATGTATTGATACTACAATGGGAGTCTCAGACTTATCTTAACAAATTACTGAATTCTACGATAAGAAATTTCATAAGTTATAGATACTGTGATAAGAAAATTGTCAATTGTGAGCCTTTCTTTACAATTAGTAATCACAAATAGGTTTTTTTCTTTTTCATTATTTAAAGCAATATCATCCATACAGTTGTTTTTGGAGCGCAATGTATTGATTTTTTAATATTTTGAATTACGATAGTACAGCCGATATTTGTCGATGGAGCTGAAATTTTTGTAATCCTAATTTAATATTATCATTATACTTGTGTAATTTTGTTGATAAAAGTTCAATATTTATAACACTTAAGGTAATCGGTATTTCAATAATAAACAATATGAATTTTTTTTTATTTGAATAAGGAACTTAAAAAAAAGACTGAAACAATCATGAATATTAATTAAATTTAAAACATTTTACGCGCGTATTTTAATAAAAAACGATTAGTGCAATTTAGCAATTTAAGTTTCATACATTTTTAATGAAAATCTCTTATTATGAAGGATAACAAATTTTCATTTTGTCTGTTACAATTTTTTATTTAAATAATTTCACCTTTCATTGCATTTTCTAATAAAGTTAATCTTAAAATTCTCCATTTACATGCTTCTATTTTTTTTCTTACATCCATCGCATGGCTAAACACTTGTGTGAGTGAAAAAAGAAATATGTCAATTATTACATTATCTTAATGTAGAAATATAGGTACGCTTTTAGAAACGAATTTAATTATTTATTTATTTTAAATACTTCTATTTATAATCTTCTTCATAAAGTTAAAGACAAATTAAACCATCATTCTGTTATTAAATACTATTTACTAGATTATGCTCTTTTGCATTGGAATTCTTCAATGAGATTTAGGATTTTGTAACTGACCTCTCCTTATGTAATTGCATTGTTTGTTTCAATGCTAATCTGTCTGTGGATGGGTTAAAAATATTTTTATATTAAGCATCTCTTGATCTTTTATTTCTAAAATAATTAGTTACTGCCCCTTAAACAGAATAATTACAATTAGTATATGACTAGGCATCATGTGCGACCACAAATGTAATCGCACTTTTTCTGACGTTACATTCTAAAAGTACTTTAAATAAATTGTTCTTAAAAAGATAAAAAAAAGCGATATTATAGTTTTTTGTACAATATTTTTGAAATTTATTTAAAATTATTTTCTTAATCAGTAGTCTTTAGAACTTAACATTAGTTTATTTAAATATTTTTTTCAATTCTTAAATGATGCTATATCGTAACAATTAAAAGTAAAAAATCGTAGAAAATTCAAATTTAATAAAATGATAATTAACACTGAGAGAGAGAGAGAGAGAGAGATTTATTTAACCTAAATAAAAATATATTCTTATAGCATGTAAATTTTTTTACTATACAATTTAACATTACAAAGATCATAAGATAGACACTAAATTGGCTTGCTTGAACTTCTCTGTATTTCTCTGATAAAACCAGAGCATAATGGAATATATTCCAAGATGTCATTCAAAAATGAAACAAAGCGCTATCTATATCTACGAATGATTATCTTGTCACAACAGTAATTCACAATACACTGATTACAATTTCCAACACTAGAAATAACAATCAGTTCACACGACAAACATTGTATTGGGATAAGCCATTCAGTTTTTTGTTTTACACCTACAAATTATGGTAATAGTAAAATATAGTGGTAACTTACTGGACACAGTAAAATTTTAGAATATTTTCAAAATCAATCAAGTAAATAATTTACAAAATGGTATAAGATTTTATTCTTAAAATTATTTATCAGATTTTAAATAAAGCGTAAGTTAAGATTCTCTTTAACAAATAAAAAATTTATTTTAGTCAAAGTATGAATACATATTCAATTTATTTCAATGATAATATTTGGCAACTATTTGTTTGCTTTTAAATAAAATATATGGCGTACTCATATTTACTTAAAAAGCATTTTTGAGGCACAAGTGCCGTATAATACATGATTCCAAATTTTGAATTTTTTTGGCGATGAAGAAATGTTGCCAAGATAACGTATCGTGACATGCGCGATGACGTAAGTACTAGGGTTGTCAAAATAGAATTTTCTGCGTAATTCTTATAGGTCTTCATATGTATGACGTAATAAAAACGATGTTGCCAGATACATAAGAAAATCCGTTAAAAAAACTCGCCAAACTCAGAATTTGGCATCATGGATTATACGGCACCTGTGCCATTTTTGATTTTTTTCAAACCTACAAAGAAATATAAATAAATAATATATAATTTATGTCTATTTATTACATTCCTTAACTTATTAAGAAATTACAGTTCATGACAATATTTTTTACTCAACAATCGATTTTCTAGATATTATTTTACAATCGAATAGGGTAGAAATATTAACAAGAGCAAGAGAGAGAATTAAAATAAGCATTTCTTTAATAATTTGAATGAAATATTTAGAATATATTTATAATATATTGTTCAATAATGATTTTAAATTGCAAAATGATTTTAAACATATTAACAAGTCGATGTTAATCCATAATTCATTTACTTTTAAGACGGGAAGACATAAATAATCAAATACTATATAAAATAAAAAGAAATGTATAAAAGTTATTACTTTTCCTTTATGAGTTATAAAAGTTATCTAATTTATTAAAATTTTACACGCAAAATATACATTCTAAATATCATCTCGCATATTATTTTAAAATTTTCTAATCGTATTTACATTTTTCTCGATTAAGCAACCTTGTGAATTCACCACGTGACATAATCCGATTAACTTTCTAATTCTCAGAGAAATGAGACTAGTAAGTTATTTAAGCTGTGGGAAACGTTAGTAAACCAGTTAGCATAAGCAGTTCATAAAGTCGTTCATATTTCTAATTTGTCTAACTTCCGGCAGCATTTTTTTTTAAAAAAAAAAAACTAATTTCAGGTAATTTTAGACAGTTAACCAGTTTTGAACTTTCAAACCTCGGTCAATATAAAGTTCATTACCTGAACTGGCCTTCTCTTTCTCCACCTACGTAAGATAATGTAAATGGATATTCTCATAAATAGAAATATAACATGAATCGGTACATCTCGGGGCAAGATTCGTTACCAAATCTTTTGCTAAAAATCGCCAAGAGTTTCATGACAAATCGCCTTTTTCCTTCACCTTGGTTGTTTTATTTGAATTTTTATAATGGGTATGAAAATAAATATTTTGGTGATCTCTTTATACAACGAAAATTTTGCGCCGAAAATTGTGGAGTTGGCGAAATTAGAGTCTACTCTCGACAACAGAAAAGTACTCAAAAATAAGTATAAACATGAATCATTTTAATTTTAACGACTAAAAGAAATTATTAGGTAGAACTGAGTAATTTGATAGCTACAAGCATTAGCTTTTTGCAATATTTTCAATCGACTTTCGATATATTTCTTTCTGAAACTATTTTTTTTATATATTAAGGTACACGTTGAAAACGTCAATTTCGACCAAAAATGATAAATTGATTTTATTCTTTCGTTAAATAAGGAATTTAAATAGCTTTACAAAACAAGTTTGTTTTTGTCTCTACGTTAATTAGATTCCGAGATATGAAGGATTTCGTAAAGATTAGGAAACCAAAAGTGGACATATTTAAAGCACCGGAAGTGGGCGTTTAAAGATCCAGAATAATGCAAAAAATTAGTTTAAACAGTGTTTAATTTTGAAATATAAATTAAGTAAGCTTTTAAAAGATACATAAAATAATTACTGATCCGGAAATCAATCAGCAAATTAAATAAAAAAATTAATCAGCAAATATGAGAATTTTTTATAAAGACACAATACTATAATCTTTAAATGCGATTTTCTCAGAATTGGCTTTTGCCTATAATTTGCACGCTTCAAAAACGATAACTCAAAATATTTTTATAATATCACTATGAAATTTCATGAGCTTAATCTGTATATTGCTTTCTAGAGAATGTACAAAAATAATTTTAATCACTTAAATATTTCCCAAATTATGGCCTGTAATTTGAATAATGGCATAGAAAATTTGGCTAAAATTTCAGTATAAATATTCAACTAGCCGTATTTTATATTTTAACAAAAACTTAAAATTTTAGTACATGCTCTAGATAACAACATATAGATTATTTGGTATTAATTTTTTTCAAATATGTTTAATAGTTTTTGATGTAGCATTTTTTAAAAAATGCTTAAAATTGAAAACATATTTAGCATTTCTGAAGAATAATATTGGCATATATCAAATATTGATAGCTCAATATTAATTTTTTTTGTAAGTTAAATAAGAAAAAATCGTTACAATGTATATATGCAGTGTATTTAAAAAAAAAATGCTCTGAACGTGTTCGGATACCTTAATTGTAATTATGATTATAATTTTTTGCCACTATAATGTCCCTTTCTGCAAATCAGAAAGCAAGTTTTGGTTAATGTAAAACTAGACTCAAATTACCAAATACATATTGGGGTTTGATGTCAAATACAAAAGCTGTGAAAATTTGTTCTGCTTATTCGTCTATCGTCACATACTGAACACACTGAAAAATTCCACCAGAACTCATATTTTAAAACGGATTCCGAATAATTATTAAAATCCATGCTTTGCGTGGATGAGTTTACGTTTAAATTGTTTGTCGTAACATAAGTCCAACTGTCACTTTTTGTATACCAAGGTTAATTCGAATGAGAGTATAAAGTGAAATTTGGACGGCTACAAACCCGCAACCAAGGAGAGAATCGAATTCACGACTTGCTGATCTAGAGGCCAGAGTGATAACCATTCATCTTCAAGCTCGATATTTTAAAAATGGGATTCAAGTAAAGTATTACAAAGTGAAAAATGCAAAATAATCTACAATTTCAGTATTTTAAGTTGCACACAATTAAATAATTTAAATATTTTAACTTTATGTATAATTAGGTAACCCAGCCGTGAAGCGGAAACCGAACCCACGAGCTTTTGAATGGCAGTCTATAGTGCTAACCACTTCGATAACAGCTCGGCGCGTATACAAGTAAAATAAATAAATATAAAACTTTGAAGGACATTTAAAATGCTTGATATTTAGAACAGATCGTGTTCAAGATAATGTTTAAAATTGTTGACAATAAAGAATTCTAAGTAATTAAATAAAATTAAACAACACGACAATTTGAATACATTTATATATTTCATAAGCAACTGAAAACATCTGACCCTCATTTAATTTCAGCGAGTATTATGGAATTAGTAGCGGAACCAGTTTATAGGCTTTTTAAACATTCTACAAAAACAGATAAGTCTGCAGCAGTTCACAAGGTCAAGTAAGCAGGTTTCTGGGGAATGAAAAATGGAATTTTCTATTCGAATTTTTTTAAATATTAAATTACTGTTGGAAAAATAAAAAATATAGTAATTGAAATAGTCAAATTGATTCTCTTTTTTAAAATATGTAATAAAAGTAAATAAAAAATTATAAATTAAATTGTAATTATTAAAAAATAATAAATTCAAATAAAGTTTAGTGGTGAAACAAATTGTGAATTTTCAATGCTTCTTAAAAGAAATGTAATTTCTATTCATAGATTAGCACCGTACTGTAACGATTTCAATTTACAAAAAAAATTCTCTCTCTAAACGATTATAAATTTCAAACAATTAGTGTCCGTAGAATAACTGAAAAATCAAAACCAAACCTAATTCATTTATGGTGTGGAATTTTGTAAAAGTAATTGTCCATCAACTGTTTTACTTGATTGCAACCGCATAAAATGCAAAAAATAACTAGAGCGACAAAGAAAGCAAACCATAATATTCATTCTTTAATTAATATTTTAGTACAAATTGATAAATTGCCATAGTACGCATTAAAATTTCGAACATTAATTTTAATATCCAATGATTTCTTTTTCGCTAAAAATTAAAGCGCACACAAAATATCATAAAAGTTGGAAGTTACTTGGAAAACAATCATAAAAATCAATAAACTTATTTATATCATTCTTTCCAGTACATAAAATGATAGAACTATTCAAACGAATCGTATTTTGATTGAGAAATATCATGATGCTGCAACCTTTAAAGCGTGTGAAATTTATGAATGAATTTCGTTGTAAAGATATAAAGCAAATTTGTCACCATTTACAAGTATAATCAAGAACATTGTGTCACAGTGGGGTAAAGCATCGGTCTCAAGTTCGTGATCAGTACTTGATTAAGATTACCAATTTTAGCGGTATTCAGTTTCAACTTATTTCAAAATTCAATAATAAAATAACCAAAATTTTAGATTAAAAAAATTTTGTAAATTAGGTAAATTTCAAGCAATATCTAACAAGATGAGCTGTTCCAATATATAAGTTATTCTGAATTATTGCATAAAAGAAATAACATTCCAATATGACATTATAATTTATACTAATAGTCGTCAACATCATCGAAGATATGAAAATAAGCGAATTCATAATATAGAGGTATTCAAGTATACGAATACAAATTTTAAATAGTATTTATAAGCTGTATTTTAATATCTTGCGCATGTTAACCAGTATTTCCATCAAAAAATGGAAAAGTAAAATAATTAACCTAAATTCACTTTGCAAAAGTTAGTCTTATACAAATAAATTTAAAAAAAAGTGTGACTTTTTATGAACCTCTTGGCGATTTCAGCAAAACAAGTCAAGTCATTTTTACAGAAAAGTACAAATTTTGATAATCACCTAAGTAACAGAAACGTTGAAACTTTTGAAAATACTTTATCAAGCAGACTTTAAAAAAAAAAAAAAATATCTCACTTTTCATCCAATTAAGCTAGACATAAAATTCGAAATTTTGTTTCTAATCGAACGGACTTTTTCTAAAAATTGACGCTATAATCGAGAAGATAAACGAAGTGAGAATATTTCATTTTATCATGGAGTTAGGAAGTTATAAGGATAGATTTATTTTTAGCACATACTAAATTCATATGTTATATACCTATTCTCTTCAGAGGAGTTTTTCATTCGTTTTCTCTTCAGAGGATTTTTTCATTCATAAAGAATGGCGCAATTTGTTCCATTTCAAGCCCGCATGGAACTTGCCATAAGCAGTCATGGCCACAATATGTTTTTCGGAATAGGCGGTTGAAATTAACTTCACCTCACAAAACATTTCACGGTCATTTCCTCATCGATGGAACAAGGTCAAAAACAATATCATTATTCAAGTATCAACTCAAAATGCCGGTAGAAGAAAAAAATTAATTCATCAGAAATTATCACAGCCACCATTTTTATTATTAACATGAAAGAAGATTTTTGCAAAAAATGTCATTTCTAAGAAAAATAAAAAGATAGATTCTATTTCGAAACAAATTTTTAATGACAATATAAAATTCCGGATCAGTTATTTGATATAGGTAGTATAAAATGGTTCCAATTTTCACTAAGGACAAAATTGTTTTTCATTTCTAACTCTCAAAAATATTTTTGTCAATGAATGTTTACGGGAAGTGCATTTTTATTTCTCTTATAAGTTGACTGAGGACTTGTTTATGAATCAGAGCATAAATTTAAAAATGAGGCTAAAATGGAAAATTATATAAATATTTTTAAATTATTTATTAAACACAAAATTTAATAATATATAAAAATATAAGACCAGTATTAAGAGATAAAACTATTACTAAGTCTTAAATATAGTTTCCAATAATAGCAAACATGTTGTAATATATTTTGATTTATTATAATGAAATCATAATATGTCAAAAAATAATTAACACTAAAGATTATTTACGCATTTCAATTATCAATACTTCTATTAATTTTTAGATCAAATGAAAACCACAAGCATTTTGCTAAGTTGGAAATTAAAGTATATAATTATAGTTTCATTATCTCTTATAATACTATGAAAACATATTTTTGAAATGTGATACATATACAGTTAATTTTATAATATAGTTCTAAACACTGAGATGTATTTGTAACAGAGAATTTAACTATTTTATGTGTAATACTAATATCATGATGATGCAAAGAGCCAAATAAAAGCATGACTCCACTTTCAATATATATATGTACATATATATACACACACTGGAGCACGTTAAATACGTTGAGGTCGCAATGTACTCCAAGTAAAATGATACCTTTAGGGGTGAAGGTCAGGTCAAGTATTAGGGGATTCTTCTGCTTGAACTTTGCTTCTAAATTACGAACCCAGCTGCTTCCAATAATTGGTAAAATCCAACTATGGACTAGGTACAGGAAAGTATGTTGGTGTCACAACCCATAAGGCGAAAAAAATCCACATGTAGTATGTAGTAGATGATGGAAAAAAAAAAAAAAAGCTACACGAAACTTTGCCAAATAGACTTTTTTCTCAGCGCGTGGTCAAAATGTTTAATTCGCCTAGTGATAAGGCCTTTGGAATGGAAGGTACACAGCTTGTTTCTAATCATTGCTGAACAATGGGGCAGTAAATATAACAGTTCTGATTTCAGCATGAACCTTTGTTTATGGGGATGGGTGATTGGGAGTCTTCCAAGTTTCCACTCTAACGATGCGTGTATATAACTTTGAATGAAGAAGTTAGTTCCCACCTTTACGAAGGACAATCTAGAAATGATGGAAGCTCAAAAAATTCTCACATCAATTTTTATCGACTAGCACGACAGCCGCATGTGGTTGCTCCTCCTTCTACAAAATGTTTAACTTTTTTTTTTTTATTGAAATTAAAACACTTTTTTTTGGGGAAGAATGTTCACTCTGCAGAGCTAACGAATGATCTGTGGATAAAGAAATTTTATTCTATGGTGGATGTTACTTCTCATCTAAGTCAGCTTAATCCTAAGTTATAAGGAAAAGGAAACACAATTTTTTCAACATTAGATGAAGTAATTTCATTTGAAATAAAATTCTCGCTTTTTGGTGAAGATTTTGAAAGAGAAGTACCCATTCATTTTGCATGCCTTTTAAAATATTGTCGAGAAAGTAAATTTAATATTGACATTCGCTACTTCAAAACAACACGAATAAAGCTTTTCTTAGTAGGTTTAAAGACTTCAGGAACAGCAAAGCGATGTAATAAAGCCTCTGAATGTCACGATAACAGAATTTTTCACCCTTTAATATTGATATCGGGCAGTTTTGAAATAAAATTGCTTGATTTAAAAGGTAAAGAATTATGGAGCTTAAAATTCGTCTTTGTACCGATTTAGAGTCATCGGAGAGAAATAAATGTGAACTAAGTTTAGAACACAAGTACTCTACTTTAAAAGATCTAGAGATGAAGATATGTTGATTTTTAACATTTAGAATAGTAATCCAGATTAGCTGAGTACAGGCCAAGATGGAATAAGCTCATTGAGAAGGCCAGTACCCACACAGGGTTGTAGTGCCATTGTTGATTGATTGTAGATAGAATATTTATTGATATTAGATGCTTCTGTCAAGTGTCATAGAAAATCATTAAAGATATGATGGAAAGTATGGACAATTTAAAAGAACACATAAATAATTTTAATATATCAAACTGTACTACAGATTCTAGATGTTTCTCAACAAGAATGGGTGAGACATCTAAAATATCCAACGTGAGAATAAACGAAAATGCGAGTAATTTAGCCAGTAAATATAATGATTAATGTATCAAAGGGTACTATTAATAATATATTATCCTTGAATAATGATGAAAATAATTAAAAAAAACAGTATTGAAATAAGAGAAATTTCACAACATAAATGTATATATAATGGGCATTTCAAAATGTACCAAAACTGATTTTCGATTTGAACATTTTCATAGCAGTGTTGAAAATAATTTGTAATGCCCAACAATTTGGGTAAGAAAGTAAATAAATGATGGATATTTATAAGTGTACTAAAACATACTTTTGTATACAGATTTGTTTTCTTGAAGAAGGAAAACTAATTTAGTAAAAAAGTTAAATAATATCAAAATTAGATTCTCTAAATTTTTATTTGGAAAATAGATATTCTCGTTATCTATTTAGAATATAAGGAAATGAACATAGGTTCCATAAATTGATTAATATAAATATTTTCATGCTAATATATAAAGAAAAATTTTTGCGTAAAAGGATAGAGGAATTACTGATAAAAGACAGAAATAAATTTATCAGCAGATACGCGAAGAAGCAAAAATTGTAGGCAGCTAACAGCGGCAGGGAATTTATTGCGCAAAGAAACGATAACTGGGACACAAGTAAAATGACAAGGTATATTTACCTAAATGTTTTCAGAATGCCAAGCACGTTGGCTATCTGGTCGGTAACCATAGCAACACACAAACGTGCCTCCACCACAGTGCAGGGAATTAAAATTTCTTTTAAAAGTGCAGCAGCTGAAATTCATTTCAACAGAAAACGAGATGGAAAAATAAAATTTGAAATTGTTTTAGCTCTCCAATTAATGAGAACACACAACACAATCGGTTTGTTATGAAAGTAAGAATGTGTTATATTTTTTCGAACGTTTTTCATTTTAATATTTTTAAGTTTAAAGCTTAAAAATTTAGACATTATAAAATAACTTATAAAAAAATGTTTGAAAACAGGATCCTTTTTGTGGTATTGATATATTTTAAATTAACGTCTACATAAGATCTAATAATATTCATCCATTTAGAGTTATAAAAACTAGGCCAATACGGTTTAATTGGCGAATATCCTGCCTTGCCTGCAAATGTTGGAATAACCTTCTAATTAGGCCTTAATGATCTGAAGATTCGATCTACTAGAAGAATTATTATTATTGGTAAGAATTACAATATTTCTGATTGCTTATAGATTATTTTTGAATACATTTTTTAATGTAAAACTAACTTAATAGACTAAAGTTAGAGTGGAGGGCAATATGATTTCAATATTTTATTACACAAATAATTGAAATTGTCCAACCTCAGTGAATATGTGAACCTCATCGGAGTTGGAAGTCTTCTGCACTGTTTCTTATCGAATGTGCCTTATACAAAGGATGCTCAAAATAAAGAAAAGGCCTTCGGAATTCGCTGATTCTAAAATTTTTAGGCCAGCAATTGACTTCATTGTATCAGTAAAAAGAGAGAATATTCCTAAATTTAATATTGTAATAAATACATTTAACATGAACTTTTCGATATTTTAATGTATATAATGCAAAAAAATTGTTAAATTAAATTTATTTTTTTTATACATTATGTTTATATATATATATATTATCAAACATTATATTCTCGTAAAATTTACATTTAAATTAGATATAATTTCTAAACATAAATAATATTTTATATTTAATTACTAATAGGGCATAAATACTAGAAATTAACAAAATTATTAAATGCTTTAATGTAAATTTATGCATCGAATTAAAATTCAAGAATTTTGCAAGGCATTCAAAACTAATTGATGATTTTTAGTACTAATATCCTGTTGCTAAAACATTTTTTTATGATTAAGATAAAAGTTAATAGCATCATAATTTATGCAGTATTTATTTCAAATAAATAAATAAATAAAATCAATGAAATAAAAGCATATATATATATATTACGTTATAAAATCACATTTAAAAAAGCATTATTGTTATACGAAAATTCAATATTACAATTTAAATGCAGTTGATTTTTTTTATGGGTTAAGATAGATTGAATTTGGTTAGACTTGCTACATTACAACCACTTTTGACTCAGTGGTTAATTTGTTAAAGTATACAGGTCCCTGTCACAAAACTAAACTCTGTGGCAGGGCAACCCATCGGATGGGCAAGGCATACAGTGCTCATATCTGTTTTCTTGACCTCGGGCACTGGGGTGCGAAGCATATGTCCCGGTTAGGTGGTCAGTCTAATGCGAAGGGTCTCAGTGCTGGATTATTGCCAGCGCGAAGCACTATCAGTACGACACCAGGCTTCTATATAGTTTAACATGAATTTTAAATACTAGGAACAGCTATGCACAAGATAAGACTTGAACACACGAACTGTTGAACTGGTAACTAGAAGGCACATCATTCAGCAACTGTAATTATAATTCTTTTTTAATCCGCGAGACTAATTTTATGGTAAAAATCGTTGAAATTAACAAGCAAACTATAAAAATTGTCAACTATGATATCGTTAATAACAGTAAAATCGTTAATGATAGTTCCCCCGCCCAAATCAAAATTTTTCTCCAGAAGTTAAGTACATATTTCATACTAGAACCTACAGTCACCAAAAAAAGGTAGGCCTGTTCCACTAGCATAAGCTAAGTATAATTAAGTCAATCAAGAGGTCTGTGGAATAATGCTTTGAAATGATGGAATAGCCTTCTTGTAAAGTTTGCTTTTTCTCTAGATTTCACAAAAAAGGAAAAATTAAGCCTAGTGGTACTGAGTCTTCAGCAATCGTCGATAGTACCAAGAATTCCAGATTTGGCGTAAAATTGCTTATTTGGTGATATTAAGTAAATGTTTCGAAAAATTTCTCCAGCTTATATTTAAAGACTATTCCTTGAAACTTTTAAAAATTTATAAATATACCTTTCACCAGGAGACGATTAGACAGGTGAATAATTGAGATCTGTACAATATAGAATTTGACTAAGAAACCGATTCATGCTGTAACTAGAAAGCACACAATTGCTGGTGCTTTCAACGCCTTTGTTACTGCACATTTTACGCCATGTTTGGAAAGTGCATTGACGTTTCTTGGAGTATTTGTGAATTAAGGGATGAATAACTAACTGCATAATCTCTTGTACGTTTTGGGACCTAAACAAAAATTTGTCTAGTAATTTTGCAAGCAGCCCTCATCCATAACGGAAATAATAATGAAATCTCATCAAACTACGATGAACTACGAGATGTAAAAACATTTTAATTGTAACACGTGACAAAGGACCTTTATAAATTTTATTGTATATGGTATTGAGAATTTCCATAATCATTTAATTCAAAAATAAATATTATGTGATGACTGTAGAATTAATTATCGTACTGAAAAAGCAATGGGACTTCAAGAGATAAAAGATGCATTAATCTTCTTCCTCCTTTAATAAGATCAAGATGTTGAGAATAATTGTCGAATTTTCAAATAGTATAATTAATGTGAATAAAAAACCAGAAAAGGATAACATTGTAGTATACATTTTAAAATATTATTCGAAATTATATATTGGAAAAAAAGATGAAAATTCAACAAAGATAAATTAAATTTATTGATGCATCTTTTTGTAATAAAATATAATATATATAGTTTTACTACAGCATGCACCACCGATAGCATTACATCAGTTTTTAAAAGCGATATTTTAATCGAATAACCGAATTTATGGATAACATGTTATGCATTTTTAAATGATAGAACTCAAAAACTAAATTTTGAAAATTATGCTTCAACACAAAGAAAAAAAAACCTGCATCTCACAATCTTTTTTTTTTTTTTTTTTTTTTTTTTTTTTTTAAAAAATGTGTTTATGATGTTAGAGTTTACAGTTTTATATAAACATAATAAGATACATTAAAAAACTTTGATTAAAATATATGACATATTCAAAAATAATTAGTTTCTGAAACATTTGTGAAATTTTACGATATTCAGAACTATTTAAAAAATGTAATTTAAAAAAAAACATTTTAAACCAAAAAATTAGATTTAAAAAAAATAGCAAGAGACGTGAAACTCTATATTTATTTTAATTAAAAAAAAATTACAATGAATACATAAATCTTAATTTCAGAACATAAAAGTATTTTTAAAATTATTTTGGAAATATTTAAACTATCAGAACTAAACATTTTTCTTGTTCAGATGTATCACACCTTTTGTGAAATTATAATTGTATCACTTACTTCTTCTTAAAAATTCAGATGTTAATACAAAAATATAATAAACATAATAATTACGATAGGAACCTTCTAGAAAAACGTAATTTACTTCGATTTAGGGCATTATGGGATGGGTGCAATTACGAGCAATCTTTATGGCTAGAAATGTCGAAAAACATCGCATTCTTGTGGTATCATGCGCACAAACGCGGTAGAATCATAAAAAGGAAATAAAAAAAAAATTAAACCTAGACCGTAATTTTCTATGCAATTTGTAAACAATTGCTCTCATAAATGTTATTACTGGGGAATAAAATAATTCTGGAAATAATTGGTAAGGGTAGGTTCCTCGCACATAGTACTATAATAAAAGAGTATTAAAAATATATTTAATAATGTAAATAATAATATTGTCGATGACAAATAATTTCATATTTGAATAAATCCAATAATTTATCAAGTTAACAAGAACAGATAGTCTTGCAATAAATGTATTCCATTCTTAAATACATATATTTTCATTTCCAATGATACTGTTTGTTACATAAACATTATTCACAAATAAATTTCTCATTAAAAACTAAATAGTTAAAAAAGAATATTAAGCAGACTATTTCACAAAAATGATAGATTCAATTCCATTTGTTAACTCATGTAAATAGTTATTACACATTTCAACCAAGGTAAAAATCAACTAAAAAGTTTCGAATGAAAGATGTTGTCGGGTGTTTATTAAACGTAAGTGCATAGGTACTGTTAGTGAAAGCTATAGGTATATCACAATCAGCGGTTCGATTTGGCGGGAAATTATAGGTTATATAATTTTATAGCATAATTACTGATAGCAGAAAAATTTCTCAACAATATAGAAACAGCTTTCCATTGATATACAAATCTATCTACCTAAATTTCAAAAATAGTTTTGTGGTCAATTTTTGATATTTCTAATTTTATATAATTTAAATTTGTGTAACTTTAGAAATATTTGTATGACCAGTGATCACTTCAAAAAGAAATCGTGAAATTATTCCTTCTTTTTTTAAATAGTCACTGGAGCCTGTGAAAAAATCCTTCCACTTCGCTTTTACATTCCCACATATTTATTTTTTAAATGATAAAATTTAATTTTTTTTTTTTTTTCAATTTGGAAAAAAAATTTTTTTTTTACTTATTGTAGTGAATGTGTGTGTCTTATTGTGCTTATAGTTTTCCAAATACGCCACCGATCAGAAATGCATTGGAACGCGGATGAAAAAAAGCGTTGATTTTTTTAATATTCAATAATTTCGTAATTGAAAATTTTGAAACGTTCCAAAATGATGTCACAAATAGATCAGCTAGAAACAAATTATTTTATTTGTTTTTATTGTTTACTCATTTGAGACATTAATTTTAATAAATATAACACATCGTTCTATAGTTTTTCAGACATCTAATTCTGCCAAATGTATTATAAGACAGTTGATAGCAAATGATTTACCCCCATTCATAAAGATTTGCTTACTTTTCCAACTTTTATACCAGTTCATGGTATAAAAGTTGCTTATTATGGTTAACCCGATTAATTGTTTTGTTATTTAGAGATCACTTTTGCTCACGAGAGCTAATTTGAACTGTAAATGCACCGGGTGATAAATTTAAAGTAGATTACAAATCATAATAAACGCGTGTCCCAAATCGTTTGCATAATTTGGCAATTTCTGTGGATAAATTCTTCCAAAATACTTTTTATATATTTTTTCGTTTCTTACACATTTTAAACCCGTTTACTGTTTTTAGAACTTACATTTCTTTGTTTAAATAATGAACATAGAGGCACGTTGTTTCCGTTCATTTTACCACAATACTTAATAAACATTCTTTCATTAAAACCCTTTTTATTTTAATGTTTGATCATTATTTTTTTTAAATGAATTTTAGTTCCGAATGTCTCAATCTTAATTTCTTTCATTGTTTTAGTAAACAATTTACTATGTAAACAAAATAATAAAACCGGTAATAAATTTCGATTAATATTATATTTAAACTTTTATGAGTAATACCTATTCTGGTACATGCGATATATGATTATTTTATTCATTTCTTTCATAGAGATGATACCACCTATAAAAATTATTATTCATTACATTTCTAGAAATTGTAGCCGAATGAAAGCTACAGAGTCCAGTTATCAAAAAGTAATAAGAATAAAATTAATAGGCTGTTGAAGACAAACTGAGCTTTAATCTGCTATATCATTTACACACAATTCCTTAAAAATCTAAAAATACCTTTCAATGTAAAGAAATTAAGCCTAAGAAGATAATAAATGCTGACTGGTGTTAAATAAGGAGCATTTGGTGCCTTTTTTTTAAAAAAAATAATATGAACAAAAATTTTTAAATTTTCACTAATATATATATATATATATATATATATATATATATATATATACATATATATATATACATATATATATATACATATATATATATATATATATATATATATATATATATATATATATATATATATATATATATATATATATATATATATATATATATATATATATATATATATATATATATATATATATATATATATATATATATATATATATATATATATATACATATATATATATATATATATATATATATATATATATATATATATATATATATATATATATATATATATATATATATATATATATATATATATATATATATATATATATACATATATATATATATATATATATATATATATATATATATATATATACATATATATATATATATATATATATATATATATATATATATACATATATATATATATATATATATACATATATATATATATATATATATATATATATATACATATATATATATATATATATATATACATATACATATATATATATATATATATATATATATATATATATATATATATATATATATATATATATATATATATATATATATATATATATATATATATATATATATATTAAACATAATTTTCTTTCATATAATAACATCTATATTAATCATTATTTTCAAAACTTGCTTTAAATAGTATTTAATTTTTTTTCACAATTTATGATAATTTAAGATTTTCCAATTTGTGAAGTCGAAGATCAGTTTTTGTGCGCTGCGAAAAACTCAACTCTATGGGAAACATATAAATTCATAACAGATAAAAAAAAATAGCTTAAAAGTTACAATAATATAAAACAAAGAAAGTTGAATTAATTTTTAAATAAATAATATGGTTTCGTGCACGAATGGAATGTATACAGGATTGTTTTCCATTGTGAAAATGCAAAGGGAGCAATAAGTTTATAACATTCTTTTACCTTTTTTGTTGAATATTTAATTTAGTCGTAAGAAAGACAGGTTGAAGGACATAACTGAGTTTATTTATAGAAAATGCGCAGTTTCATAAAGAAAAAAAATGAGAAAGATAAAAGAGTCGTTTCAAACATTCAGGCGAATATCGAAAACCTTCTTCTCAAAATGAAGTAAAAGGATTACGCCATAAAACCAACAATGCAAAAGATTTGTCAGAACATAGGCTTAGTCTTCTCAGCTGAACGTAAAATCAACAATAGGAAATTAACCACATCTGGTGACGCACTAACCGATCTTAATGTTCAGCAATTTTTGAGGTTTGTTAGCCTCGTGAACTACCCATGTTTAATCAGGCGATGCGAAGATAAACAGTAAAATAACAATCTTCTAAAAGTTCAGATTTTTTTTTTCACTATAATCATTGAAGTTTATGGATTATTATGAATCTCTTTCGGAAATAGAGGAGCATTCACAATACAGTAAAAATTTTGACCAGCACAATAAACGAAAGAATTCAATTCAATGAAATGTGTTTGTTACACTTCACCTATATCATAACCTATCGTTGAAAGGTGGTTACGCAAGATTGAATGCATCGTAAAACCATGGGTGGCCAGGTGACTTAGTTTACATCAGATCCATTTTTCTCTAATGGATGTAAACTTTAGAAAACAAAAGGTACGTCTGAATGATTCCGAATTACGCTTTATTGGCGATTTTTTTTATTTGTAATTGAGCTTATGAAGATAGCTGAAATATTAATGGAAGAACGTTTTATTTCTTAACAGAACGTTATAGCCAATGCAACTATAAATCAGGAATGGCTAACTTAATGCATCCCACGGGCGAAATTTAGTTTTTAATATTTATTGGCTATGTGGTGTAGTATGTCTATCGCAGCATATAAAATTTTGTCTTATTTTTAAATTGTCTAAAAATGAATTAACAAGTTTAAAGAACACTTTAGCTTATAAACTGAAATTATATATTCTATTAACTGAAATGAATTATAATAGTAAATGAAATTACATAGTTATAAACACTACAAAACAGAAAGTTAACAAATTTATATGCAGTTAACTTAAGTAGCTATTTTACTATTTTTATTTTATTTGCTTTTATTGCTATGATGCATTAATAGCTGTTGTTATCTATATAATTATTCACTGTGAAATATCTTCCAGTTTTTTTAATAGATAATAAGACATATTTACAACTCACAAGGAAGAAGCCCAGAAATCTTCTAAGTTCTCACCTTGACAGATATGCACGTTGGGAATAAGAACGCAATATCCATATCTTGTGCATCAACAATGGTAGCGATCGCATCTGGGAGCTTCAAGTCCGATTTACCACTGTCCAACGGTAAGCCTTTGTAATTAGGCTTAATTTCTTTCTTAAGACATGTATGCTAATTATAATTATTGTAAGAGCTTTTTTTTATAAGCGTTTAAGTAGGCTTGGTAGGTATATTTTCACCTCTCGGGAACATGGCTTACATAATAATAAATCACTAAAGAGTTAATAATATTGTAAAATGTCAGATAGCCATCTCTGAAAAAATAAGATTTTTATATGCATAGTATTTTTAGAGTTAAACACAATAGTTTAGAATTACAAATCAAGTTTAGAGAATGTGGTAGGTGGCACTTAAAACAATGCCTTGTAAATGGCATTGTCCTATATAAATATCTACCATAAATTTCTAACTCATGATATTGAGCGAGATCATTAAAAGAAAAATGCACGAGTCGTACCTACAAGTTTTTTTTTTTTTTAGAGTTTATTAAAAGAAAATTCCTAACAAAAATAATGAAATTAGAAAATCTAAACAAATTGTCAAGTATATTCCAAGTATTAATTATTGGTGGGGTAAAAACAGAATTTGATGTCTATCAATAACAAGACACCGAATTTCAGGCGACAATCTTTCTAGATTAATGACTCTAAGAAAATATGCTCAGGAACAAAAATGATATTTAATATGAGAAAAGAAGTAAATTAAATATCTTAGCTCATTCTTTTAACATTATTAACTTTAAAATTAGAAATTTTATGATATGAAAAGTACATAACAACATTTCAACTAAATTATTGTGACATATTTAATTTCATAAGAAAATTAATAACTCTTTAAAATTAATACTGTATCGTATTCCAGTTTTGAAAATTTCAATAGTATTAAATATTTAATAAACAGTGGGGGGAGGGGAAAACACACACACACATATATATAAACCAAACATGCATGTGTTTCACTCTATTAATTATACTTTTCTGAGGTATCAGTGAAAAAAATCATTACTGAATATATACAATCTAAAAAATCAATTCGAAAGTCTAAAATGAAATAAATAGAATTAACATATTTTTGAAATATGATCATGGTTAACATAAATCTTTAATATTTTATAAAACTATTTTTCAAAAAATCCTGCATTGAAATAAATGCAATAAAAAATTAGGCGTTTTTTTTTTTTTTTTTCCAATAACAGAATTTTTTCTTTTGGAATATGTAAAACTATTTCTATAAATTTGAAATAAAAAATAATATATAACGAAATTTATAAAAATATACCATTTTATGACATTTTTTAAATTTTTATATAATAAAATGAATTTTAATTTTTATATAATAAAAATCATAAAAAGATAACACTACTTTACGAACGTCTAATCTTTACTATTCTTTTCATTAAATATATAAGTACAGAAATTTTTATAATATAACAAAAGAATTAAGAATTCCTCTCCCTGACTGAACATTTTTGAACGGAATCTTAACCAATAAACTGGATTTGTATGATCACACAAATCGATTAAATAATACTCATTTTTATCGAAAAATTTAATTTGCTATTGGATGTCATCGATTATAGTAACTCAATTTTCATACGAAGATATCTGTAATCGGAAAAGTAAACACTTAAGCATTTTATTAGTTCCTAAAGCTTCTCAGCCGCTATACGATAAAAGACCCGGCTAGATACCGTAATTTTCTTAGAACATTAATAATATACTACGCTTGTATACATGTGTATATATATATATATTTTACAAGAATTGATCCGATTTTTAACTTAAAACGAATATTTTCGAAGCGAATGTTTTCAAATCCAGTGAAATGAATTATATTTCTAGATAAGATTATTCACATGGGGTAGTTTAAGTAACTGGTGCTGCTTCAATTTAGTTTAATGGGACGGCAATTACAGAGACATTCTTATCCATTTTCCGCCTGACCAATCACAGAAAGGATGGCCAATAAATCTTTCCCGACAGTGGTAATGTACCTTTAGACAGTACTATCTTTAAAGGCAGTCACTCATACAAAAATGTTGATGGAACAAATTCTTAGCATTGATAAGGGATTTATTTTCTATAGAAAACGAACCGTGTTTTAATGTTGGCCCATGGAAAAAATTACCATAATATTTCAAGTTAAAATTTTCCAAATCTCGCACCATGAATATGGTAATGTGTGTGTTAATAATATAAAATAAATAAAAATTTTTTAAAAAAGTATCAAAAACATACATTATTATGCTTTGAGTAATATCACTTTGGATTCAAAAAATTTCAAACAATTAACATAGAAGAACATATTTAAAGTGGACATGGTCTACATGTATTTGTGCAATAATCAAAACTTCAGTAACAAAATCTTCAATTCAGATTATTATAATTTTTATTTTGTTCAACAGAAAAAAAAATTATTTTATAATAAACAGAAAAAAATACACTTTGTCTCAGTTTTTCATTCACTTCTTTTTTTTTTCACCAAATAGATAATTTTTTCTAATGTTAAAAAATTCAGTATATTTGATTATCATAAGAAGTTTTACCTCTCTTTATAAGTTAATTTTTCATCGAATGAACTGTTTTCTTACAAACAAAGCGTTTATATATTCTTAACACTTTTCAATTCATTTTCTTTCAAATAGAATTTTTTTCACGTTATGAATTTTTATTTTTTTATTTTATGACCACAGAAATTGATCCTACTATTTATACAATCGCCTCTTTTAATTCGCTTCTTTAATTATGACATCTTTTCCAAATCTTAATTTTTTTTAAACGTATTTTCATTTAAAGATTACATTAATCTTTTTTTTTTATCTTAACAGAAATACCGGTTTGTATTAATTTTCTCTTTTAAAAATGTAATATTTTTCTCACAATATTAATATTATAGAATAATATTATAATTATATAGAATTAATTTGGAATGAATTAATAGCTATTAATGCTGCTTGACTAAGAACCCGTCTTAATCTCTTAATTTTAAAAATAATTAATAATTGATTGAATAAAATTCCTAATCAAAAATGAAGAATCCGCTTATACTAGTCGTCTTTTCTTAAATTTACCAAAAGACAGTAATAGCAAGCACTTCAGCCTGAAATACAGTAGCATATCATTGGAGTCTTTTGAGAAGTTAATTCTGGGTGATATACCATGTACCCTAAGTCCTGAGAGGTTGTTTTTCTGTGATACATCTGTGAACCCCAGATAAGATCACTGAAATTTTAACTATAAACGTGTTGTTCTCTCCTTTTTCCCTTGTAAGCAAAATAACATCTCAAATGGTTTGTAAAATACTAGTCCTATTCATCATGTTCATAAGCATCATTAGCATAAGTCCATGAATTGTTCTAGTTATTCTAATATGACTTTTAGCAGTAGACTTGTCATACCACTGATTCTGCAATATCATTATATGTACAGTCATTCTGGAAATACTGTAAATGAAGATGTCCAAAGGGGTCACATCAAAGTGTCTCTAGTACTCTGGCACATGTGATCCACGCGCAAGCCTGTCTCTGTAGACTCCTTAGCCTTTTCTTCACAGTTGTCTGCTCAGCCTTGCACCACTAGATGGCAAAGGTATAAGTTATGACAAATCTGACAATTGCTGTGTACAACCAAAGCATCATTTTTGGCTGTAAGTCCCTGTTTTTTCCAAGCATATGACTGCAAATCATGATACTGTTTTTTGCTTGGTTAATTTTGTAACTAACATGTTTATTCCAAGTGGGATTTTAGTCATGAAATAACCCCAATATTTCACTACTTATTGATATGCACACTCAAAAGTTCTGTGACAAAAATCATTTAATTTTCTTATGCAAGTAAAAGCTAAAGGTATAGACTCAAAGGTTCTGGGACAAAAATCCATCTAATTTTTTGCAAGTAAAAGTATAAAGTTGGTGTTCTGAGAACTAACCTTCAGATCCCACGATTGGCACTAATTGCTAACATAACTTCATGCATTTTGCATCAATCGACAAGTTACGTTAAAGTCTTTGCCAAGGATGATAATGTCATCATTTGCTTAGGCTTGAATATAATAGTCTATATTATTCAAATAAGAAATAAGACTATTTACAACTAGGTTCCAAAATAATAATGACAAAACCCCTCCATGACGAACGAGCATCTGGCAGTCTTCTTTTTAAATGATTCTCCAAAGATGTTCATTTGGACAATTCTATCCAAAAGCAGGATCTCAATCCATTTATACAAAGCATGAGTTAGCTTTGTGTCACTTAAAGGACATATAGATGTGAACTAATACCAAAAGCATTCTGAATGTCTATGCGAAATCAATTTCCTTCCTATCCAGAGTGTCTTCAGTCTTAAAAACAAGCTAATGTAAAGCTGTTTCTGTGGATTTGTGTAATTGATAGGCAAATTGCTGGTCATGCAACGGGCAATTGTTTCCCAAATATCCCCTGAAATGTCTGTCAATAATTTACTCCATAAATTTAAGGAAGAATGAAGAGAGATTGATAGGTCTGAAAGACTTAGCCTGGTCAGAGTATTTTGACAGAACTTAGGGATGAAAACAATTTATAGGAATATATTTCCATTCGAGACTAGTTCAGTATAATCTAGTCACTATAGGAATAGTAAGATTCCCAACCTTCTGGATCATACTAGGTATTATTCCATCAGACCCAGGGTTTTTGGGTAGTTTAAAAGAGGTCATAGTCCACCTATCATTTTATTCTAGTAGAAAATATTTTTAGTATAGATCCAGTGATTTCTATTAACTCTTCAAAAAGTCAATGAAATGCTACCCTCCATTACTAAAGGTTTTAATCATCTGGAAAGTTGGTTTAGGACATAATTCCCTTACCAGTACTAATAATCCTTTTCCAGTACTAACATAATTGTCATCCTCATCCTTTAAGGTTTCGACCAGAATAGTTAACTCCTTCCAAGTTAAGTGGATAGCCCAAAGCAGCTGCTCATTTTTAAGTCATCGTGATAACTGTTGAAAATAAGGAAAACTTTTCATAAATAGAATGTTTTATTTATGTGGGGAGATGTTTTATTAATTTATACAAGAAATGAAATCCAGAAAACTCCAGAGCCCTCAATCCAACGGATGTGTGTGCAGAAAAAATAAATAAATGCACCGTATACTTTTGTACGGCATTGGCCAAACTTGAAGCTTTCCTCTATAAAAAGTGTGTGAACCTACTACAAAGTCACTGAAAACCCATAATATAATAAGATTAAATTGAAAAAAAAAAAAAAGATTTTAAACACAAATATATATTTGAATTAAGGTAAGATGCTAATATTTACTACTAAGACAGTGGTTTCCAACCTGTGGGGCGCGAGACAGTTGCAAGGGGGGCATGCAGCTGTTTCCAAAATATCATTTTCGCGAATACGAACCAAAAAGTTGAATAGGTGTCAAAAAAATGAATCAGCAGTATACATAATCCACAATCCTCGCTGCGAATTTTTCGGGTACAAATGCTAAAACATCCCATCCATATTCTTCTTGGAACGAAATATCTCGATTTCGCGTTTGGAGCCGAGCACCGGTGTGGCGTGGAATCAAGTTAAGCACTCGCAACATCCCGGGTATTCTCGTGCTTACTCGCGCCAAACTTCAGTAAACAGAAGCATCTGATTGTTTCTGTTTTCTATTAACAGAATTAGTTCGTTAGTAGTGCTTGCGATAACCACGTTGATATATACAGGGACATATTGCGCTCCGGGCCCGCCCGGAGCGCAATGATCTAAGGGCGCCAAAATCATGGAAAATGAAAATAAACTGGTAAAAAAAATTAAGTGACAGGCTTTTATAAAATGCACTAAAAAGTAAAGAATATTTTTTTATCATTCTGATATCATATCAATAAATTATTTTTCATAATATTGCGTTGTCATCGGACCCTTATATTGCAAGTATACCAAAATAGCATTGAAATCGGTTCACGGGAATTTTCACGAAAACGCGTTGCAAGATTTGACTGATAGCTTTTATTTTGATTTCGAAACCACGCGAAACAAGATATATTTTTTAACTGCATATAAAAAGGAAGTAGACTTAAAACAATGCATTATTTGCCACAGGGGGCGCACCAATTTTTTTAAAGGGGGGTGCCGGTACAAAAAGGTTGGAAACTACTGTTCTAAGATATCAGAAACACAATGATACATAGATTCAAATTTAAAAATGGCTTAAAAAGCCCGAGGAATAGTTTTAGGTACTCGTGGAAAAACTGGGAGCTTAGGACAAAATTATAATAACAAAGTTTAAAAAGAGGTTAAGAAGTCCAAACATTATCATTTTATCCATCGAGAGACTGGCATTTTTGTTTATACACACCTTTCTGCAATACAGCAGACGGGATTTTTTTTTTTTTTTTTTTAAATGTGTCTTGATATTTCTTCCGAGTAGCAAAGAAAGGGTAGGGTGGTACACACTCTAATTTGTCGACCGATGGCTGAGTGGTTAGCGCTCCTAACTCCTGAGCTGTAGGTCTCGGGTTCGAATCCCGGAATGAATATTACTTTCTTTCTGTGTTTCTCTGTTCTTTGTTCTGTGATGATGTATGAATATGAGCCACCCTATAAACGGGTTTTTGGTGGTATGGCGTGGGTAATGCTACTCGCCTTCATGACTTGGTTCACAGGTGTCCGCTGGGTAACGACTAATGAGTAGCAGTTTCCAACTTTGTTGTGGCAAAGGGTTAGCCCTCCAAATGCCCGCCGTCATTAAAAAAAAAAAAAAAAAAAAAAAAAAAAAAAACTCTACTGCAGTTCTGTAAGAGCTCGCAATTTTTAAAATAAAATTACAAATTTAAGCATTGTGATATCTATTTTGATAATATGACATTATTTTTTGTCATGATTTCTAAATAGTGTTTATGTCTATCGAGTCACTTTATTTTCTGTATCAAAAATTTAAAAAAAAAGTAAATAAATTCCAACATATTTACATCATAGTAATCATTTAAAAACCAGTAATGCGCAATAATCTCTAACCCAGTGATACAGAACAGTAAATACTTTCATATACAATTCACTGACTGCACTTTTCAAAAACAATTCCTTTATTTTGCAAGATCAAAAGAATAGATTTTAAAACGCCCATCGTTTGCACAGCCATTAAAAACTATGCATTTCATTGTTTACGATCTTTACGCGTGCTGGAGGGCAGATTTCAGTCTCGATTCGATCACATGAGACAATCAGCGGGAACGTGACTTCGTGATGATTCTCATCGCGATTGCTTTTCGGAGCATCATTCCGTGTATGTTTCAATATGCTGATCTTAAATAATACACGTACTCCTTTGGGTGGTTAAAAGGTGTTTAGAGATAATATCACCTAACAGGTGGAGATAACAACTAAAATGCGCTAATCAATGTGCTAATCATTGGAAAGTCGGTCATCTAGAGCGTCAAAATATACTGAACAATTTAAACAGAAATAACTTATAAATAGAACTAGATTATTATTCTCCAGATATAGGAACTTACCATAACCAAGTAGAGATGAAAGCTCTACAGACTGATAGGTCCCAAGTTCAATCCCAACTACTATCGAAGCACAGAAGGTTGTTAAACATAAGGTAAAACGTAACAGTCGCATTCTGCTTTAGGTATTTGAACAAATGCATTGCTTTCGTGTTCTAGAAGTTCTTTTCATAGGCAGTGAATCGTATTCACGTGACTCAAGGAAAGGAACCGGCAAACTCCCAAGCACCCACCCCTAAAGATGCATATATAAAAAGCAAAAGCGCAAACCCTTTACTTTTCAACCGAGGAAGAAATCGTACTCGGGACTTGTATTCGGAAAAGCGCTATCCTAATTACTAAGAAACAGTGGGCCAGAAGATAAGGTGTTTCTGCTGGGTTCATCCACATCTGCCGAATTGAGTGATTGAGAGTTTTTCGGATGTCATTATCATCATCCTTTGTTAGTCTCCAGTACAAATTCACCAACAATGACACGAAAAGAAACAATCCTTCAATAACGAACGCTAAAAGTTCAACTCAATGTGCCCCCAATATAGCGATTAGTTAGAAAGTTGCTTAATCGAAAAATATATAAAAATAACTATTTCAAATAAAATTTTAGAAAGGAATCGATTTTTACACTGCTGTAAATACGACGTCTATTCAAGATTAATTAAAATGGAAAATGCGGAAAAGCGTTTTAATATTACTCATTCTATCCTTAAACATGACTGTAACGGACACTTAAAAACAATGAAAACGACAATCCGATAGATTCCTATATGACGGCGAGAACATTCAATTAGCAAACGCCTAAAGTGTGAATTTATTTACAACACATTTTCAGAAAAAGTTACTGCAACTCTAAGGAGAGCACCCCATTAATGAAGAGTAATGCAAGAGAAGCACACACCCAGGTCTTTTAAATATTTATCCGGCAACTCCGGACGACGCCCAGACGTTTCCATTCTTTATGAGTGTCCCGGGAAGCATCTTTCCCATAATATTTCGTCACGGCTCTCATTAAAATACAGATAAAACTCTTTTATCTGTGAATACTGAGACTTTAACATTTAGCTACAACTGCACGAGAGAAATCTGCATTTTCATTTTCAATGTATGCAATAATAGCATATCTGCCAAACTTGGAAGGAAAAAAAAAAAAATCAGTAAGTTCTACTGATTTTGAGAGATAAAAATCTAGAGACACTACTAGCGACATTTTTGCTTGATACAGAATGTTTAAAACGGTAGTACCGCAAAAAGACAATTTTATTCTATAGATTATACATTCTGAGAATGATTTATTTTAAATATATTTTGCTTTAATCTTAAATTTGTAATAAAATATTCATCAACCTTATAAAGGAGCTATAAAAGATAAAGGAATACGCAACATATAAAAAAATAAAATTTAACGTTTATGTCCCAATATGTACACTACTGGACATTAAAATTGCTACACCAAGAGGTCGTGTAAGAAGGAGAAATGCGTACCAGCACGTTTATGACTTTGATAAAGGTCGAATTGTAGCGTACCGGGATTGCGGTTTATCTTATCGCAGTATTGCTGCTCGCGTCGGTCGAGATCCAATGACTGTTAGCAGAATATGGAATCGATGGGTTCAGGACGGTAATACGGAACGCCATGCGGAATCTCAACAGCCACCAATCACTAACAGCCGAGAAGACAGGCATATTATCCGCATGGCCGTAATGGATCGTGCAATCACGTCACGAGCCGTGAGTCAAGAAACGGGGACGTTTGGAAGACAAGTGTCTGCACGAACAGTTCGACGACATTTGCAGCAGCATGGGCTGCGGCTTCCCTTGACGCTGCGTCATAGACAAGAGCGCATTCAATGGTGTGATCAACGACGAACCTGGGCGCACGAATGGCGAGACGTCATCTTTTCAGATGAATCCAGGTTCTGTGTAGAGCATCATGATGGTCGCATCCGTGTTTGGCGGCATCGTGGTGAACGCACACTGGCAGAGTGCATTCGTCATCGTCATACTGGCCCATCACTTGGCATGATGGTATGCAGTGCCATTGGATACAAGTCTCGGTCACCTCTTGTTCGCATTGACGGTGCTTTGAAGAGTGTACGTTACATTTCTGGTGTGTTACGACCCGTGACTCTACCCTTTATTCGAGCCCTGCGAAACCCTACGTTTCAGCAGGATAATGCCCGACCGCATTTTGCCGGTATTGTACGGACCTTTCTTGATACAGAACATGTTCGGCTGTTGCCCTGGCCAGCACGTTCTCCAGATCTTTCACCAATAGAAAACGTCTGGTCAACGGTTGCCGAGCGACTGACTCGTCACCAAACGCCAGTCACTACGGTTGATGAACTATGGCATCTGTTGAAGCTGCATGGGCATCTGTACCTGTACATGCAATCCAATCTCTGTTTGACTCAATGCCCAGGCGTATAACTGCTGTTATTACTGCCAGATGTGGTTGTTCTGGGTACTGATTTCTCAGGATCTATCCAGCCAAGTTTTTTTGAAAATGTAATCACTTGATATTTCTAGTATAATATATTTGTCCAATAAATATCATTTTGTTATCAGCATTTCTTCCTGGTGTAGCAATTTTAATGGTCAGTAGTGTATTTTATAAGGCAACTATTACTACACTAGTGCAATTTACAAATATTAAACTTATAAAATTACATAAAATAGATTATTAAATAAATTTAATTCAGTGACAATTACTTTGTTTGACAGAAATATTTTCCTACTTAAATTAGTAATAACTAGTAATATTCATCCTAAGTGAACTGCTTATGTAAACAGGCACCTGGTGTCTGCTCTGAATGTTAATTATATTAATGGCAATTCATGGAAATCTCTGCACCCCAGTGATTATAGTATCACCCTTCCACGGTGGACTCGAAACTCATAGGAATTTATTTAAAAAATTATATATATATATATATATATATATATATATATATGTGTGTGTGTGTGTGTGTGTGTGTGTGTGTGTGTGTGTGTATACATACATACATACATATATATATTATATATATAATCATATTAATGCACCATCTGTTGATTATTTTGATTATTTAAGCTCCTAAAACAACTCAATAGACATTTTTTGGCAAAATTTCACATATTTTTAAGTTTTTCTCTGAAATTGCCAAAAATCAGTAGATTTTCATATATTTTCGAAAAATCGAGAGAAATGCTGATAAATCAGGAGTTTCCCGATAAAATCAGTAGAGTTGGCAGCTATGTAATAGTATAACTGAATAAAGAGAAATAAATACGAGGGTTACTCTGAAATTTTTGAGATACGCGTAGACGAGAAATTTACAAAATAAAAAGAACGGTTTACTTTTAAAATACTAAATATTTTAACACAGAAGACAAATTTTTATTGACTTACTTCAACTTGTTTAGAATAGAATATATTTTAAACAGAAGAGAAAATATAGTTGACGCGTGAGCATTTTCACGATATGATTTTTTATGAATTTAAAGCAGAATTAAATCAATAAGAATGCGTTCAACGGTTGCAATTAGCACATTTGGTGGTGAATCTCCAGCTCCTGCTAATGTATTCAGATGGTTTAGAGAATTTAGAAGAGGTCGCAATTTTCTTCACGATGACGAACACACAGGAAGGCCGCCGTCGGCAGTCATCCCGGATAACATTTTTCGTATGGCAGACAATGCCATACGAAAAATGTTAATGGATAATAATCGCTGTACCTATCAAATGTTACAGAAGGAACTTAACATTGGATCCGCAATCATACACAAAATCATCCATAAAGAATTACATATGAAAAAAGTAGTTTGCCTTTGGGTTCCCCATAATCTAACTTAGCACCAAAAAGAGGAGCGTGTCAGAATCGGTAAAGAAACTTTTAAATTTCTAAATGATGGTGGCCACCGCATCATTTCTTAAACTGTAACAGAAATGAGGTGATGAAACGTACATACCGTTTTTTGACGTTCCAACACGTCAAGAAAGCAAGGTATGGGTCTTTGAAGATGATCCCGCAACGACAATGGTGAAAAAACAACGAGCACTGAAAAAAAGTGATGTATGCCCTTTTCTTCAGAAATACAGGATTGGTCAAAGTCATCAAGTTGGAAGGACAGAAGAAAGTAACAGCAAATTGGTATACCACTAAATGTCTTCCAGAAATTCTACAAGAGCTGAATGTTAGGGGACTAATGCATCTTCACATACAGCCGGACTAACAGTTGAGTTTCTTAAACAAAAACAAATTAAAGTGATCGAACATCTTGCCGTATGCACCTGATCTAGTTATGTGCGACTTTAGGTTATTATTTAATCTAAAAAAGAACTTACGTGGACGTCGTTTCCATTCAGAAGAAGAGATTGATGCGGCTATAAATGCATTTTTTTCATCTATTCCAAGAAATGAATGGCTTGAGGCATTTAATCTGTGGAAAATTCATCTACAAAAGTGCATTGATGCTGGAGGAGACTACTTTGAACACACCTGAAATTTTGTAAATAATTTTTAAAAGATAACTTTAATTTCTTAAAGATAACTTTAAGATCCTAGTTGTATCTTAAAAATTTCAGAGTGACCCGCGTATTTTGAAGTTTGTTTGCATAATCTAAAATATAAAAGGCATATTTTGTTCTAGTAAATATAATGATTCCAGTTAAGTTTATAAGGTTTCTCATCAAGATAATTTTCAAGTATAGTGTTTTAAGTTCTGCCATGATGAAAATAAAAACAGACGAAAAAAAGTGATGCAATTCTCATTTGAAAATTTATTTAAAGGGAAATTTAACAAAAGATCAAATATCATACACTTAGCATTATGCAAAATCTCTAAATAAAACAATGAAATTTAATATTCAGAAAATATAGAAGAGTAAAATGTAACTTTTATTTTAAAAAAGCGACAAAGAAAAAGTTAATAAATGCAAAAATAAGTATTTTGTGTTCAGAGAGAGAGAGAGAGAGAGAGTATTACAGAAAATTACTAAACAATAAAAAATTTGGAAATAGTGTTCTAAAACTGAGAGAAGTGAAAGCCAGCTACTACCCTCAGTGTTAACCACAGAAAAAAATTACAAAAACACAAATGTGTTTGAGTGTGGATATATACCTATATTTTAGTTACAGAGAAAATGAAGCAATCTAAATTAATTAAAAAAAACAAAGTAAAAACATATAAGCATATTTAGTATAACAAGTCAAAATTGAACAAAATTAGAAAAGATTTTTAAGAAAAATTAGCGCGTTTCTAATAAAAATGAGATGAAAAATTAAGGAAACCAAGAAAAATAGAGTATATATATAATAATAGAATTAAAAAAAAAATTAGAAATCTCTAAAACAGAATTTTTAAGAAAGTAAGCAAAAATACAAAGAAACGAAACAAATAAAACTTAGTCCCGTCTCATCAAGTGTAAGGCGTTTCGAATTTATTTGTGTAAAGGTTTTATACACTACTGGCCATTAAAATTGCTACACCAGGAAGAAATGCAGATAACAAAATGATATTTATTGAACAAATATATTATACTAGAAATAACAAGTGATTAAATTTTCAAAAAATTTGGCTGGATAGATCCCGAGAAATCAGTACCCAGAACAACCACCTCTGGCAGTAATAGCAGTATTTATACATCTGGGCATTAAGTCAAACAGAGATTAGATTGCATATACAGATGCCACAGTTCATCAACCGTAGTGACTGGCGTTTGGTGACGAGCCAGTAGCTCGGTAACCATTGATCAGATGTTTTCTATTGGTGAAAGATCTGGAGAACGTGCTGGCCAGGGCAACAGCCGAACATGTTCCGTATCAAAGAAGGTCCGTACAATACCGGCAACATGCGGTCGGGCATTCTCCTGCTGAAACGTAATTTTTCGCAGGGCTCGAATAAAGGGTAGAGTCACGGGTCGTAACACACCAGAAATGTAACGTGCACTAATCAAGAGGTGACCGATACGTGTATCCAATGGCACCCCATACCATCACGCCAGGTGATGGGCCAGTATGACGATGACGAATGCACGCTGCCAGTGTGCGTTCACCACGATGCCGCGGCCATCATGATGCTGTACACAGAACATGGATACATCTGAAAAGATGACGTCTCGCCATTCGTGCGCCCAGGTTGGTCGTTGATCACACCATTGAAGGCGCTCTTGTCTATGACGCAGCGTCAAGGGAAGCCGCAGCCATGGTCTCCGAGCTGAGAGTCCATGCTGCTGCAAACGTCGTCGAATTGTTCATGCAGACACTTGTTGTCTTCCAAACGACCTCGTTTCTTGACTCACGGCTCGTGATGTGGTTGCACGATCCATTACGGCCATGCGGATAATATGCCTGTCTTCTCGGCTGCTAGTGATAAGTGGCCATTGAGATCCCGCATGGCGTTCCGTATTACCGTCCTGAAGCCATCGATTCCATATTCTGCTAACAGTCATTGGATCTCGTCCGACGCGAGCCGCAATACTGCGATAAGATAAACCGCAATCCCGGTACGCTACAATTCGACCTTTGTCAAAGTCAGAAACGTGCTGGTATCCATTTCTCCTTCTTACACGTGGCATCACAACAACTTTTCACCAGGCAACAACGTTCAAATGCAATTTGTGTATAAGGAACCGGCTGAACAATTTCCTCATTTAAACACAATGTAGATGTCGCTACTGGCGGCTGCTTTGTCTGAATGCGCTGAAAAGCTAATCATTTGCATATCATAGCATATTCTTCCTTTCGTATAAATTTCACGTCTGTAGCATGTCGCCTTCTTGGTGTAGCAATTTTAATGGCCAGTAGTGCATATATATATATATATATTTCGAAATAAACGTTCCCTTGAGATTCAAAAAAATAATTTTCAATTAAGAGACATTTCTGAGAGCTTCATAATCTTAAATAAAAAGGTTATACAAAAAAGTCAGAAATACAAAATCCCATTTCTTTTATATAAATGTAAAATATGTAATCCGTCTATTTGTTTATAAATCACAACAGGTATACAGCATTCTAGAAAAAAAAATTCTCCCTTTCACAAACGATACAGTTCCAGTGAAATTGGGCGATTGTCATTTATTCCCTCTTACACACTTGGCTGGCCGGCCATGCGCTAGCCATTTTGTGTGGATGAGGTAAAAGTTTTCTCTTGGATCTTTTTTTTAAACAGTTTTTTGTTTACTTTTGCATAAATAAATTCAGAATTGGGACTTTATTTCGCAAGCGACTATTCTATTCATCCATAATTCACGTTTTCTCCACTCGTGCAAATATTTTTATTTCTCTCCATATAAAAAATATTTTTATTGAGTATTTTCTTTTTTTTAAACTTCAAACCTGAAAAGCAGGTGATTTATTTCATTATATATATCGTATTCATTTATCATAAAAAAACCTTACTTAATACAATTATTATTACTATATATATAATTTGAAGATTAGGATTAATATTCGATATTTTCATTCAAAATTTTATTTCGAAATTAATCTATAAGACATTATTCCGCAGTAAATTTTTAAAACATTTTATTGTATCAGCTTAATATTTTAATAACACAGATTTTTAATCAAATAAATATAAATTATATAACCTACATTTAAAATTTAAAAGACAAAATGAAAAAAAATATGTCAATTAAAAACAATAATGTACTTCGATTAATAAAAAATACTTTCCAAACACCTATCAGATAAGCAAATTCCTTTGAAATTGATGAACAACACACATGAATATAAAAACAAAAATTTTTTTTACCCAAGAGAAATTTTTAAAATTTTAAAGAATAGCGGAACATTATTGGTTAGCTTTGTGTAGTGATATATTTTACAAGGAAAAAAAAAAAACAAACGAATTATCCATTTAAAATAAACTATGATTATGATTTTTGTGATTATTTTAATAATAATTTTCTGAACTTAGAGCGCAAAAACGAAAATTTAATGCTAGCCACTTAGTAATTTGTCTGTCCTATGGTAATTTTTTTACACGTGGAATATTATGGCCAGTAAGCTACCATTTAAAGGCGACTGATTAATAACAAATATCCCAGCCAGAAGTGGGAATGGAATCCATGAACTTCTGGCAAGAATGATGTCGAGTTAATTATCCAAAGATAGGTAAGCAAAACATTTTCCCCACCATTCACAAACAACTTTTTTTTTTTTTTTTTTTTTTTTTTTGAACTCGAAGATGTGACTATACTTAAGTTAATAATAAACCATTAACAAGCGGTCACGAAGAAGAGTGAAGCACTGTTTTGACACTATTATTGTTTACAAAAAACAAAATGATAAATCTCTCTTTTATGTATTTATTCTTGAAAATGTGATTGTCATTTTAAATGAATAATAATCTACAAGCAAGTATTCGAGGAATGGATAATGCATACCTTCTAACATCACAATACTGTATCCATTCGATACCCCTCACTATTGCGCACTTAGATTCAAGGATTAAACTATTCATTCTAATTAATTTTTCGAAATTATTATAGGAAATTTTAATTTCAGGAAAAAGTGTTTATTCAGATAAAGCTCACGCTTAATGAGATGTGAGTAGACAGTTTTTAATAAGGCAAAATAATGAGGTGCGTTTTCGTTAGTGTCCGCCATCTCTATTAGTCATACTACGTAACGGCAAATGTCAATATTGATGCGATTATAATATAAATCTCGATTATTTAACTTAAACAAAATATGTTGATTAAAATCTCTGAAACAAAAATAAATATAATGTTTAAGAGGATAAAATCGCGGAATTTATCGCCAAAATTGACCGGGGAATTTGATTAAACCCATCTCTCTAGCCACTTTTTTTTCCACCTGAGAATTAATTTGACCATGACCAACAGTTATAACTGGTTTGCGAAGTATAACAAACATCCCCTCCCACGCACACAATAGTATTCAAAGCTAGAGCCTCAGCTACAAGTTATCCTATCGACATCGCAAAACTTTGAAGCAGCTGTAAAACGCATAAAAATAAAGATATTTTGTGACAAAATCACCACATGTATATATTTTTCGATATAGGGGTACTCATTATGAGATTACACTACGAAATAATCATGCAATTACATATAAAAATGAGAAATTCAAAGAAAAGAAAATCGCTTTATGTAGTAATATTGATATTGTTTATCGAAAGAAAAAAATAGCCACGTGAAATATATAAAAATAAAACAAACGCTCATAAACTAGAAGTGGTACACGTGTAAAATCCCATCACACAAGGGAAAATGTATGATATCGAAGCAGTTTTTCACCAATAAAAAATTATATACCAAATACTATTTAATAAATAATATTATTACTTTATAAACTTTGTTTCTTATAACAAGAATTCAGTTCTAATAATTATTTTCCTGATTTGCTACAACAGGACTGAATGCGATTGTTTTGTTCGCCAGTATGTTATTTTTTTAGGTTTTCCATTAAAATAGCTTTTCCTGTGACTTAAAATAATTTTTATTTTATTTTAGTAAACACAATGTTTCACAAAATTTCTCTAATCGTATGCTATAAAAAATTTATATTTCAATATTAAAAATATCCTTTTTTTTTATTCTAGTTATTATTGTAAATATGCATCGAGAAACAATATGAAGCGATTTAGTGTCAGTTTGGTGGAATTTACGCGAATGCTGCGATTTTACTTATGTATCTACGAAATTTATGAGACATATTGGTTTTCAAAGTTCATAAACCGAGAATGCTTCTTCAAAATAAAAGTATAAAACTCAATAAATTCGAAGTCAAAGTTTGAAATGTTATAAAATCCTAAATATAACTAAATGTTGCATAATAGTGATGATATTATTCGATGGCAATCACCAATTTCGCTGTCAAAGTTAAAAAAACAACTGCGAAATCATAAGGAGCACAAAAAGATTCTGAAACACATTTTAAGCAATCTCATTAACAACAACTGAAAACGCCAATTAAGTTATGATTTTAGGGTGCTATTAGTCATTCATTTACTGTCAAAGAAGTATATAATTATATTTCCAGCGGAATGTTCCAAGCATTTCCGCAAGCCGATAACAACTTTCCTTTAAAGTAAAAATGAACTTCAGAATGCACAGAATATGGGATCTAATAAGTTCGAAAACAAACTGTAACTCAACCATAACCGTCAAATGCGCGTTCGTAAATTAGCATTCCGGAATAAATGTACAAGCATGTCATCAGGAAGATATATTAAATACACTGTTTCCTTTTCCCCTTCCAGACATGCCTTTTTCTTGAATATTAACTATTTCGGGTTTTTTTTCCCCCGAGAAAAAATTAACCGATCACGCGATCAAAAAAATATTTTTTTAAAAAATCCCTATATCTGTTATCTTATAATTACGTAGTATTATAAATACGGTTATGCAAAATACAAATACACACATTAATGTTTGTTCGAGCTTTTTATCCAACACATGAATAATAATGGAAATTGTTCTATATATAATATTTTGCCAATTAGAATAATCAAGTATGCGGAAAACATTTTTCATTTTTAGATTAATGGAATAAATAAAATGCGATTAAATCAAAACAAATAAAAAAAACCAATAGCTAATAATTTATAACTATTACTGCTAATATATGAAATGACAGTACGAAACCTAAAACATTTTATACTTCAAAATGTAATGTAATTTTCATATTTTATACTTGTGTTATTTCAGTATGTCTGAAATAACGTAAAGTATAAAATATGAGAATTACTTTATATTTTGTCGAGGCATTATATATAATATCTAGATGTTCTATAAAATGATAACTACTATTTAGGCAGAGCATGAAAAAACAGATCATAATGACACTATGAATTAAAAAGTGTTAATCTTTCAAAAAATTAAATGTTATTTTAAAAAAATATATAACAAAATACCAATTAATTCTTTTTATTCCAAATGCGTAAAAGAAAAAATTGTGCAGTACCTAAAATTAAGCTTTTTTTTACATAAATAAAAATTAAAACAGAAAAGTTATTTATTACATTAAAAAAAAGTTCTGATTTTCACTATATTTGAATAGAAAATTTGAAGATACTTTTGTCACATGAAATTCGAAGTTAACTGAAAAAATTCGTACTGCTAGTTCAATTCGTCATTTACCTTTACATACAAGCGTGTGAAGTATTAATTGTTTAACATATTGCCGTCCAGTTTCGGGACTTCCATAGAATACTTCAGTATTCTATAGAATGCTAGATTTCAAACTTTATGAACAAGATAATGAACGACTAAAATTAGAAAGAATTTAAAATGATTTAATTGTTATTTCAAAATTGTTGGCAATATGAAGACATTACATGACAATATTCTGAGTTGAAAAAGCATTCCTAATTGGTTAAAATTTCTAAAAGCATAAATACTGAAGAGTGAATTTTAAGACACAAAATATCACACTGATTAATGGGCTTAAATAATACTTTTTACTTAAGACAGCAAAACGTAGAAATAATTTATACATTTTTGCATTCTTTATCTTAATTGATTATTTTTACATGAGATTTAATCTTAATACATTCTTTTCAGATATTAATCTGTATATATCAGTTTTATTTAATTATTGCCAGATGTATTTTGTTAATTTTAAAAATGTGATCATAATTCCCCGTTTGTAAAAAAAAAAAAAAAAAAAAAAAAATCTATAATATGATGGTATATAGTTTTACTTATCTTAAACATCGCAAATATCAAATTTCGAGTTTAAAAATAATTTTCGAAATATCAGTCTAAGTAACAGGGTATTTTCTCTTTAGTAACAGGGTATTTTCTGCCTCGTTCTCCAGGATAATATAAAATTGAAAAACTGAAACAGTCATTACCAAACACACAGGAAAAATAAAAGTCAAGTGATTTCCGAAAAAGTTTTCTCCTTATATTTTACTCCCTCCAGAGAAACTAGCTATTTTTAAAAGCGATTTTTTAATAGTTCCTCTTTTACTCGATAAAGAATTTATTTTTTAAAGTTCACAATTTTTTTGACAATACTTATTTCAAAATTCCATTACAGCCTCATCGTGATCTTGTGATAACGACTGTGCTATTCAAATCTTCAAAATGTAAGGTTCCGGTTTCAATTCCAGCAACTCTATCTGTTCTGCTGCATAATAGAACAGATAGAACATCTGGAATTGTCACATCTATCATAACAGAAGACGAATGTTTTAAAATCATGCAACGGACGTACTAACGGCCTCAGACTCTGTCAGCATTTTAATGCAAGTTACTTTTTTAAGAGAACTTTTTATAGCTAATGGCTCATATTCAAATGCCCGCAAAGGAGAAAACCTGGAAAGCTCCCAAGTGCCCACCTTAACAAGTGTGCACATAGGAGGCAGCATCATTCAGCAATGGCTGGGATCGAACACGGAAATTTTCGTTCTGAAAAGTGCCGCTTTACCCCTATGACACGATGATTTAAATTAGGGAATTTAAGCCTTTTTATTGCATACACATATGTCGAAATGATTGTTTAAAAAATATTTCGAAGTTACCTTGTCCAGTTGAGTGGTGTCAATTATTTTAGAATTAGACTTTGAAAATTCAGTTCTTACTGAATTTTCAGTAAGATTAACTATCCAGTTTTTTTTTTTTTTTTTTTTTTTTTTTAACTGCGCTACTGTATGAAAAACTTAGTATGTATTAAAGGAAAAAAAGTCAATCTCTTCCACTTATAGTTATTTGTTTATTTATATTTTAATCGCACATGTAATTAATATGCAAATATGCTTATTAATTTCAGACTAATAATGAGTATTTTGAATATTCTTAACCATCTCTAAAAACGGTCTTGGCGATTAGTATATTAAACAACACATTAATCACGAAATCAAGTGGCAGAAGGAGGGACGCAACTCATTCTCTTAATTCGCTTAAAGTACTTATTACTTTTTCCGCCAAAAATTCTATCAGATATTTATCCCTATTGAATGTTATTTAAATAAATAAAAAATGACTAATTAAATAAGAATCTGCAAAAAGAAATACAAATAATATTTGAGATTATTTCCAGATATATTTTATGAACATTTACAATCTTTTAATTTCCTTGTTTCATCACTAAGCAACATAATATAGTTTTAAAATATTTCTAAAATTTCTTACCCACAAATAAACTTTATGTTTAATTGTTTCTTATTAGAAAAATATTATTTAATATTATTTATTAATATTACAAAAATTCCAATGCCCAACCTTGACACCATACTTTAAGCAACATTTTTTGATAAATTTATAAATATTTTATAGTTGCTCGGGCAACAATGAAATTTTGTTCTAAGAGCGAGATTCTTTGTTACCTTAAAGAAAACTATGTCATTTCATAAATAAATAAAATTTTTAATTAATTATCCGTCGTCTCTGAATTTTTCCTATTGATTTTGATTAACTGTAATAAAATACTAACACCAATTAAAGAATTCTAAATGGGTTTTGTTTTTATAATATTCTCAACATGTAAACATTAAATAGATCATGAAAGTGCTTTGGACAATAATATAGAAACTCAATTAAATGATGTTCACAAAAAGCTTAAAACGTATTTTATTGTTAATTTTTATAAAAAAAATTTATATGAAAGAGATAAAAATTCTTTTTTATAATATAAAGAAATAATAATTGTATGAAAATGAAATATCTTTGGAAAGTATATTTCTATTTTTCATTCCATTTCGAATTGCTGGTTGTTTGGGTTTTGAAGAGCAAGGTCCAAAAAAAGAACAAACTGCACCAAAACTTAGATTTTAAGTAATATTCCTTTTTCAAAATCCATGCAACGTTAAAATAAAAATGAATAACGTAAATAATTAAAAAAAAATATTAAATAATATGTAAAAAAAAAAAAATTATTGCTCTCCAAAAAAGCAAAAAGATTTCTCTGGGTTGGCTCCACCAATAAATCAAATAGTATTAAAATATCACAATTAAAAAATGAGAATCGTTTTTGGATGAAATCACGTAAATGAAATTAAAATATGATAAATTTTGTATGCTTCATCACGTTCACAGCATAGATTTAAGTCACTTTAAAAACAAATGTTTGTGGAGTGAAGCGTATGTGTCCGATACGAAAACGAGTCCAATGAGCACCAGGACTTCGTAGCGGTAAAATTGATAATGGGCTAAGATTTGGGAATTTGGAATGAAGTTCAATGGTGACCTGCATTTTCCATGATTCCTAAAGAATACACTATCTTTATTACGCATTTTCTCATATCTGAAATCGGGACTAAGAGCGGAAGTAGACACGATCTTACTTTTGCAGCTGCATCAACTTTTTCATTGCCGTCAAAACCTATGTAATCTGGAATCAGACAAAAAATAATTTCGCATACTTTGCCAGTAAGGAAGTCCAGTGCCCTGAAAATTCTTAATGCAACAAGATGGCATGTTAAACTACCTCTATTCAAAGCTTCTAAGCACTTAAGTTGTCCGTGTACACAAAGGATTAACGACAATCACTTGTATTCACATACTGAAGAGCAGAGCTTCAACAAGACAGATTAAGATGGTTAAAGGCTGTAACTTATCCAGCCTTTATCCATCTTGATCTGTATGCTTCATAGTCTATTATTGTCTACAATTATTCAACAGCCGACATACCCTGCTCTGTTTTACATCCATTTGTGCAAAACAGAGCAGGTGTGTTGTGGTTGCTTATCCCAACTGGTGTGACAGAAGCATCACACCAGCTCCACGAATCCATGAGTTTTCAGCCTCTCCAGAACCAACCCCGGACTTAATAACACATCACCCCTCTCGCAACCGACACACTGAAGAATATGAGAGGGAGAGGCCTGTGCCTCTTGACATTAGGGGCAGAGAGGGTAAATCTTGACACCATTAGTGTGTAGAAAGTATAATGATAGTGATGTGACAAACATAGCTGTTGTGTAAAACAGAAGGAATTACCTGATTTTTTTTTTTTAACTCTGCAGGAATTCAACAGTTATTTGGATCAAACCAAGGCGCAGGATTTTATCGAAACGGACTTCACATAGGTCTGATAATAGCAAGTGTGCTTTATCCTTAGTAAGAAAATGTGGCATACTCGTTGGATAAGCATTTTAGTCTTCCTAATTTAGATGGAGGAATCATACATCATAATGGATGAGGATCAGCCATGATCTTATAATAATAGACAGCTGCAGACGTCTCATATCTAAAGGTAATTGATGACAAATTGCATTCACATTCTGGGCGAGTGAGGTGCGAAATGCGCCTGAACAAATCCTCAAAGTAGAGTGATGGATTGCGTTCATTTTGCGTAAGACGGAAGATTTAGCTGATTCCAAGATTTATTAGCAACTTGAGGATATTAAGAGCCCGTTTATATTTCCTCTACAAATGTAAAACATAGGGAGAATGATAACAGTCTCGATCCAATAACAATCTCAAGAATTTCATTTCACTGACCACATGTAATACATGTATTGTTGACATAAATACTGGATTATGAAGGCTAGTTTTCTAGTAGAAATGGACACAGCTACTATTGCTGGAAGATATTATATAGCCATTCACTGCACACTATGCAGCGAGTTTATTGACAGCTATTTGCAACTGTCTCTCAATTAGACGCACATTTGATCTTTGATATGATATATTTGCAGGCCATCCATCTAAAGTGTATAATGAATAAATAAACATAAATAATATGCGATTTATGTATAAATTAAAAATTGTGAAATTTAAAATATAGCCTTGGGATACACCCTCCGTTTTTACTTTGAGTTGCAATTCGTTACGGCCAATAATAGATCTTACCAGAAACAACGAATACAATAATGACTAACGGCTAAATATGTCAGTCGATAAATAAATCAAACAATATCAATAACTATATCAGGTAAGTTCGTTAAAAGTAAAAATATCAACTCATTTGTTTTGACAAATAATTCAAATCCTTCCATAAATAATAAAATTATTTATAAATTTATCTAGACGAATTGCATTTTTTTTACAAGCATAATAATTACAAGCCATCGAATTACATATTTTTTAATCATGCATATTAAACACGATTTCTAAATAGCTTCAGATTTGGGTATTAATCATTTTTATTGCCATTATTCCTTTCAAAATGAGCCTGCGTCATAGAGCAGCGCAGGATCTTTCCCCTCAGTTCCTTTTTTCAATTTACCAAACGATTCTGTCATTGCTCTTATCAACAAGAAGCGTAATATTGATCCGTTTTCATTTTTAGAAGCAAGCGCATCGGTTCATATCTACCTATTTCACTGATAATGTATCAGAATGAATTATTGACACCGATTTCTGACGTTAAAATAGCCAAATAATGTAAGAGTACATTTCGATGAAGAACTCAAGCTTACCTGTTTTTCCTGAAGTAGACATCTGAATACTTTTATCGTTTTCTAATTGAAAGTATTTTTTTTTTTTCATTTCTAAAATGTCACAATAATGACAACAGATAAAATATGGATAATTTAAATGTTTATGTTTTTAATAATCAGAAGAAAGTAGTATTTCATTTTCTTTTTATCTCATACAACTAATTTCGATTAAAATATGTAACTATTTTTTTTCTTTTGATCGACAAAGTAATTGAATAATTCAATTCATAAAACACAAAACATAATTAAAAAAAAACACGTCTCCCATTTACACTTGCTAGAAAAAGTCTGGGTACAAATGCACAGTAAACATTCAAGAGAGAATAAAAATTACATTATAGTATGAACATTAATTTTATTTTTATATAAATTACAATTTAACAATTATTTAAATATCAGTTTCAATTTCAGAAAGATAATGTATACTGTTTGAAAGTAATAATAACAATAATTAAGAATTACACAAAAAAGTATCAAAAAAAGTTTATGTAAAGGTACCAAAAAAAAAAAAAAAAAAATATTCCAGACGAAAGGAAAATCATCTTAAGACTGAAGAATAAAGGTAAAATTCTTTGAGCAATTGCCATTGTTGGATGAACCCAATTTTCTGTCCAAATAGTTATCAATAATTACAAGCCATCGAAATCTGTATGCTCAAAATCTAACAGTGGCCGTCGATCTAAGCTAACTTTCTGAGAAAAGAGATGCATCATGAAATCCGTACATTTAAATCCAAAGACTACTGCATCTCAAATAGTAACTGATATTACATGCAGAAAGGTTTAAAAAATCTCATTAAGATATTATACAAAAATTCTTTAAAAAAAACCTGGCTATCATGGCCATGTAGCTCATAGAAAGCCATACATTTCAACTGTTGATAAGCAAAAACATTTAAATTTTACCAGTTGGTATGTAAGTAAATTTTCTAAGTTTTGATGAAAGCAAATTTTGTATCTTTGGCATCAAAAGGCGTAAACTGATGCGGATAAAACAAGGTACGGTTTTTGAGAAACGAAATTTTGTGTCTACAATTAAACATGCTGGAGTTGGCATAATGATTCGATGGTGCATGTGGAATAGGTCGATTAACTTTTATGGACTCCACATTAGATCGTATGGGATACCTAAATATACTAAAGGAAAAGTTGAAATAGAGTGCACATGCAATTATTATTATTAAAATATTACTTTGAAACAATGTGTGTTATCTTTCTGAAATTGTTGCTAATATTTAAGTAATTGTTAAAGAAAATCACATTAATAAAAATTGAATTAATGTTGACACTATAATGTACTTTTACTCTCTTTAGAATTTTTACAGTGCATTTATGGGCAGAGTTTTTACGGCAAGTGTATATAAGTTTCCAGAATAATTCCCATTTATTTCTAGCGGCTAAATCAAAAGAAAGCAAAATTTTTTAAAGTCATTTTTTCTAGATGTTTCATGTATTTTTTTCACTATTTAGAAACTAAAAATTTTTCAAATTTCACTATAAATTTTTTTTAAATTTTTTGTGTTATTAAAAATTATTGATTTTTACTAACATTCTAAAAAATTAAACATTCTTTCACTGTATTTACAAAAATGTAACTTTTTTAAATAGACATTATTAATATTACTTTTTTTTTTTTAAATAAATGGCCAGTAATTATACATATCATCAAATGTGTGGGGTGTAGCACTATTTTTTTTCTTAATATTTGGAACATATCCTTTTTCTTAAAAATGAATGAATAGTGAGACATGGTCGTTTAGTTAAAATAAATCAAAATAATATTTCCGCTTAATCCTGAAATAAAATATGACAGGAAAACAAGTATATTTCAGGCTAATTTTGTATAAAGAACATGTTAGGAAAACTTGTAAAACTATGAAAGGGCAAATTGTACTATGAATACTTTCGTGATTAATTACAAATGAGTAAAATTTGATGAATGTGACATCAAAAGCTTTACATTCAATTAGTGACTGGGATTTGAAATGAGTAGAACTTGCTCATCATTCAATATAAGTGCTAGAAAGTTTTCTAGCTTTCCTCCTTTGCAAAATCATGAATCTGATCACTATCTATAAGGTTTCCCATAAGACAAATTTATGCAGTGGACAGTCCCTTATACTGCCCATCAGCCATTATAGGCTATACACTACAATGTCAAATGAATAGAATTTTAATCAAAAATATAATGAGTTTCTGTTGATAAAATAGATACCATGAAAATATTTTATTTTAAATGCAAGAGAGAAGCAATGTAAACATTATCAAACTATAATTTCTAATATTCGAAAACTATTAATAACATACACTAAAATTCGATTAAAATCAAATATGTAGAAAAATAATTGAAATTCTTAAGATTTGGGAACAATTGACAGCAAACACTAAAATACTAGAAAATTTAAATATGTTGAATATCAAAATGGTTTACTGTTATATTTAAATAAAGAATATGCACAGAATATAACATCTTTAAGATATCACACATTAGGTAACTCATTAAATGATCCATTTCAATACATTTTTAAAATATGATACTGATTTAATAACTATTTTAACAAATGAAATAATTATTTTTAGAAGAAAAATTTTGAATACATGATTTCTTATTCCTGACTCTAAAGTTTTTAGCATAATATAATCGTTAACGTATGAATAATAATCGTTCATGATTATAATCGTTAACGTATGAATCACAGAGAAATTTATGAATAACATTTAATTATCATTTAAAATATTTTAAATAAGAAATTTGACAATATTAATTTAAACAGTTATAAACCGCTTTACTTTTGTGAAAGATATAGGAACATTCATTACAATATATATATTCACACTTTTGAAGAAAATGTCATGTAGAATAAACGGAATCATTAAAAAAAAATTAAATAGTAAATTAATTAAGCTTAAGCAGAATTCATAAAAAGTCAGTTTAATTTGTCAATTAAAGAAATTTATTGTTTAACTGTTCAATACAGATAAAAACTTGGCTTAACACTGATAAATATTTTCCATCTCTAGAAATTATTTTTAAAATTACTTTTTTAAAGATTATTAATTATCAGAAACCATTTATTTACTTCTAACTAAATTAATTTTTAGACCCCACATACATATAAAGGCATATACTTATTCACTATATAATTGCATAGTGCATTGTATTGAAATTTTAAAATTTCTATCTACATGCCACAATTGCTAATATAAGAAGTTTCTTATTACATTATTATGTTTCTTAAGTATTTCATAATTGAGTATCACTTGTTAACATATATTAAGAAGAATTCCAAACGTATATGGAGTAAACACACATATGAATACATTTCAATTGTAAAATGCAATATATAAATTCATGATTATTCTCAAAATAAAGGTTAAATGAAATAAAATAGATTTTAAAATCAATCAAAATATAGATATTTTAATTTGATTTAATTTGTTAATTGTATTTCCAAACTGTCATATATAGTCAACCATTTGAAGGTATTCTTTCTTATTTAAAGATGACAGCCCCTTATCTACTAATAACAGGAAATTAAATGGAATTTTTACAGAATTTACAATAATGATTTTTTAATAAAATATTACAAATTTTAGAGAAAATCAATTATAGTGTTATGTATTGTTACAATGTTGTTAATTTACCCTTGGATTGTGACAAGATGGTGCATGTTTACAGAAGACTATCTCAAAATAATTTAATATTTGATACCTAATGTGAATTTTCATATATAAACTGTTAATATACTAATCTTAATAATTAATCTTAACTGGATATAATGAGCTTGATTTAAAGGATATAAAACAAATATATGAAAGAAGGTTATAAAGAATGAATAAAACAGTGAACACAATAAGTATTTTCTATGAAGTAGAAGAAACAATTAAACTGCAGCAGTAATCAATTTTTGGTTATATATTTTTTCATGAGCAGAATTGGTGATTTGAAACATGCAATTTAAAATCATTATATATTTTTCTGAGGTATTTGAAGTCTATGATTTATTTCCAAATTTAAGGATTATTTTTATTTATTTTAAATTAATTTTATTTAAATTTATTTTAAATTAATTTTTTCCAAGTATAAAGAGTGAAGCAATTTGAGCATCGAAAGAAAATTAAGATTATTTTCTGCAAAAAGGTCATAAATATTTTAACGAAAGAATGTGTTATCAGCTATTTTCCCAACATGCTATTTCATTTATAATTTATATGTTATATTTCATGAAGCAATAAATCTTAAGTTTTTTATTATTAATTTGTGCTCAATGTTAATATTGCTTCTTCCATGAATTTCATAGTACCCTTCACATATGTGTAATATATATTCACATATGTAAAGGGTACTATTAATAGTAAAGGGTAAATAAATTCAATATTTAAATAGAAATGTTTTACACCCATTATAAAATATGTTGAAAAAGAAATCTTTTAACAAATAAGATTTTGTACATGAATATTCTTTTAAATAAAAACAATATTTCAATAGGCACATAACGATTCCTGATACTGTATTCAGATAAAGCAGTTAAAAGTAGTTTTACACATACTAGAAGAAGTCTTGTAACTTCTGAATTCCTTTAACTATAATCATAATATATCCCAAAAGATCCTCAATAATAGCACACAGAATAAAAGAGAAAACTTTGAAATTTCCACTATTACATTTTCATTGCTAACAACCATTTATTTAAATTATATGTATATTTATATAAAATGATAATCAAACACAAAAATTATAGCTGAAAATTATAAAGGAAAACTGAACTGCCCTTTTAACAGATAAGAATTCAGCATAAACACTTTTTTTTCAAATTAAAAATATTTGTCTTTTATTGAAATATAATGATTTTTGTTGTACTTAAAAAAATAGTTTCAAGTAACATTTAATACATACTATCAGAAAACTTAGCTTGTAGTTCTTGGATTCTTGTACTTAAAGTCATGACATACCACAATAGAGCACCAACAATAGCCAAAAGAGCAAAGTAAGAAAATATTTTTAAAGTCTCCACTATTTCACATTTACAGCTCTTAGAAGAACTACTACGGCCAGTTTTTGACCTAGAGTTTGGGCGGAATGGCCTGCAAATATAAACATTATGTTCCATTAATTTATATACTTAGTTATACAAATCAGATTTATCTTTTTATACATGTTGAAAGATGACAATTAAAATTTTAATTTTATTTCAAAATAATATTTTATCACATAAATTATAGTTAAATTTTAAAATGCATATAAACATAGTTGGTAAAATAATAAAAAATAGCATTTAGTATTATGAAATGGAAAATTTTCTTTGGTTTACTGTTCTACAGTCCTTTTTTATATGGAGTCTAAGTCTTTTTATTATAAAATTTATGCTTCTTGTACAAATCAACCCATCAACTGCTCAATTAAAAGTTACATCACTAATCATTCCATTGTCAGCTTGATAATTTGAAGTGGAAGTGCATGAAACAAATTTTAACATGCAAAAGTTTCATAAGCAATGCAATGTATACATTAAATTCAAAGCAAAAGTAGTAACATGAAATTAAGGACAGCAACCAAGAGAGTAAAAATTGAGTCTAACAAGCAATGAAGCAAAACACATAATTTACAATTCATTCAAACAACTCTATAAATGATAATCATTCAAAAAAAAAAGCAGTGAATTTTTGGTTCTATATTATTATAATTTCACAGTACTAAAACTTTGTGCAAAAAGGAAATCACAACAACATAGATTATACTTTTTTTTAATAGGATTGATAGCAAATGACAGTTATTAGTTCTGAACAAAATCATAAATTGATACTTTGAGGATTAATATGTTTTTAAATTATATAAAAGTTTTTTGAATGTAAAGTACATATTATAAAACACTGAAAACTGGTAGATAGAGCAAATTGCTCTATTCAATTCCTTTCCTATGATAATATAAAAGAATTTGCTCTAAATTTTTTTACAAAATATTTAACATGCAATTATATGCAGTGAAATGACATTTGAACATTGAATTTTCCTTGAAGATGAGAAAAGATGTAATTAAAAAAGGATAAACAACCAATATATTTTAAATAGAATGATAACAGACAAACCTTGATTTAATGAATGTTTAATTTTTTCTTATACAATATTGGTTTCAATGTTACAAAAATAAATGTAATCTATACAGCAAATAAATCTATTGCTTTTCTTATAAAACCATAATTATTTAAGTATAATGAAAGTGAAATCTAATTTGTAACAATTTTGTAATACTTTGTTTTCTTTGTATACTAATTACAAGTGTTGAATATTTTACATGTGAAAATAAGTGCTACTTCTCTAAATCTAAGTTGTAAATATGGATAAATAATAAAATGCATCATATAAGCTTTGAATACATTGTAGAAATATCAAACATCTATTTTGCATTTTTTACAAATGAAAGTAGAGCCTGTCTTATTTTTATCTTTCACATACATAACTATATTTTCAATAAAGTCAAATATACATAAAAAAAATGAATAAATAAGGGAATACATAATAGTAACGAAAATAATTTTTACACACTTATAAAATCTTAAAGTTAAACAATGGAGAATTTTTACCATACCTTTTTATAATCATTTGCCATCATGATATGGAATATTTGCAAGAAATTTTCTTTTCTTAACATGGATTAAAATAGTAAACAGAAAAAGAACTATGAAATTAGCAAACAATATCAAAGGCATTAATTAGAGTACACAATTAAAATATATCTGCTTTGTTATTTCCATACATCTATGACATATTTAATAAGCTTGAACATTCAGTTTCAATCTTTATTCACAGCAATTACCATTCACCCATAGCATTTTCAAGTGATACAGATTTGTACTGGCAGTAAGGATATTTGAACTGATATTAGCTTACGAACTTCAAATTAAATCCTAATTTTTATGCTTTGACAATAAGTAGCAGACTGCCAAACAGAGGAAAGCTATTGAGAGATGTCTGAACATTAATAGCATTTTTGCTTTCTGGGGAGATTTTTCATAGATAATAATGAAACATATTTATATGTTGGTAGAGAGAAAGCCCTGAAAAATCCATGCATCTATTATGATATGTAAAAAGCAAAAGTGCAACATGCATTTTCCACTGTTCAACAGTGGCTGGAATTGAAACTATAACATTTCTGAATGAAAATCTTGATTTGATTTCTATCCTTACTGATTTCCATACTAAAATATAAAGTGCAAAAGCACTTTATATCCATAATAAGATAACATTATTGATAAATTTTAAAGTACCATTATAAATTTTAGAAGGAAAAAAAAATATATATAGTGATATAGATTTTGAATACACTCTTTACAACAGCTTTCTTAAAATTTTAATTTAAAAATACATACATATTCACATAGTAGTTGTATCCAATTGTGTGGGTTTAGTTGCATTTTTTATATTTTTACCAGCTGCTGAAATTGTATTAAACATAATTAATATTCTTTTTTAAATATCTTTACTGAATCAAGACATTAGTATGATGGTGTTTTAACATTATCAGAAAAAACTTATTAAAAAAATGAAAAATGTTAATTTCAAGAAGGTCAAAATCTGAACATTTTATATACCTTTAAGTATAATACCTCCAGAAAGAAGCATAGCTTTAACCTAATACAATTACAGCATGTGTGTCAAAAAGGGGAGAATGAATTGAGTTGTTTTGACAACCTATCTTGACCTATTTTTTAATGAATAAAACAATAATAGACAGTGAAAAATATCTTCTGCAGAATAATTAAGCAGAGACCAATTACCAGGATGTAACAGTTAAAATGAATTTTAACATAATTAGTTTTTATTGAATAGAAAATTATATATATATCATTTTTATTTTAAAAAGTGATAGCAATAATTTTTGTCTTATTGCATTATATTTCTGTCACATAGAAAAATACATAAAATTGAAACAGGTTTTTGTTAATAAGTATTTTACTAGGGTTTTAGGTTTAATATTTTTCATTTTTTCCCTAATGGTAGTGAAATATGTAAAATGTGAATGAAATTCTTTCTTGAACAGATGAGATACAAATTTTCATTATTATATCTCTCATTAATTTTAAGCTAGATTCCTGACTTTTATATTTTCCATTAAGAAAACTTTAAATATTTCGTTTTGTAACATTATGATTGGACGCAAGAAAAATGAATGGGTAAATAATGCTTTTATAATATAACAAGAAATTTCTTTCGCATTTATGTACCAAATGTCTTACTTTTTGAATCGCACTTTTCGTTTCTTGGGTGCTTGAAACTGAGAAAATAAAGGGGAATCTAAAGAGTCACTTGAAGACAAACCAAGCAACTCAACAGCTTCCTGGCTATTGTTATTTGACAACTTTTGGGGTTCATTTTCCATCATAGGATTTTTATCCACAAGTGATAACATGAATGAAGCTTCAGTTTGAAAGACAATGGAATTCGAATTTGTAATTCGAATAAAAAAAAGTATTCATTTGTGTTTAAAAAAACAAACTTTACAGAACACTTTTTAAAAATAATCAAATTTTATAAATATTTATCGAAATATTGTGTATGCATTAAAGGATTTGACCAGTTAAGATTTGATACTTGTGTTATAACTTTTCGAACGAATTTTATCTCTTCGTTTTTAATAAAAAATAAAGATACTATTTCACGTCACATAAAAAGTAAATAAACTTTTGATGACAGAAGTTGTTTTGATCACGTGATTTAAATTAACAAGGTAAATACAGATGCAGTTAAGTGAGTGTTGATCATGAATTTGTTTCAAAGCTATGATCTCTATCCTGTTTTAATATTAAACAAAGTCGGATGTTAGCTCAGTACTTCTAATACCGAAAATATGTCAAACTAGTTTAATCGAATGTTTGTTGTAGAGATGGCAAAACCAGTTATTTTCTGATAACTAGTTATCAACGTTACGTTCCATAAAAATAACGAGTTCTAAAAACCGTTATAAAATAACGGTTTTTTGTTGACTAATCACGTGATCAATCTGAAATTACTTATTGGTTCTCTAGCAACTGACAACAATTTGGAACAATTTAGTTATGAGGTTAGTCACATGACAAGTTTAGGAGTTTTTCATTGGTTTTCTTGTAACAGTATTATGTAGATGTTTGAAGGGTCACACACATGTGTTTAGTTTTACCTTGTTTCATTGGCTGTCTCACAACTGAGAATTGCATGAAGTATGAAAGTTTATTTTGAGCAATTACATTAGTTCTAGCTAACCAATTCCTTTCCAGCTCCAGTCGAGGGTGAGGGTCCCAGGACCCAGGTACCTCGTAAACCCAGCTAGTAGCATTTCTAGTATCGTTAAATAGCTCGGGAACTCGAAGTTGTTCCAAGCAAACACATCTGGTCAGTTTTCTTGGAAATTCAGAGACGAGAAAAGAAGCTCTATTGGGGTTACAGAGCTGGTTATTGAGGAAATGATCCTCAAAAATTAGCAAGTGAAAAGAACTAAGCGAATTTTTTATTGATATTTTTAATAAAATAAATTATTTAAAAAGTCTTATAATCTACATTAAAAAATTATAACATTACGTGAACAATTTAGCGATTTTTATTTTTTCAAAGAGACAATTTTTAATTTTGTTTCTATTATTGCAATAAATTTATAAAGTAAATAAATTTTTTCCTATTAAAGATATTTTATAATTTTAGAACTATTCTTTTATTTTTAATTAAAATTTATTTAATTAATTCTTTTATTTATTTTTATTGCAACTGATTAAATTATATTATGAAGATTTTATGTACTTTTGAGGTTTTAATACTTTTTTATAGCAATTAACTATTTTGATAAAATGATAAGTTGAATGGAAGTGTGATAGTATAAAATGACTTATCTATGTGCTATATTTTTAATTATTTCATTTAAATAATCAGAAAGTTATTTAAAATTTAAATTAATAAATATTAATTTTCAATATTTACTAGAAACTTTACCTTTCTATCAAGTTATGATATTTCATTTACATATTCATGATTTTGTGTTCTTGAATTATCTAATTTTATACGTAATCTACTTTGAATACATTTAAAAAACAAAACTTTGCAATACAGAAAGAGTAAAAATGTAAAAGCTAAAGGAGTTGAATAAAATGAGTTTAAGATACCTGTCATAAAAATGTATTTTGTGTAAAAACAGCGTTTGCAAAAAGATGCTAAATATACTATTATAACAAATAAGACATCAGATGCAATGAATATAATTACTGTTGCATATATTAATTTATATATATATTTTGACTGTTTCACTTAAATAAATTTTTACCATAAGCAAACGATATTTATTTTTATTCTGATAAATATTTTGATTTATATTGTTTAGTATTTCTTATATAATTTTATATATTAAAAATCAAGCAATCTTTATAAAGAATTTAAGATGAAGCAACTTTTGATACCAAAAATGTTTAAATAAATAAACTGCATTAGCATCTTTACTTTCAATATATGAAACATGTGGTAAAAGCAATTTTATAATTCATTAATGAATATTTTTATAGAGAATTATATAATAGTTACACATTATATTTTGTGTCTTAAAAAATTATATACAGGTGAAATATTTGGCTGAAATTTTATTAATTAAGTAATTTATTTATGAAAACAATCAATTCATTTTAAACTTTAGAGTTTATTCTGAAAAAGAAAATTTTAAATAAATATTATAAGTTTTAATATAAAGCAATGTGTGCAACCATTAATTTGAAGTTAAAAAATATTTATATATAATATAAGCAATCAAAGTTTATTTACATAAAATAATAAAAGTACAACTTATATCAAATGAAAATTTGAATTTAAAAATAACAGCCTTTCAAGGTGTTTTGGACTGAGACAGGTCCGTCTTTCATTGATGACATATCCAGCCTTTGAAAATAATCGTTCACAAGGGACGGAGGTCGCTAGCATATTGAATTTTGACTTGACAATTTTAGCCAACGTCGGGAATAGATGTGCATTTTCCTTCCCACCATAAAAAGAGGATCTTTATGTCTTGAAAGAAAACTGGCTTCTAAATATCGATTCATTTCTAACGTAGCAGTGCAGAATGCATTCCCTAAAAATAAAATTTGTCATTATCATTATTTAAGTGCTTAGTATACAAACTAAATTTATTTTTTTAAAGAAAATCTGAATATATTCTTTATTTTATTAACTTAATGTTCAGTTAAATCTTATTTTCTTTAATTTTAAACTTCACCGTCTTATTTTCTTTGTACATATTAATAATTATACTTTCTTTTGATAATTACTTTATATTGCCATAAGTTTTCAATAAAACCTCTAAATTTCACTTTTATTAAAAATAAAGATAGAATTATGATATTTGGAATTAAGAGAGGTAATTATTAGGTTATTTTAAAAATTTATCTATGACTCTCATATATTGTGAAGGGGAAAATATAATTGCCTAAAGATATTATGAGACATATTAATAACCATTGTGAGGACTTTTCATAAATACTGTGTTTTAATACAAGGATTAAAATCTGGAATATTCTCAAGCACCGATCCCCCTCTCCTACTAATGTGCATGCAGAAAACTATTATACAAATCAGTTTCCCATTTTTCAATATTTCTAGAATTGAACCCGAGATCTTTCTCCTCTAACAACATGGTATTACCATTAGATCATGTTGATCTCAAAGAGGCCTCTGTCTTAAATCTCTTAAAAATTAACTGAAATTACTATAATCTAATAAATAGCTTTATGTGACTAAATTAATTCATCTTTCATTGTTAATTTTATAAGCAGCGTCTAAAGTTAATTTCTAATGATTCAATAAAAAATTCAAAGCCCTTCCAAAAATTTTATTCAAATCTAAAACATAGAATTAACTACAATAACTACAAAGATTTATTGATAATATTAATTATGGAAATATTATTCAAATTCTTAAATAGGACAGAATTTTTTTAAATAACATAAAAGAAACATTCTCTTTGGGTATTCATCAGATATATAGTTTGCAGGTACGATGAAATGTGGATATATAATATTTTAAATAATGTAATATATACTGAAATATATAATAACACACTATTATTATTTTACTTAAAAAATTTTATCACATGAAATAAATTTCTACAAAATATATCATAGAATATCCCCTAGAATATTTTGAACATATTAGAATATTGATATATATATTTTTAATATGAAATATAATTTTATTATGTTCACTTACCTTGAGGCTTCTGGGACAGAGAAATTATATTGTCAGGAAATAATCCCAAGCAGACATCCCATTCTTAGTAATATTCGTCGGAGTGATTGATTGTGATTCCTCAGATCCATTTCTTTTTTCGGTTTTGATTATTTCCGACATTAATTCTATTAAATGTCTTTTTAGAGCATCTGCTTGGGAGTCGCTACTTATTCCTAGTTTCTTGTATCTGGGATCAAATATGTACAAATACCAATTGTTCTACTATTTTCAATATTTCCTAACCTTTCTTTTAGTCCTTTTCTAATGAATTTAATACTTCCTTGCTTTCCGAATAAATGAGTGTACTTTTTATTTTTGAGCAAACAGATACTAATCCATTTGAAATAAGTGGTATTTGGCTTGCAGTTACGTATTTCTCGCCACTTATTTGATTTGTAATTTCCTCAAGAGGTCTTAAAATTGTAATTAATTCTTCAGTAACCTTCCATTCTACCTCGGTCAAAGAAGGTAAATTTTTTTTCCACAAGAGCTAAAGTTGTTATTAGCTTCTTTAAGCTCCAGGTACCTGCTCAGCATATAAAATGTCGAATTCCATCGTGTAGGAACATCCTGCATTAGTTTTTTGGGTTCGCAGACCCGGAATTTTTGATATTTTAAAAATTTTTCATTTGCGCTGGAACTTCTTTTGAAAAAGCGACAACAGTTTTATTTTTCCAATAAATTTGTCACAATTTTCAATGCTTCCTTAACAATTAAATTTATTGTATGTGCAAAACATCAAAGTGCTTATAACTCAAATTTATGATAGCAGACTTCATATTCGGAGCATTATCTGTAATAACCACAAGTACTTTTTGGACAAATTGAACTTCTCAATTTGTTTTTAATCAAATTGGAAAAGGTTTTGACTGGTGTGACTATCACCAATATTAACACATCCAATTAAAATCGTTTTTAAAGAAAAATCTTCATCAATGAAGTGAGAAGTTATCCCAAGGTAACTCTCACTATTTCTGAAAATCCATGTATCAATGGTAAGGCATACACTGAAACTGAGGAAAATTTTTGTCCGGCGATGTTATAGCATTGTTCATATAATGCCGGAATTAAGTTATTAGAAATAACTTTTCTGCTGAGGCAAAGAATAACCGCTATTTAGTCCTTTTACAAATTCCTTGAAACCTTCATCTTCCACGAGAGAGAAAAAGGCTGCATGTCTTTTATAAAAGATCTAATAAAGACGATCTAAGTTCTTCTTATTTGCTGCTGTCATTTTCGGAGGCATAAATTCTGCTATTTTCATTTTGCTGAGGTTGATTAAAAGAAGTTGAAGAGATGCATTTGTTTCTTCAAGTTCAGAAATTAAATTCACAGATTGAAAAGGATTATTATTTGCTGTCTGTTCAGAATTCTTCTTTTTTGGGCAGAAAGCACTTAGCACGAAAGATCCACAGTGATATGCTTCTTTTCAAATGTTTCTTTAGATTATTTGTCGTCGATTTGGAAACAAAGTTTTGCACCACATAAATTGCATTTGGCGGTCTTCAAATTTGCATCAATAATATTGAAATATTTCAAATGGGACTTTTATGTACTCTACTCATTTTAAAAAAATTAAAATTTAAGCCCGCCACACGATACAATTTTCTTTGGAAAACTGGTATTTTGAACAAGTTTTACCGTGTGTGGGAAGTTGTACTGAGCTCAAGAAATTTCAAACAGGCTCAGATTTTCTTCCAACACAGGAAGTAAACAAGTGCTTCCCGTTGTCGCGTGTCTCTCCACAGGGTTGCAAATTATTTCTTGGCGACACTTAGGAAAATTAATATTTGAAATTTTCTTGTTACTGAAACTTATATTCACGTTTTACAACATGTCATGAACATTATGTCCCTTTTTTAAAAATGTTCATGAAGCAAATTTACAGGAATTTATTAAAGTCTATAAAAATGAGCCTTGTTTGTGGCACTTATGAGTGTCGATTACACAAATAAAATAAAAAGAAAGTTAGCTTACGAAAATTATTAGAAATATATAAAAAGATAGATGAAAAAAACTTCAATTAACGAAGTAAAGGAAAAAAATTAATGCCCTCCTTAGAACCTATAAAGAGAAAAATCAATGAATCGAAAAAGTGGTGTAAGCACGGATAATGCATATATGTGCCAAACTTTATGGTATTTTAAATATTAATCATTTTTGGACAGAAACAGCAATTCCAAGTGCTGAAGTATCTTCCATGAATTCGGACACAAGTTTTGTTGAGAAATTAATTTATTTTGTAAAATTATTCTCTATCTGATATGAATATATTTAGTTACACATTTAACGTAAAATTTCACTACAGAAATTTTATAATAAACTTTATTAGAAAACAATCTATTTTTATTTCAGAATGCTTACAAATCTTCAAAATTTACATTTTAAAATTTTAATTTTCTATATTTTTAATATAAATTAAGTTTAAACAATAATATAAAGGTATTTGTTGAGGATTCTTCTGTTGTGTTTCTTTAAATATTCTTTATACTATTAAAGAATAATAAAATTAGGTAATTAAAAATAATTAATTGATTAATACTAACAAAAAGGAATTATTTATATTTACCTTTAAGCGAAATTGAAATGAAATGCACTTCCATGATTTATCATTTGGTAAATTTTAGTTTGTTCCCCTTTTATTTAAAAATCATTTAAAAAAATATTATATAAAATCTAAGAATACTTAGATAATAGATAACAAATTAATAATTGATTTTATATCTACTAATAAATAAAAATAGTTAATACTCGATAAATAAACTTTTTGATGTACTAATGTGGCTCTTTAATTAACACTACTTGTCATTTAAAGATGGCTGCATCTTTTCTTATAATTGAAGCTGTTAACTTATCCAATAACGTTGCATACAATTTTCATTCATCCTCATGTATAATTAAAGAAATCTTCAGACTGTATTTCTGTTATCAAATTTAGACGTGAAAGAGTTTCATACCGGAGAAACCAATTTTTTACCGAATTTTTTTAATTGTTTGTTTTCTTTTGATCATCATCAGAGTCCAAAGCAGCAGTCAGTAATACTTCTGTGCCTAATTTACTCATGTTACTTAACTTACTATGATAACACTGAATAACAAACGTTACAGGCAGAACAAATGAATACAACAATAAAAACTAAAAGACACTTAAATACGTGAAGTCAACAAAATAACTGAAACTCTTTTAAATTATTAAAATTTTTGGCGATTTTCGATTTCCATTTACAAGGCACATATTTTAAGCCAAAAGCAATAAACGTTGAAAAATGGCACCCTTAAAAATAACTTCTCACTCCAGATGTGCCTCCCCTGCTGTGGTCAGCAGAGTTTGAGAGAGTGTGTGTAGTACTTTCTACCCCTTCAACAAATGTAAGCGAAAAATTGTATCGTGTGTGGCAGGCTTTACAATTGAATAATAAAATTAATATAACAAATAAACACTAATAAGGGAAGCAAAGAAATAATGAAATAGTTGAACAAAAGTGAGGGTATGTATTTGCTCAGAAAAGAGACTTTAGCAACTGAAACTGAATAGAATGATACTCATTATTTATATAAACCATTTTAGTTACAAATAAGTAAAAAGGATATACCACACATTATCGCTAACAGGACTACCTATCGATAAATACTTTTACAGAAGCCCTGTTTGAGGACCACCCTATTGATAATTACATTTTCACCCGAAATTTAAACTCCCAATTAAGTGCCGGATTTCGTCTTGCTAATTTTCACGGTCAGTAATCGTTTCTTAAAATCCCTTCATTCGTCACGATTGTAAGAAGAGGATGATTGACATGAAGTAAATGTGTCGGAAAAGACCACCCTATGAATAATGAGTTTTCCCAGAGAACTAGTTGCAGTAGGAAGCTATATTTCTGTTGTTGCCAATCAATAATCAATTTTAATGTTAATTTTTAGCTCATTCAGAAATTTAAATCTAACAGAATTTTAAATTTAATAATTCAAAATAAACGTTAGTTAGTTATAAATAGTTCTTCGAAGAAAAATAAAATTAACAACAGTTTTTAGATTTTGGATACAATTTTTAATAAGCATAATATATTAAGTTGTCCATAAAAAATATTTTGCTTAAACTAGATTTTAATACTAAGGAATTAATATTTTACAAATCTACAAAAATTATAAATTTTATCACAATGGAGTAATGTGTTCATATTTTAAAATCAGATTTGCGCAGTAGAATGCATTAATATTTTTGAATTCAGATATTTCTGTTATTTTTAAGATAAGTTTTTTCCTCGTATAAATATATTTATCAAATATTAACTTCAGATAATGAACAGGAAATAAAAGTTCTAAAGTTGGAATAAAATATAATTAAATTGAAGGAATATATTCCATTCTTTCTAAGTTTTTATTTTATTTGTGATTATTATTGTAATAAAGGATACAAAAGTTAATAGTAAGATACACCACATACGCTTTACTATATGACTTTTTTTTATATCAATATTATAGCTGATACTTCAGAATGTTTTCATAACTATACAGTTCAATATCTGGTAATTTATTTTACAATAAATTACCAGATATTGAACTATATATATAAAATTAAACATGTTATGTGTAGAGCTAATTAAATTCAAAGATTTGTATTATAATTATATAGCAATAAATCTACAAAAAAGATCCTTTAATAGAAATTTTTTCATTATAATTATAATTAACTTGAAAAATAAATGATGAAAATTTATAATTTTCAGCTGTAATTTAATAGGATATTAATTTTATCATAAATTTTATTTTCAAATAAATACCTTCATTTACAATAATTAATTTAATATAATTATACACTGCAACATTTATTATCATAATTCCTAATAATTATGTTCATAACTTAACAACAATAACACTTTTTATTTCAACATAAAATTTATAAATGGCTTTCTAAAATAAATATGCTGCGATTCTTTATTGCAGCACATCAAATAAATTTTTAGGACTATAAATTTATTAAATTAAAAATATTATTTTAATTTAATCAATTATATTACATTTAAAATAATTAAAATTTCATTTTTATAAATTAATTTTAATAGATTATGATGATGCTTTCTCAATAAATAAAAAAGATTATAATAATCAAAAATTATTTTTCACTAATTCTTAGAGCAAATTTCAAATTTTATGGAATGATACTCTAGCTTCTTCTTTTAATCTTTTTTAATTTATAAAATTATCTCCCTAAATTTGATATTAAATTTAAAATATTTCACGCATGCTTTGATATGCGAGCATAATTTCAAGTTTCTAAAAAAAGGCATCAACTTATTAAGAATTTCACTAAAATTCTTAGAAAAAAATAATAAAACGCTGGAGATAAAAAAAATGCCCACACAATTTTAACATAAAATATTTTAAAAATTTCCATTTTTACAAATGTTTTAATCTTTTTCAAAATGAAATATATTTATTCATGCATCCGCTTTTCAATTAACTTTTCTTCATCAACGTGAGGATCCGAAAAGTATACATTATTAGTTGAACGCATCGGGCCAAGCAAAAAGCTCGGAATTTGTTCCCGAGAAAACTCAATGTCAATGTTAGAAACCAACGAATAACAACTTTAAAATTTCGTTGAGAAACAACGAGAACGACTTGACAGTTACAAACAACGAGAACGGCTTGACAGTTACAAAACAACGATAACGGCTTCAACGTTACAAAACAACGAGAACAGCTTTAAAGCTCCGGAAGTTACAAAATAACCTAATGTAGAAACGTTCTGCAATACCGTAACGACTTTGAGAAGCTACCATTACAGGAACGATTTCAACTGTTACTTAAAAGAAAAACGTTATCTTAATAACGGAATTTTTGAAGAACGCGTTATTTATTAAACGGTTATTTGTTGATAACGGTTCTTAAATAACAGTTCCATTAAATAACGGCCATCTCTAGTTTGTTGCTTTATGGTTTGATATGTATTCAAAAGCTCTGTGGAGTATTGATTAAATGTTGGTCTATTTAGATTTTTTTCGTAATTCTTCATAATTTTTTTATGATTAATTTAACTTGTATAAAAAACATTATTGTGTCATATATTATTTTTAAATTAGTGTTAAAAGTATATTTTTTTATAAATAAGTTCATGATTTTTGTGTACATTAATCACAGGAAATCAATTGCTTTCAATTTTCTTTTTTAATAAGAGTTGATTTTGAAAATTAGCAAGTCTCTTAAAAGTATCTTATAGTATTCCAAATTGAAGGTTCAAAATATTTTGTTTTGATGATGATGGAAATATTATTAGAACCTAAATATTAATAAAATGCAATGTAGAGTATATTTGGGTTTTAATTTTATTTTGTAAAAACGCCATATTCCAAAAAAGCGCAACATTTTTTTTTAATAATTGACTATCTTACCTTGATAAATGTTAAAAGAAAGAAATTTTTTCTTTAACTTTGTTTTGTATATGAGCCAAAAGAAAATAATAAAATTGTGTTTTGATTATTTTAATTTGATTAAGTAAATTTGTCTGTATTTTCATAGAAACAAATCTAAGATTGTATTAAAATAAATATGTGAAGTAAACAATTATCTTCCTTTCATTATTTTTCTGTAATAGGTATGAAACTTATAAAAATTTTAATGTGAGTCTAAATTTTTCTACTTGGATTTTACTGGTATACAAATAATTGTATGTAAAAATATTCTACCGATAAAATTTTATTAAGTTTAGTTTTCAATACAAGTATTGCTTGCTACATTGGAAACAATCATTGAAAATTTTTACTAGATCTGTATCACATAAGACAAGAATTGCTTAACTATATATTGTTTGATAAAGATCATCAGATGTACGTGTATATAATATACCAAAAATTAATAAAAATTTGAGTTTAATTTCTTTAATTAGATTATTATCCATAAAATGATTATGAGCTTATTTTTCTGATATATTTGTTTTTCATTATGAAAGCTTGGGTATTACATTTAGAATATATAAGAAAAGTAATTCATACCTAAAGTGACACATAAGGTACTTAATATAGCCAATGAAAACTCAGATTTATTGAATTCATTCATTTTTATTTAGCATTAAGTCAAAGACAGAATTTTACTTAGTGCACTTAAGCATATACACATTCTACTGTTAAAATTAAATAAAATATTTTTTTGAAAAAGGAAAAATAAGTAAATAAGAAAAAAAATTTAAAAAGGATTGGTTTTTATTTGTTGCTTTAAAAGAAAAACCTTTTTAATAGAAACAATAAGGTAGATTTTATATGAAATAAATAATTTCTTTGACTAATTTATAAATAAATATATCACATATTAAATTAACTTAAGTAATTACTTGATAGCATTATAGAAGTTTATTATTTATATCTACTATAGCGTTTGAATTTGTTGAGATAAACAGAGTTTTTGTGTCTGAGTTGATATGTCATTACCAGTATTATTCCAAATTTCCTCAAGTTGGTTACATTTACTTGGAGATAGTATGATGAATCAACGTTAATAATAATTTACTTGTTTAACTAATTTTATTATATCAGCAGTTCATCTGTGAGCCTTTTAATGTGGCAGCTGATAGTTATAATTTTGTGATCTGTGTAACACCTGTTTCTTTTGCTTGTTCAAAGATGGTTTGTTTGTTGCTCAATGGTCATTTTTTGCACACGAGGGCTAATTAGATCGGGACCTATGGCTTAAAGTGGATTCTGAACCACTACAAACATCCATGCCCAAGGTGGGATTCAAACCCACGAACTGTATAACCGAAGGCAAGAGCGCTAACTATTTGGCCACCAGCTCGGCTGTTCAAAGATGGATATTATATTCCAAATAAGCATTCTAAAATAGTTGCTCTTAATACACTTCTATTACTGAGAAATACAGTTTGGGTATTTCTGTATATACAGTAGTTAATTAAAGCAAATCAAGTCAAGTTTTTCAAGAATTTTAAATTTATTTCAAGATTTCAGATCATCATCTCCAAAAAGAAAATGTAGGCACAAATGAAAAACTATTACAAAAATTGATAAAATTCTGCCATGAAATATCAAAGCAAATCCAAGAAAGACAACTATCTCAATCACTTAATACATTCCAAATCTCTGTTCTAGAAGTTTAATTTTAGATCTTCTATATTATTATCTATCTATATGCAGATCAATCAAAATATCTTTGTAATGTCATCTGTGACGCAGTTTATTGTTTGACAGGTCTGTGCAAAAGAGAAAATTGCTCATCCTATATTACTCCATAAATAAAGTGTAAGAAATTTACAGTTCCCATTTGTAATTATAATTGATATATTAAATGCAATGTACAAAAGAGTTGAAGCACATTTTGTACGAAACACACTACTTGAAATAAGTAATATCTAAGTTGAGGTTTCTGATCTTGACTTTCCTTTATGAACTTAAATAATTTCTGACAAATTTTGCTTATTATATAACAATAAAAAATTATATTACCTACAACATCAATTTTAAATCTTGTCTTAATATCATTTGATATTAAAAAAGAAATGAAAGATTAAATCTTAAGTGAAACTGTAATTATTTTAAGAAAACTTGGTGAGAAAATATAAACTAGAATTTTATGTTATAAAATATAATTATAAAATAAGTTTAAAACTTCATTTCTTAATAACAATAATAATAATAATTATTATTTTTTTATGAATTTTTTTTAAATTTTTCTTATTTGTATCTTGATTATACTTAGACCAGACAAATATTTGCAACAAGCCTCTTTCTTACAATGAAAATTGTGTGCATTAATACAAATTCTTTCCTTATGTAAAGCTTAAAAACTTTATTATGACCTTTAAATAATTATTTTCTGGTTTCTGAAATTCAACCATGAAACTAATTCACTGACCATGAAAGATTTTATGAAATTGAAGAAATAATAAATATGTCTCTGAAGGCAGATCCTAATGTATAAAATAAGGCCATTTTTATTTATGACATTTATTGTTTCTTTAATTTGGCTTTTTTTCCCCTTAAAAAACATAGGTTTTCTTATTTTTGAATATCAAATAATTGGTTGTGCATTAAATTAGGTGATTAAAAGAATGACTTTTAAAAATTGTAATGGATGTTATACTTATTAATCTAAATGATAAAAAAAATTAATTCCTTTCCATAATATTGTATTTTAAAAAGATCAGAAACAGTTAGATACGATTAGAACAATACCTATAACCTGAGATTTTTTTTAAAAAAAAGTTGCTTATATGTTTCAAATCTATTTTCATCATTATAAAGAATCATTAATTTTCCTTTTTATAGAATTTCTACTTTTTTCAGGTCTGCTCATTCCAAAATTAATAAAATATTTTTTCTAAAACTATAATATATTGAGCAAAGTGTTTGAAATTAAAAATTATCTTCAGATTCTGAGAGGTGCTACAGGCTGGCCATTCAAACAGTTAATGAAAATTCTGCTTGCCATAATGTAAATATTTGCATTACTTTAAACAAACGAATATTAACAAGCTTAAGTAATTAACTATTATTTGTTTTCTTTATTTGCTTAGTTAAATTCTATATACATATATTTATAGAATTTTGTTAAACTTTATATATATTATGTTTAAAATTTTAAGTATTGGTTTTGTTTCGATAAAAATAAATGAAAATAATGATATTAAATATTTATATGTTAATCTTTATTGAATAAAATATTTTATTCAATAAAGTTAATAAAAATAAAATATCTGAAAATTAATAATTGAATTCTTGTTAGATTATAAAGTGATTTTTCTGCTATTTTTTATTTATTTAAAATTAATAATTCCCTTTCCTGGTTATTTTTCCAGACAAAATATAATTTACAGAAAACTTCCAAGTTAGATTGAATATAATATTTATATATGATCCTATTAGAACTATTTTTTAAAACTTGACTTACTTTCTAAGACTTTTTTTTTCACCGAATTTTATAAATTTTATGTAAATTCAGAAAAATAACTAATGTATAATTTGTTATGTAAAAATCATCAAAATTTTATGTATATTGTATTTCATACTTAGGAAACAATATATAATCTGTTTTATTTAAAAAAGTCATCATAGATTAATATGGCTGGTATTTTTAAATTTAGAAAGTAATTGCAATGGAGCCAAGCATTGAATGGGCTTTCCAATCTATGGTAGATCGAAAAGAATTTTCTGAAGCTCTGGATTTTATTAGCACATTACATGATAAAGTTCCTCATTTCACTGTTTTACGAACCATTATATTTAAAATACTTATGGTAAGCATTCTTGCTATTAAGTTATCATATTTTGTATTAAAAATCATTTAATGGAATTCTGATTTATCACTATGAGACAAATTTATATTTTTATCAAATGTAATCAAACATAAAGTCAGTGTTCTTTTAAATATAACAATAAAAGGAAGTCAGCATACCTTTTAAAACACTTTTAAACTGTTTAAATGTTTAAGCATATTATATATTTATTGATAGTGATATATCATTGAAAAAAGTGTCTGGAAATCATAAAAATTTGCATTTCTGTAATTATGTTAATTATTTTATGTTTATAAATATTGTATTAGTTTTCATATGCTGTATTTTCCTGCATACAAATGCACTTTGTACTTTGAGAACAGATCTGATAAAGGGTGCATTTTATGCATGATACTGCATCATATATTTAAAAATTACCTCTATTCAAAGCTTTTCAGTATTTCTTGTTGAGTGGAGGAAAATTATTGTTACATAGATTTCAGTGAATGTGCATGTACTGTCTTTCACAATTATAATTGGGTTCATTTAAATTTTCTGATCATTTTGAACAACTTCTAAGTGTGATTAATTTCTACTGTTTAATTTTCTTAAATTTGTTTGCCAGTTATATCTGAAAATACCTCGACATTTCTATGACATGCAGGCAAGCTGTATGTGATTGTATAAGCTAATGAATATTTAAACGAGGCTTCAAAGAGGCATTTAAAGCCACTCCTAACATAAAAAATGATAAGTACCTAGTGGTATTAGGAAGTGGATCTGAAAAAAGGAATTCACTGTAAATATAACTTACAAGACTAATATGAAATAAACAGTGTTTAAACTGTATAAAAAGTGGGACAATTCACTGGATGGTACAGAAGAAAATCTATCATATGAGAATCCTGATGCTGATTTATAAGAGATTTCAGCTGACTCTTCATTTAAATCTAGAGATAAGTGTCTGGGTTTTTATGAAGCTTAAGGATTGTTATTCCCCAGATTGTGTATTTGTGGAAAATTTTACTTTGCATTTGTATTACTTTATTTTTGAAATACCGTAAATTTATGAGGAACTGTAAAAAAATTTCATCTTTAAAAATTTGCATTAAAAAGGGCGTGTCTTATATGTCAGCAAATGTGCATTAAAAATGGGTGTGTTTTATATGCCAGCAAATACAATAATTATTTTCATATCACATTGCTTCTTTATTGTTACTACTTTTTCTTTACTACTCTTTACATGTTTGTTTAAAAGGTAACCTTGGCAATTACAGCCATATTGTTGTGTTCTTTATCAGTTTAAAAGTAGATTTTAATAGAAATTTTGAATTTCTTAAATACAAAATGCTTATAATGTACAATAATGCTATTTGGTCATAAATTATTTTAAGGATTATTATATAACCAGTTGTTTTATCTTAGTATTTTTAACTCCTTCAAATAACTTTTTTTGATAATTTTTCACTATCAATTTAATAATATTTCAATTTATCATCAAAATAAACAAAGATCATAATCATAACAGTTATACACAATTTATAATTCTGTATATTTATAGAAAATTTCTAATTTTTCAAGGATACTTTAATTTAAAAAGTTTTCTTTTCTTATTTTCAAAACTTTATGTTAAACAACTGTTGATAATATGTTTAAGAGTAACATAAAAGCCCTTATAGAAATATATTATCATGATCATTTAGTAATGAGAAATAAAAAATTAATGATATCAAAATGAAATAAAGTTTATACAAATAAACTTGAAAACTTTATTTTGTATAAGCTATTCAAAAAATTGAGTTATAATTTTTGTCTCTAAATTATTTCGTTCTTGATAATTGAGATGTGTCTTGTACTGAAAAGCACATTTAAAAATAAGTTTAAGAAGCTTATTTGTATAGATTACATTTTAAGGAAAATATTGTAATCATTGTAATTTGACTATTTCCACTTCAGGAAATGAATCATTATCTTGTATAAAATAGTGAAATTTTTGTCTGAAGTAATATCAAGAATTGATAGCTGTTTTTGTCTTTAAAAAATTCAAATGTAAATGTTCAAATTTTTGGATTGATTATTTAACAGTGAGACTGATAAAAATAGTGCTTATGACAAATTGAATGTTGTTATTGATTGCTTATAATGGTAGTTTTAACTAGGAAGTAATCTGAATCACATATATGTGTATAAGTATTATATGTATTAAATAAAAAATTTATATTAGAATATTTTTTTAATAATTATCCTAATATGAACATTGGCAAATTGGTAATGATCGAAAAAATTTTTTTTCTAAATTCTTAGTGAAATTTAAATATATTATTTCAGTGTTTTAAATGACATTGTTTTTTAATTAACAAATGTGAAGAATTATTGAACCATTATATCAACTGATTGCTTTATTCTTATCTAGAACTCTTTTTTATTATAATCGCATCATGGTTTACATTGTTAATTGAAAAGCATATAGTAAAAACTCATTTTTGCAAAATTCTCTTAATTTTATAAACCAGTGATTGGCCTCTAATATGAATACATAAACACAATTATAATTTCAATTTTTATTTACTAACTAAAATTTTGATAAATTTCATTTGTGAAGACTCATTTTTATATACCTTATGCTTGAATTTTCTTATCATTATCAACTTTTTTTGTAGTATACGTGAAAAAGTTTGATTCATTCCTTGAACAATAAAGGGACACCTACAAGCATTTATAATATTCTAAGGAGAATGATCAAAACCTAAGTTGATAACAGACATTTTGATTGAAACTTTAAAAGTCCATCTGATTTTCATAGGAATATATTTAAAGCCTTTCAGAAATGTCCCAAAATTATCTGTTGCATACCATGCTAAAGCAAAGTTGGGGATGATCGGAAACATTTAAAAAATGGTTAAAAAGCTTAAATAAAAGCCTTTTATTGATTTTCATTGGAGATTCTTAGTTTTTTTATTTGTAGATAATCCTACTGTTTTTGTTGAAGTTCCAAATCATGATACAATTTGTATGAAGTGTTTCATTTAATCTAATATTCGTCTTACAGCTCCTGGATCAGGACATAATAAATATTAGGTAGAAGAATTTGTAGAAGTTTTTACAAAAAGAATTTTATTTAAACAAAAAAATAATTACATCAATAAGTTAATCGATAATATTTTAGCCATTGCTGTTTACAAATTCTTTTCATCTGTCGACCAATTTGTTGATGCCGTTCCACCAAAAATCGCCTGGTCTGGTATCAAAGAAGTTATTGAGGCAGTTTTTAAGGACCTTTTGGTGCATTGGGAAATGCTCGAAAAGAATGCCATAGTCAAGAAGGAGCTCTACATTGCCCAGCTACATCATGTAGTGTTGAATGAGGCTATTCGACTGAAAAGACCTGATTGACATGGTCAAACCATACTCCTTCACAACAACTCCAGGGCCCATGTTGCACAAGTATCAAAGCAGCACTCCAAGAGCTCAAATGGGAGGTTCAGCAACATCCGCTATATTCTCAGGACCTTGCACCGACCGATTACCATCTTTTTCGCTCCTTGTGAAACCATATGAAGGGCGTTACCGTCGATAACAAAGAGGTCCTTAAAAACTGGCTCAACAAATTCTTTGACACCAGAGCACAGGTGATTTTTGGTGGAACGGCATCAACAAATTAGTTGAGAGGTGGGAAGCAGTTGTAAACTGCAACGGCAAATATTTAATTGATTAACTTATTCATATAATTATTGTTTTTTATTTAAATAAAAGTCTTTGGTAAAAACGCTATGAGCTTATTCCCTAACCTAATAGTTATCAAGTGTAAATATTATAGGGTTCTTTTTGAAGAATTATCATGGTTTTGAGGAATGAACAGCTTTATGAAATTGATGTTCAAGGCACAATGCACTTGTCAATCTATTCCTAAAAGGATAAAGAAACCATGATATATAGATTATTTAGGTACTCAAAGTTTATTAATAAAAAAAATCTTAAGGAAGATAACAAAAATTAGCATTGTAACTTTTGAATCATGCTTACATAATTGTTCCCATAATAATATTAAAAAATAATCCCCAGTTTCTGAAAATTTTTTTCAGTGTGACTATACATAGAATATTATATTTTTGGATAGTAAACTGCTATACATGTAGTTTTAAAAAGTAATAATAATATAAAAAATAATTTATTTTTATGGAATTAATTTTTCCACCAAAAAAAAAAGTATATTGTTGTTAAAATTAGGGTTAATGTATTGTTATTAAGCTAACAAATCTTTATATGTGTTTGTTCATATATAACAAAATCTATAAGTTAGTTAATTTCATTTTTTCTTTCTATGTGTAAAATAATTACAAAATGTTGAATCAAAATAGTCAATATTTTACTTTAGGATAATGATTGTGAAAAGAAGGTGGCTTTAAATGCTGGACTTTATCTGTCAAATTTATTAACCCTTTACCAACCTTCAGATGTTAATCGCAGACATTATTATAAAAATGGCTTACGAGATTCAAGCAAAAAAAATTCAGACTTGTGGACAACTTTTCGTTACTTGGTTGAGTAAGTAAAATATTGCAAAAATTAAATTAACATGCCTTAATATTTTTTAATTTAATGTTATGGATAGGTAAGGGATTTTTATGAATCACACTTGTAAGGTAATTTTAAATAATATTTTAAAATAAATTTTTAAAAATGATTGCAATAGATTTTTTCATTATTAAATTAATATAAAAATTATTATTATTATTTACTAATTGATTTCCTTTAAATTGTCTCTATCATTTTTATGATGTTTTTAAGATTCAAATTTTCTGGAAATGAATGCTTTGAATGACTGTTCATATAATATTATATATAAATTTATCTGAAGATGACAGTTAGTAGAAATGAAGACATTGATTTTATGATTTCTAAAACAATTTTTACTGAACTTTTTTAAATAATCTAAGCTATTCTTTTTTTCTTTTTTTTTTAAATCTATTTTAAGATTTTGAATTTGTTACTTTCCTTATTTAAAGTTTTTTTAATAACAGTGTTGCTGAAACCAACTTTTCTGCATTTTCTATGAATGAGCATTTTGTGTCTTGTTCTCTGTTTTAGTATTAAATTAATCATTTCTTGTAATGTTCATGACTGTTTTGGCAATATATAATGAAGACCATATGTTTCGTTTTCATTACCTTAACATTGCTTTCATAAGCTGACCAAAATTATAAATGGAATTTTGTTATTTTCTTTATAATTCTCAGAGAAATATTTAAAGATTTTGATATATATCTATATAGAGTTGATTTTTTTCAAACATGAAATATGATTTCAGATTTAATATGTACATATTTTTATTGAGTATGTATTTTTTGTGTTTTCTTTGTGTCAAATATAATTTTTTTTTTTTTAAATATTACACATATGTAGTAACATAGCAATCACATCTTTTAATAATTGATTAAAACTACTTCTTTCTATAAAGTTAGAAAATAGTCTTGTTTTGATCCATTGTTTATTTTCCCAAATCAAAGAATATTTTTAAGGCTTCAGACAATTATTGAACTCTATTCAAATTTATTGCAACATTTAAATTTACTAGGAAAATCAAAATCATTTCAAAAATCTGTAAATATTTTTTGTATTATTATCTTTTATGATACAGAAATTTTGATTTAATTAAAAATTTATAGTAATCTTGGTTACATCTGATATCTACAGTTAATTAAAAACTAAACATATAGCATCAGCAACTTATTCTATTCTGTGTACATTGAATATTCTTGTTAATTAATCCTATTAATAAATTCATTTATGAAGTTAATGTAATGATATGGAATCATATCAGTTAATATGGTTCTATGTATTTAGTATATAAAGACAAGTTATATTTTATTTAAATTTCAAAACAGTCTTTTCAATATTCCTTTTTTTTATTGATAGTAGTTGAACTCTTTGAAAAAAATTATTTGCCGAGTATTGTTTGATTAGAGTAAAGAAAATGCAAAATAAAAAGAAAAAATGAGTAATTATTTCCTTCTAAATAAAAAAAATTTGCATTTACAAGTTTGTTAAATTTTATGCCACTTAATTAGTATAAATTACTCTTATACTAATACACTAATTGAACACATATTTTAAATTGGCTATATCATGTTTCCAACGACTAATGTCAATGTTCCATCCTACAATTGTTCCTCTGCTCACATCTCTAAATATAGATTGAGCTGCCTGCTATATGATTAGTTCTTGCTTTCAACTGTTCAGATTCCATTTCCATTTATATCTGGAAATTTTTTTTTTCATTTATGTTCAGTATATTTTTAATTTTTGGATCCAGATGAATTAATTCTTATAAGTAAATTGTGCTCTGAAAGCTACAAATAAATTAAACTATCACTAGATGTTGTTAAAAAAGTAGGTTCTTTAGAGTCTTGCAAATTAACAAATGCCAGTGAAATTAGAATCGATTGTTTGTGCTTTACTACTTTCTAGCTTAAAAATAAACCACGGTTACAGAAAAATATTGCCACTCAAAACAAGTCAATCAACATGTTGTAAATTTTAAATTCATTGTTTTCTTAATAACTCTTTTATACTGTATCAATTTTTTTCTTCATGCATCATACTTCAGATTTGTCTTGCATTTATTCGTTTTGATGATTACAGAAAATTTTGCCATACGTTATTCTATCAAAAAGATGTAAAATATTACTTATTTATAATATTTGTAACAACCCACACTAAAAATATTAAATTATATGAGAAATTTATCATTGCAAATTAAAAATTTAATAAACTTTATATTAATTAAAACATATTTTACATTTATATTATGATAAAACAATTTCTGTTATATGTTTGTAAAGATTCAGTTATTTCAAATCTAAAATAAAAGGTGCTAGAATTGAATTCTGTATTAAAATTTATATATTAATTAAATTGAATTGTATTTCAGGGATCTCTAACAGATTGGTGTAATTTTATAAAAGTGCTCATAAATAATATTTTGTATTTTATAGGTCTAGTCTTGATCATTACCGAATTTATCGCATTTTTAATGAGCAGAATGAATTAAAACCAGTGCCTTATCCACATTGTGATATTCTTATTGATTTCTATATCAAAGTTTTTCAAGAAAGTTTTAAATGCATAATAACAGAAAGGTAAATTTTTTAAATGCTTAGTAATACCTTTTGTTTTATCTTATCGATGCAATCTAATTACTAATAGACATCATAAACTCTTCAAAAGAAATTCATATAATCCTAGAAATATAAAGTTTACAAGCTTAATAATGTTAAAAACAATGTAATCTAGTTTACAAATTGAGTAATTATCTTCAATATGAAACATGACGTTTTTAATTGTTGTATAATAGATGTTCCATAATAAGTTAGCAGGAAACAGTTTGTTTTACAATCAGCTCAAAAACCCTAAAGGTTTGCAGGTGGTGAGTAGTATTGCATCAAATCTTCACAAAATAATCCAATATGCTCAGTTTAGATACAATATTTAAAAGGACCTAGTTCATATATATTTTTTGTTTCAAATTAATTTGCTTAAAGATTTTAAATAATAAGGAAACACAAATAAGCTATTTCCAACACCTTTAAATGAAAACTTAATACTACTTCAATTATTAAAAACTACAAAGAACTCTACTTGGCTGTGTGAAATTTTCAAATTTTTTATATATATAAATGTGTTTATTTAAACAAACATGAGTTAACTATATGACTACTACAGTTAAAATTGGCAATGTTATTAATTATTGTTTTTATTTAAAATATTTTGATAATTGACAGCGAATTTTATGCATATATATATATATATATATGTATATATATATAACAATTATGCAACCTATTAATCACAAAATTTGAAATTCTGATTATTTGTCCTGTTACTTAATAAGTAAGTCAAATTTGTTCTCAATGCACTTTTTCTATTAACATAATTTCTTAATGCTTTAAGCACTTTTTGATTAAAGTTAATAAAATTCTTATTTATTGATATATATGTATAATATAAACAGAAAAAACATTGATTTCGTTAAGAAATTAAAAGATTAAAATTGCAACAATAAAAACAAACTAAAAAAGTAAAAATAAATAAATAAAATAATTAAGTAATGTAAAGTTTTTATTTGCCAAAGAATAATTGTGAATATATAAAAATATATATTGTGTTTAAACGTTTTTGCAAAATACATGTAGATATTTTTATATTTAAAGCATCTCATAATTTATTTAATATATAAAATATTTAATAGATGTTTAATATTTTTAATATATAAAAACTGATTTTTTTCTTCTATCTTCTCACTAAATGGTTTTTTTAATGAAATATTAAAATTATTAAAATGTCAAAGTTTTTCTATTACAGAGTATTTTATGACAATAAGGAAAAAAGCTTAATTGCAGAATTATTTTGGCCTTCAGATTCCACTGAATTCAGTGCAGCTAAAGAAAATTCTCGCCTTTTTTTAGGCTGGATAAATAGCATTTATTTCCATGCTGTTCGCATACAAAAGGTATGTTTTAATAAAGTTAAATTAATTCAGTTTTACAAATAAAGGTTTTTTTTTTTTTTTTTTTTTTTTTTTTTAAGGCAGAATTCTAAAACCTAAAGCTATAAATTTTTTTTATTCAGCTAAAATGTTTCTATTAATCACATTAACACATCTTTAAAACTACTATTAGTGATGTTTTTTTTTTCTCATTTTATGATAAGTAACTGATAAAATTGTTTTTATTAATGATTGTGTTTAAATTTTAATCATCTTTGAAACCTGCAGCATAAAAGCTTATTTTTAATATGCAAATTTGCAAAAATGTTGTTATTATTTTCTTTCTTTTTTTGAGATTATTGGTGTAGTGTCTATTGTAGTCCAGTAGTTGTTGATTTGTTGTGTAAGGTCCCAAATTCGTTTGTATCTATTGTTGAGTAATGATAGATGGTCATTGCTCCTCTGTTTTCTACATGGACATCTGTCAGGCTGAGGGTTCCATGTGAAAAATGTTCAACCAAAAGGCAAGAGCTGGTGAATATAAAAATGTCTTTCACAATATCAGTCTTTACCTTCACTATTCACTAACAAACTATCCACCAACAACTACATAGCTTAATTCTCATTGGTACTATGCACCACTGTACAAAATTAAATATTGTTTATGATGCATTTTTAATATCGGAATAAATATCCTAAAATAAGGCAGAATTAAAATTAAATTCTATATTTTGTTCTTGATCTTTATTACCTAACTCTACTTGCATTGTTGCATTAACTGAACTGTAAATATTTCCTACTATGTGACATTCCAAGTCAAATGTAGATTACTGCTGCAAGGCTACTGTCACCAACTTTTTTACATTGTTTGGCTTTTAAGCTCTTCTCTATGCAAAAGTAAACTAAGTGGCATCTAAATTTCTAACGCTTTGGTTTTCAGTTCAGCAGTTCATAGATTTTGGATCCTATCTTGGGATTATATGTTTGTGGTAGTTTGGAATCCACTTTAAATTGTAGGTTTAGTCTAATTAACCTTTGTGTGTAGAAAAATGAAGTGATTGAAACTTTCCTATTTATTTATTTTTATCATTCCTTTTTTTCTTTGAATTTTTCTCATATTTAATGTTTAATTTATTTATTCTATATTTATACTTCTGTATGCTGTATATCATGTTTTCCTTTGTTTTTTAAAGTTTAATTTTGAAACTTATTTCAAAACTTTGTTTATACTTTTTTAATTGCTCAATATTTTATTTTATTTATTAATTTTTTTATATTGTTAGTTACAAAATTTTTTCACTTGAAACAAGTTTATGGTGAATTAAGACTGTCATTATAATCAACTTAAATTTCAACAAAATTTCAATTTAGAAATTACTCAGAAATTATAATGAAAATGTGATATATATATATATATGTGTGTGTGTGTGTGTGTTTGTGTGTTTGTTTGTTCGTTCGTTTGTTTTCAATGCTTAAGAGAATATTTGTAACATACTTATTACTTTATTTTTACTTTTTTTTATTAAACTGCTTTATTTTTCTAGATCCCTGTATTTAGATCTTTACACCAACTTTTGAATTTAATGATTAGCTGTATTATAGCCACAAAGAACATTAGGGATATTTCCCAACACCTGGAGTGTTCTAGAGAAAATATGCAGTTATTAGAAGATTCATTGATAAGTAGCAGTCTGTGCTTACTTGATATTGTTAAAGTTATTATGAATACATGCAAAAGTAATTTTTATTAAAATGTTTACTATTAATCAAATAAATTAATTTTATTGCTTTTTGTTAATTGTATGGTATTTTGGTACTATTTTTGTTTGTTGGTTAAAAACATTTGTCGAATTTAATTGATATCAAAGTAATGATTATTAAAACAAATGATTAAGAAATTTTAAGAAGGAATTTAGACCTTAATTTCAATATATATTGTTAATTTTACCATATCATGTTAATTATTGAAATGTTTTAAAAAATAACAGTATTAGCATTATGGCATTTATATCTTATTTTGACAAAAAAGGACATTCAAAATAAGACATGAAATATATTATTTTGAATATGTCCTTTTTGAGATTAATGTTATTCATTTGTTCCAATTTTCAGTTTAATTATGAATTAAGAAATATTTTAAAATTTAATTAGAAGATTTTTTAAAATTCATATTGTATTTGTAATTGATAATTTTAATCACTATTTGTTTAACATAAATAATTGTAATTTTGTTTGTTATTGAAATTTAAACTGAATTAAGCTTTAATCTCTTTTTTATTTTTATTTAAAACTGGAATTTATGCTTTAATTCTAAATACTAATTCTTTTTTTAAAAATCAGTGAATGAATAAATTAATCATTGAATGAGTTTGAAGTTATTTCTTTTAGTAATTAGCTGAAGTTTTTGAAACTAGAAAAATCAAATAATTTCAAAACTGTTGGGAGAAATGTGCAGAAAATTATAAGAATTAACATTTAAAATTTGCCTTATTTACATGTAATGAAAACATATCTGAGAAATCTTTTTAAATATATTGATTAGGTAAAATATTTCTGTTATTTATCCAAATAAATTTCTTAAGTTCACCAGAAGTTAAGAGGATCATGACATGTAAAAATATTATGACGTTTTATTCAAAAGTTAACAGTGGAAATAAAAAGTGTAAAGATATTCATGTACATTCAGTAAGTATGTCTTTTTCTACAAAGGTTAGCTTTAAAATTCTGAGTATAGTGTTTTTAATCTTTTCTGCTTCAGATAATGTAAAAAAAATCATAATTTTTTTTAGAGAGACCTAACAGAAATTTCAATTTTGTATTTTTAATTAACTTTTTGCCTTTAAAATGGTAGTATTATTTTTAATATAATAAAGGAATGATTATATATATAAAATAATAATAAAAAGATAAAATAAAATAAATTAAAATAATAATAATTATCTTATAAAGTCTACTGATGTCCATCTTTTTTCTCAAAGCATTCCAATTTTCATATTACTATCAATTTATGTGAGCATCCATGTCCCATTTAAATACTTTTTCATGAAAAACATTAAAACATCAATTTATTTTCTGTTTTTAAAAAATTACTGATCTTGAAACCTAAGGAAATAAAACTCTATTTTATCAATGAAGAAAGAAGTAGTGAAATTTTTCATAATAAAAATGAATAATTTTTAATAAATGCATTTTGGGAAATGCCTTTTAAATGTTTTATATTATAAATTAATATAAGTATATGTTCTTCACTTAACATTAAAATGTGTCATAGTGTAAATTATAATTGGAAATACTTGACTTATTAAAAACAAGTGGAACAAGAAATTATAAAAATATACAAAAGGACAGTCTTCTAATATCTTCTTTTATTTTGATAGTTGTTTATTATTTTAAAAAAGGGTAATTCACACACAAAAAAAAAAAAAGCATTTAAATGCACAAGTTTCATTTCTTATTTTGCACTATCAATGCCTTTTTCCCTTCTTTTACCAATGCTTAAAAAATTATAAAATATTCTCTATAATATAATTTTCCCTTCTTTTATCAATGCTTAAGAGAAACTTTGCTGTTATTTAGAATGAAATTAGGGAGACAAAATCTGATTTACTTTGTTTTCATGATAACTGCTGAGATTCTTAATTTATTTATAAGAATAGTAAATCGCAATTTTGCATTTATTTTTGATTCGCTTACTAATTAATGTATTTATTTTGTGAGAACTTATTCGCCATTTTATTTAAATTATTATTATTTGAGAATTTAAAGTTTCTTTATTAAATAGATCATGTTATATTTAACTTTACTTTGCATTTTAAATTTCTAGTTAATTTAATTTTTTCTAAAAATTTTAATGATTTTTAGATGATTTTTGATCACTTCTTTTTCAGATATATTTGTTTCCCATGAAAATCTAAGAAGATTTTTAAGTAATTGTTCTTTAAAATATCTGAAAATAAAAATTTGTGAATACAAGTTATTTGAATTACTTTATTCTCGGCAACCTTCCGAACGAAATATATCACCTCTGACTTTAATAGATATTGTAAGTAATTTTTAATTGCTTTTGATATTATTGTTAAATTCAATTTTCAGAGCAGAATTTTATTTTTCAGTTTAATAAAAATTGTCATATTTATAAAATATAATGTTGCATTCTACTGTGTTTACAGATTTATAATTAAACATTCATGTTGAGTAATCAAAACCACTTTCTCCAGTAAGTCAGGAGTTCAGAATTATTCATCAATACTTAGAAAAACTCTCAAAATATTTTTGTACATGCAGTAAAAATAAGGAAAGTACATTTAAACAATCAATAGACATAAGATTTCCATCTCCACAGCAAAGCCAAAATTTGTATGATACCTGGAAACTTTTTGAAACTTATAAACTTATTCATTAGGTAGCTATTTTTCTTATTAGAAAATATTACCCAGTTCTATAATTTATTTATTCATTATTATTCACAATATTTATTTTTTGTAATTTCCAATATCACATAAGAAAAAGAACAATAATGGTACTTTTAGTTGCTGTGCAATAAATAATGAGCAAGACTGGTCACAAAATAAAGATGCATAATTCCTGATTGTAAGGATTGTTTATACCATGCATGGTTATCAAATTAATAATAAGTAAATATTCTCTTCAATGTTTCAAATGTAATTTTTTAATGATCATAATATATATAATCCTTTAAAATAAAGGAGAAAAGAATTCATATTTTCTGATACATTTCTTTTTATAAATAATAAATAAACAATTAGATTTTAAATAGAGCCAATTTCATTGATTTTAAAATGTATTTTCATCCATAAAATTTTATTTGGTGTTGCTTAAGAAAATAGACTTAGGTTAATAGAGATGAGAAATCAATAAATGATTAACTAATGTATATTTGTTTCAAAATAAAAGCATATTGCCATTAACATTGGTAATACAATCCATTCATTTCTTTGCCTTTTCTGAGATTTCATATCATTTGAAATATTACTTAATAAATTTTTTTAAATAGAAATTAAATTATGGTTTTTAAATTGAATATTCATAAGTATAATTAAAACTAATGCAGGACTGTAATTTGGAAATTTCAGTTTAAAGTGAAATTTCTACAATGTAAATCAAAGATTTTACATTAATATTCTAGTTTTCATATAAAAGCAAAATGCATTCTGCAAATTTTGATGAAGTTTCAATCATAGAAAATGAAAGAATTTTTAATATTTAAGCAAGCTGTTCAATTTTTATTTGAAGTGATAAAATGATGTTTAATTAAAAATTACTATGATTATTTAAACTCTAATCCAAAATTTTATGTATACATATTGTATACTTAAATCTTGAGCATAGTTTTGCAGCTTCCATTGACATGCACTTTAAAAAATATTTTTTAATTAGAAGCAAGGAGAAAGTATAGCTATGAAGTAGAATTTATTAATAAATTTTTATAATAATTTCAACCACTTATAATTGCTCAAGAAATTAGAATAGTATCTAGCAGTTTTCATATGCAACTGTAGAAAAAACTTCTTTTGTAATTGTGCTTTACTTTTTAAAATAAGGTTATGAAAATTATTTTCGCTATGTTTAATTTTATATCTATTATATTTTTGTTAAATTTAAATTATTTCTGTAAAATTTATTTATGTGTCAATTTTTGTTGTTTATTTATTTTGTAAGGAATTGGCTAAAATAAATATCCATGTTTTTTACATAAGTTGAAAAACTGACTTAAATTTGTATTAGTATTCTTTTTTATATATATATTTACTCTATCTTATACTTAATTATAACAAAATGTATTCCTGAATGAAAATTTTACTGTATATGCAAGTTCAGTTCATAGGTATAAAAGATGTAAATAATTGTAACTAAAAATTTAAATGTTGTCAAATATGAAGGTGGAATTTATTTTCATTTCAAATTGTTTTTAATATCAGTGATAAAGAAATTGATAGAAAAATATTTATTGAAATATTTTATGGCACAAAACAGTTATATTTATGTATTTGTATTCTGAAAAGAACAAATCAAGTACAATGAAGTATCAAATTGTATAACAATGGATTTTGTAAGTTTTATAATAAATTGTATAATTTATTATAAAACTTACAAAATTAAGCTAATGTGAATAAACTGAAAATAATACATTAGCATATTATCTTTAAAAGATTTTATTATAAATATATTAAATATTTATCCACAGTTTGATTTTTTTTTCTTTCAAATTGTTGCAAAATTATGAAATTACCCATAAGAACATTTATTTATTTTTTAACAAAATTAAAAGATTTTGATTTATTACTTTTTCTAAATTACTTAAATTCTTGATTTTTTCGTTGAATTAATCAGGCTTTCAGTGAAAGATTTAGGAATTAGCCTCATTCACTTCTGATAGTTATTTCCAATTCATATACAGAATCATAGATAATTATTTGTATACAATTGTCATTCTAAATCACTTTACAAATTTTCTATAGAATTCTATTCTGGAAGATGGTTTGAGCATTTTAAAATGCCGATACATTCTGATTTTTCTTTTTCCCCATTTGGGAAAATGGGGAGAATTAATGTTGTATAATGGAAATTTTCATCTTGACTCTCCTAAGTGCTAATGCATTGTCATGAATTCTTAGTAATATATGCAAATCAGATAGGTTTAACATAAATGAAACATTTTTTACTAACCTACAAATATCTAGAGAGCAAAATCAAAGAATAACGCTTTTAAAATAAATGTGAATGATAATACAAATTATTTCAGTTCAGTTTTTGTGGCATTTAAAATATTATATTTGGTTTTAAAAAAAATTGCTATATTGTTAATTCCCCGCAGTTATATTGTGAGTTCACTGCTGAACATTGCCCTCCCAGTGTCTGAGGTATCTTACAGGAAAATGTACACCACTTTCAAATCATGCCTGCACTCTAGTGTAATACTGCAACTCTGGAGTTGAATGTCACCTTGAGAAGGATCATACTCCAAAGTTTCAGCATTACACAAGTTTGGCTGTTGAAGTGTGCTCAAGACTATGTTTCAGTAATTCAAAGATAGGGTAAATGAAATTGTTTTTTCTATGTATGCTGGTTTTAACCTGTCATTTGAGACTAGTGACCACCACCTACTTTTGACTTTGACGTTGAATACCAATCACATATTGCAGATGGTAACACAGTGTATTTGAGTGTATATAAATAGTGTTTGTGAGTGTTTCAGACAACATTACAATTGTTAGCCTAATGTAGCAACAGGGTAATTTATCTAACATCCAAAAGGGCACGATCATTGACTTTTGGGCACAGGGTGGTAGCAATTCTGAAATGACTAAGTCTGTGCACTGTTTGTATGCTGTCATGATAAAAAGCATATGCAAGCATGACAAAATGGTATTGCCCAAATTCAGAGACGTGGCAAATGTAGTGCAATGCAGGCTATAGATGACATAAGTGAACAGTGGTTGCAGAGGTGCATTCACACATGCTATCATTGAGATACTGACTGCCCAGGTGAACAGAGGAGCTACCAACACTCTCTCTCAAACTACTGCTCACTGGCCGATATCTGGGCCTCCAAAGCAAATGCCTAGTTTATGCACCTATGCTATTCATCGGCAACAAAATCTGGCATTTACATGTGAATACTGCAACTGAGACATGCACTGAGTGACTACAGGTAGCACTTTCCAATGAATCACATTTTATCCTCCATCAGATAGATGTATGATAGTATATATGATGGGAAACCTCTGAATGCAAACACTCTACAACTAGTTCCAGAACAGTCCAGGCTGGAGATGGGAGCATTAACATCAAATGAATATTTTTGTGCCATTCACTTGATTCACTCATCATTGTTGAAGGCACAAGGGATCAATACAGATATTAATCTGCCCTTGCGAACCAGATATTCACATACCTTTATGCAGATTGTTTTTCCTCAAGATGATAACAGCTACCAGCAGAACAATGCAAAGTGTCTTGTGTACCTGGATGTTTTAAAGAGCACCAGGATGAATTTACAGTTCTCCAGCGAACTCACACCATATTTAAACCCAATTGAGAATCTGTAGAACTGTCTGGATCAGGTTGTTTGTGATATGGATCCTCACCTGTTTAATCTAGCTTAGCTGGCTGTTGCCCTGGAGTCAGCTTAGTTCAACATCCCAATGAACACTTTAAGGAACCTTCTGGCTCTCTTCCTGTACATCTTGCAGTAGTTCTCCAGTTCTCTCCCCAAAAAGATTGTTATGCTGGCTCAAAAAGATTGTTAATTGGATTGTGGTGCCAAAAACGTAGTCTTCAGGTGTACAACCTATATTTTTTTAAATCCAAAACAAGACTGAGGAAGATCACTGAAAGAACTTAAATCCATTGTTTGGTAGAAAGACATTTAAATAGCTGTTTTTGGGGGCTAATGCAACTCTTTGATCAAATCTTTCAACTACAGATATCTGTATGTTGTACATTTGCAAGTTGATACATTACACCAAAAATCAATGATCGACTGTGGGAGAATTACTCTCCCAGAGTTTAAAGCTATAGAAATATGATTTCAGTAAGGTAACTAGTTAATCATTTTGTTGTTTGTGCCATAGCATTTTCTGAGTCATCAGTTGCTTCAAGGACATTCATGGCATCTATGTGAGTCATGAGATCTGCAATAATAATTTGAATTCCTGTTGTATTAGTTGTAAATTCGGATGTGAACTCCAATTGTTTTACTTGTTATTGAAACACTTATTCTTTTAAAAGCATGGCATAGCTTATTGGCTTTAGTATAAATGATTAATTCTCTTGCTTCCAAGGTATGCCTGTAGTGTTGAATAGTGGCAAAAGTAGAAAGAATCTCTCAATTATTTGCACTGTATTGAATTTCTACACTGTTCAGGTCTCTTGAGTAAAAAAACCCTAAGACTGCAATTATGAATTTACAATTTAGCACAATACACTTCCAATGACATAAGCTGATACATCACCAGTTCACAATTTCTTTATCTTTTGAATTATGAACCTCAAATGCCTCATAGACTATATGAATTTTGTAATTGTTTTTCATTGGCAGTGTCACAACAATATCCAAAACTAATGCAAATATTTCAGCATGTATGTGTGCTACAGGTGCTTAATATTTCATATCATATGTGAGTTAAAAAAATATTTAATTATTTTATTAAATAACAAATATTAAACTAGACAGCAGAATCAAAGAAAAACAGTTTTAAAATCGATGTTTTTAATAATTCAATTAATTGATATTGTGAATTTGCTGTTGGATGTGTATTAAATGATATGAAGTGATGTAAGCAGTAATTGATAACTAGCATCCATATTTTATGAACTCATTGCAGATTACTTTTGCCATAGTATTTAAAAATTTTGCATATCATCTTGGATCATTAATATTTTTAGGATTGCTATAATCTAAGTTCTTCTAGCCATTGTTCTTTTCATTTATCCAACTCTCAGGATAAAACAAGTCTTACTGGAATGTCGCCTTTGGGGCATTTCATAATAGTATTAAACAAAATATTTATATCATTTATTTTAAACATCTGTCATGTTATGTTTAAAGATTAAGTATTTCACTTTTTATTTTTGTCACCCCTACAGAATTAATAAAGGTTAAAATTCTGTTGATGATAGCTGAATAATAATTTTTGATTAATGACTTAAAAGATTGATAAATGTTTGTCATACAAATCTTATATTACTGTAGAGCTGTTTTTAATGTATATATTTAGACAGAAATTAGCATTTCTACTTTAACAGTCTAAAAATTAAGTGGATGATTAATACATGCTTTGATGTCTTTACTATTTTATTTTATATTATTTTATTGTTATTTAAAAATACATATTTCAGTTACAGTTGTTTCTAATATATTACATGTTTTTAATGAATTCACTTAATGCGATATGTATAATTCAAGAAGTTATGAATGTTTATTGAAATAATTCTTATATTTATGCAATAATATTAAAAACACTATTAAGATTAAACTATTTTAAGGTGAATAAATACATGTTTCCTGCCAATTTTAAAAAAAGAGGTAGACCACCTGTAAAAGAAACAGGATCAGTCGATGTGTAAGTAATTTTAGTATTTTGATTGAAGTCATGGATGAAAAAACATTTATTATTTTTTATAGGGTGACATTAAAAAATTTTACATTGTTAATAACTATTTTGGAAAATAATTTGATATTTTTGTATATGTTTTCTGATATTTTTTTCTAGTAATCCTTGATTTTAATGGTTATTTTACCATTTATCTTATAAATTTTTACACTAAAATTTTGATAGACTACCATCATCCTTTTAATAAAGCAAGCTGTAACCTTTCATCAAAATTCAATAACTAAGCCTGACTGTAACTTCCTAATTGAATTTGAAATTCAAGGCATCTCTTTTAAAAGCACTTAGTATCTAACTCCAAGTCCAAAATAATTATTGTTTAGTTTTAATTCTAGTCAGGTTAATTTTCTTTCTATTTGAAGACTTTCACAATTCAAAATGTCATTTGCTTATTTCTTTGAAAAACTTTTTAATATCAGATTATTATCAAAACTGTATATATATATATATATATATATATATATATATATATATCAACTTTTTATGTCAGTATATGTCATATAATTTTTATGTTAGTGTATATATATACTAACATAAAAATTTGATTTTTCTCTTGAATAAGACAAATTAACATTAAGAATGTATTAACATTATGATATATTTTAAATGTTCCTGATTTTGAATGTTAAACCTTCTGATTTTAAAATGTAAATTTTAGAATAAATTAAGTATTGTGTTGATTTAAATGCCGTATTTAGAAAAACGTTTTTAATAAATCGATAGTTATTTGTAGTCTTAACCACACACACAAACACCTGTGTTTTTCTGATAAAAATCAAATTTTGCTGTACACTGGAGCATATTTGGCATCTTAAAAATACTAATTGTTATATAAAACACCATTTTCTTGTGTATTTCTTTAAAATTTTAATTAATAAGAAAGATATTCCAGCAGTTATTTTTGTTTGTTTTCATTTAATATTTATATAATTAAAAGAAATATATTAACTAAATAAATGTTTTCAATATGAATTTTAGATGTTGCATTATATGAAAACTTGCAAAAGTTCCAATAATGCAATTTACTAATTGCTTTGTCATTTAGTTTTTCCCTTCTTTCTTCTGAAATTCTTTCAACCACCTAAAATGAGTAGTTCTAAATGATTAATATTTTTTCATTATTTTAAATTGATTTACAATTTGTTACATATTCCTCAAGCTGGGAGTGAAATGGTTAGAATTCTTCTGTTTAATAAAACAGATTGTGGTTCTTCTTTTATATCCTTTGGCATTTGTATACTCAATGAATATTTGTAGCAATTCACAACTCACTTTAAACTGTTAATTCTTATTCAATCAGTCCTCAAGGGCAATAAATGACAGTTAAGTAACAAAATCAATCATAACAATTTTGTTTTACTTTATTATTTTATATTATTATTATCATTATCAATCAATTATGATATTTTTACCTTAGAGAAGCTTTGTCATTGTCTGTCATTTATGGAAAATTGATAGAAGAGCAATCTATGTACAGCAATCCCAGGACAATCTTAATATCAAAATTAAAAGTTCTAAACAAGTTTAAATTGGCATTAGTTTGTTTCATTGTATATATTTTTGATAAAATATTTTATAAAAATTTTATATTGTCATTAAGTATATTTATTTATTTTTTAGATCAAAATCAAAAGTTGCAAAAATTACCTATAAAATGACTAAAAGAGGTGAGCATATTGAATTGTATGCATCATTAATGGTTTATATATTATGTTTTGTAAAAAAATACAATATATAAAATATTCCACATTATACATAATTTTTTACATTATCTTTAAGTTTTTTGGCAGAGCTATGGTATTATACTCGACAGCTGTATAAAATATAATTAGTATTTTAGCTGCATATTGAGTCAATTTTTAATTATTAACCTCAAAGTTTGATTAATATTCTGATTATAAATAACTGATATATAAATTTATAACTTTTTGAAAATTTGAATCTAAGAATAATCTAATAATCTTAAGTATAATTCTCACTCAAAAATAACCTTATTTAATATATTGCCTCATTTTAATTGCCATTTTTATGGATAATAAAACAGAATTGGATTTGTTGTAAATCTAATAGTTTTATAGTTTATCTTGTTGTTCAAATGAGAAAATACTTTGTATAAATCTATGTATAAATTTCTTATTTAGGATATGTAAAGCACATTTTAAATATTCGTTTGATTTTTCTTGCAATTTTATAAATTATAAATATTTTTATCCTTTTGGTAGTGCTTATTATTATGCATTTATTATTTATAGTTTCTAATTATGATAATTAATAATATGTTTTTTTTTCTTATCCTTTGTGATTGTGATTACAATTTACTTGTGGACTTACTCTTTGTAGATTCTTTTTAATTCTGTGACTTTTGTCACAATCTTCAAAGTATTAGTTTTGAATTTTTTGCTCATTTTGTATTTGACTTTTAAATTTAAATGAGTGCACAATATTAGTAAGAATAAATATTAAAATTATTAAAGTTTAACATTTAATAAATGATAATATATTAATGTGATTCATTTTTATAAGTATATCACTATACTTTTATTAAAAAATTTTATTTGTTTGTTAAAGTTAGCTTTTAACACATCAAAAGAATCTTTAACCTCTTCGAAAACTTGAAAATAGCAGTTAATTTGATTGTAATAATTTTGGAAAATAACATCTTTAACAACTGGTTGCTCATATGTTGAATATATTTTTGATGGTTTTCAGCACTTGTTTATTTAATTTATTTTGCAAACTAAGGATTTTCAATATTTTTTCATTCTTATTTATTTCTTTGTTTTCTTTTTCATTAAAATTTCCATTCTTCATGTAGAACTATAAATAAGAGTGCAACTATTCTATTTTATTTAAATACTGGTATTGTTTGATATTTTATTTATTAAAAACCATTTTTTATTTTCTTAGCTTTTTGTTAAACAATTTTGTAGTGTTCTAAAAGTATAAAATTTGCAATATCATGTTTTATCAATTTTTCATTTTAAAACTGGTAGTTTTTCAATGTATTCATATACAGTGTTTTTTTACAAGAATCTGAGATTTCTGTTGCATCATTTATTTTACATTCATTCATATCTGTACTGTAGCATATAAATTCAAATAATTTTACTTTTATTTCTGTTCCTTGAATATAAGAAAAATGTATTTATTTATTAATACATTTTTCTATTGTTTATTTAACATTTTTTTTAGTAATTTTTAGTAAATATTTTGTTTCAAATACATTTATCTTCATTTAATTGTATTATTTCATTTCTTATATGAAATTATTACAATTTTTGAATTTTTTCTATGCATCACAGTAATTTGACTTAGTAACATGCAAGATTTAACTTCACTAAAAATATCTCATAATTTATGTCCTATATTCCCTCATAATAATTATAATTTGCATTCTTGTTTTTTTAGCTCAAATATGTAATTGTTATTCTTTTTTTTCTTGATATAAATTGTTATATCAGCAATATTTTTCTTTTATCATTATGTTCATTATTTTTATTTCATGTAGTACAATATTAGCCTAATTATTATTAGGATCTTCAGGAATTTCCTCCTAGTAACACTCAAAATAAAGTTTTACCTGCAAATATGCATAAATGTATAGTTTATTATTATTAGTTTATTATTATTTTTGTGAAAGCTTGTGTTTTTAATTGTCAAAATATTGCATTTTTCTGAGCTATGTGGTCGCAATGTCGTTCTAGTGAAGTGATACCTCTTGTTGGCAGGCCAAGTTTGGGGTCTTCTGCTTGATCCCTGCTTCAAAATCATGAAGACTCCACCTGATTACTTCTACCTAACTGATAGAGCCAAATTCAGGACTAATACATGGAAATATGCTGGTGCAACGACAAAAATTTTATTTTTAAAATTGGAGCCTAATTTTAAATTATCAAAAGGAACTATTAACCAAACTTTTTTTTTTTTAATTTTACATGGCTCTTCATTTTTTTCCATTGCTTTACAATTAAGTCTTGTAACGTTGAGTGATTAATTTTTGTTTCATTCAGTCGATTTATTTTGAATAAATAATTGTTAGTTGCAGTTTTTTTTTTGTACTGTATTGAAATCCTGTTTCTATAACTAATGCTTGATTTTAATTTGATTGAAATAATTCTTATCTATCAAAACTTTCTTGCTTCAACTGCACATATTTAAATTTTTTATATATTTACAGATAAGTTTGATGACACTAGTTATCAATTTTTTACTATATTCATGCAATTTATTTTTGGCACAAGTGATTATTGCAGCTTTTAATGCCATGCTAAGAATCCTATTTTTAAAATCACAACTAATTTTCATGTGAAAAAAGTATCTTTAACCAGATTTTAACTGATTCCATTGCATATATTTCTTAAATTCACAAGTTTTCTCTTTTACTTACTTTCAAGCCTGGTAATGTTAATTATTAGTTTTTTTCTTTATTTTATTAACTTCATTTATTCCAAACAATTTTCATTATTTAAATAAATGAATACAATAAACTGAATTTTTTAAAATGCATCTAAATTAAAAATTATCGCTATTTTGACATCTTGGTAGTGAAATGAATAATTAAAATAAATTTATAGTAATGAAATTTGTAATAAAATTACATTATAAGTGAAGTTTATTTTAAGGTCTATAAAATTGCATTATAAGATACAGTCTATTTTAATGCATACTTTTTTATGGATAAATTATTGCAATATTTTATATTCTAAACAAACAATTTATGCTAGATGTATAAATTATATGTAGGTGATACTGATCTTCACAATGTGTGTAGATTAAATAAACCAGCTGATTTGTTCGAAATGTTATGTTCTTCTCCTCCTCCTGATGTTAATGCAAAGAATTTTTCTGGATATACCCCTTTACACGTGGCTTGCATTTCTGGAACTGATCTCTGTGCCAAAGTTCTTATAGATACATGTTCTGCAGGTAAATTTATGAATTTCTTAGGTGTGATAAATTTGCCAATAAGTTTTTTAAAGTTTCTCATTATATTTCTCAGCAGTGGTGAATATGTCTGAATTTTCAGCACAGTATAGAATAGGGAAGAATTTTTTTTAATGATAAGTGTTTTATTTATGTCCACTCACATACAAATAAAAGAAGGAAAAAACTTGGACACCACATAGTAAACATCCTAATGACTGTTACAGGGCATTTAAATGTCCACCATATAAATTGCTTTTCAGGAAGACTTATCACAGATAATGGGCTACTCAAGAGAGGAAACCTTAAAAAATTTCAAATATTATCTCTGATAGATGTACATGTGAAGGGTAGATGTGCAGTATCTTTCTCCTGTTCAACAGTAGTGGACTCAAACTCTGGACCTTTCACTCCAAAGAATACTGTCTACCACTAGTCCATAGTAAGCACCCCTCCCAGAAAGAAAAAACAGTTAAGAATATGATTGTTATGTGTCAAAAATAAAAATTGTTCGCATCACCAAATTTCAGGTTTCTTACTAATTAAACCAAAGTATATTATGAACTCATGGAAGTGAACTACTTTTATTCCTTTTTAAATCATTTTCACAGGAAGGAAGAACAAGGTTTTAATATATACTGCCTTTATGTACTAAATAAATGTTGCTTAAACATTATTTTTTTCATTTTTTTTAAAATATTTATTTTTACAGGAAATATTTGAGAGATTAGATAAGTTTTAGTATTATGTCTAACATTTTTTAGAGCATAATTATTATTTTTGATTTAAAATGAAAAAATAAGCTTAAAAAAACTCATTGTGCTAGCAATTTTTTTCTTTTATTAACAATGTCTTGAAAATAAACTCTCAGCAAAAGAATAAGTTGAAAATAAATTTATTAAAATTAGATTTTAAGCAAAATTCCATATTTTTTACAAAATTTCTTAATATTTGTTCAATATTTTATCTTGTTAAATCATACCAAAATTTATGTCTGAAAAAATCTATAAAAAAATATTCAAGCAAATCTCATTACTTCCCTTATGGGAAATTGTAAAAATTTCATATTATTTATTATTTAAATTATTAATTAATTATTATTTAAATTATTGAGTTTAAAATTTATAAAAGTGATAAATTTTTATGATATTGATTATTTCATTCTTAAACATGTGAAATTGGTTTTCATTAATAATTTTTGATCATAAAATTGTAATCCTATTTGAACAACTGATTTTTATGTAAGTTAATTAAATATCTGAAAAATTAAAAAAAAATCTTTTTTAGTTTAGTAAATATTATTTTTTCTATTAAATATAAAAGGAAATTCTCATTCAAATACTTAATTTTTTAATCAAAAACATTTTTAAATCCCAGTACAAAAAATAATAGTAATGTATTCCATAATATATTCTTAGGCCTAGGTTTGAACTTTTGAATTTTAGAAGTGCTTTTTTATGTAAATAAATTATAATAAGCAATCTGCTTTAAAAGCTAATTTTTTAATTTTTTTCTTTGCATAGAAATTTTTAAAATGCATAAATTTGATAATTTAATAATTAGAAAATCAGCATTTAAAAGTTACATGTATTAATAAAATTAGTATACTAATTACTTTTTTCATTTGGCAGAATTTAGTGTCTTTCTATTAAATATGTAATAAAAAAATGCCATTCACACACTTTCCTTACCTTAAAATTATATAGATTTAAATGAGTAAATAAATAAAAATCTCAAAAAATAATAGAAATACAATCTATTAATGTCTATTTCTTCTGAGTTGTACAGCATAGGTTAAATTTATGTAACTTTGTTTCAAATGTTGAAATATAAATTTTCTCTTTTTAATGAAGATGTTTCAAAATTCAAACTGAATTTTAATTAAAACGATTCAATTATTTAATAAGAATATTCAATTGGAATAAGTAGCTGCACCATTGTTAACATGTATAGATGTCTATTAAAATAATGGACACAACTGTAAATAATAGTGACATTTTGTTAATGAGCCTCATTTGTAATAATATTAATAGATACCAGTTTTTTTTATATAAATGGAAATGTATATATATTTTGATAATATGTGGTAAAAGTTTCATCAAAGTTCTGTTAAACTTTGATTTTTTCAAAAACTGAAAATTTGAGCTTATAACAGGCGAAATTGTAGATGCCAATCTAGTGAGAGCAACACATTTAAACACTACTAGAGGTATGGAGCATAAAATCATGGTAGTGCTGCAAGACACGTTTGGGGAAACAAAATAGTGGATGGAAAGATAAGCTCAATCTAAGAGACTGACATGTATTAATCAGATTGTAATATCTAAAGAGCAAACTGGCACAACTGCAGCAAAAGTGACTGCTAAGCTCATTTAGCATTTTGATACTCCAGTGTCAATAATTAAATCTAGAAGGCACTTTTATGAACAGAATATTTACAGCAGAGTAGCAATTCTTCAATCACATGTTAATGCCAAATACTGCCGACAGTGGTTACTCACTCACAGAAGTGACAGACAGTGGTTACTCACTCACAGAAGTGACAGACAGTGGTTACTCTCTCACTGGGGCTGAGCTTTCAGCTGAATGGTTATCACTCTTGCCTACAATTCAACAGTTCATGGGTTTGAATCCCACCTTGGGTGTAGATGTTTGTAGTGGTCTGGAATTCACTTTAAGCCTTAGGTCCCGGTCTAATTAACCCTCATGTACAAAAAATGACCATTAATGACAACCAAAGCATGGAACCTGGCTATTAATTAATGGAAGGAAGTAATATAGTCTGACGAATTTTCTTTCCTGCTTTTCCTTACAACAGGATGGATGTACAAGTATGTGATTGTGATTGTCTCCTTCTTACTGTTAAGCATGAAGGTGGATTTGTCATGATATGAGCAGCTGTGTCATGATTTTCTGCTGGACAAAGATGAACCTGAAAGAAAGAATCACTGGAACAGGTATAGAGAATTTTAAGCTGACCTGTTCTGTCTTGTGACTCAATTTTTATTTCCTGAAAGAAATGAAATATCCCTGGGTAATGCTGCACCTATTTTTGCAGCTGGACTTTTCTAATCATGGTTTCATGAACATGAGAATGAAGTAAAGCATCTACCATAGCCAGCATAATCACTAAATCTCAATATAATTGAATCCATTATGATCTATTTTAACATGTTGAATATTGAATTGATATCATCTACCAGCATCTCTCAGAGCTTCCTCAATATCTTCATGAATAATTTTACAATATTCTTCTAAAATTATTCATGAAGTATGAATCAATTCATGCAAAAACTATTCATGCTTGGTATGAATCAATTCTTAAGCAAACATGTCAAAAGTGATCCTACACTATACTAATAAAAGAATAGAAATCAAAAGTTTTCCATTATTTTGATAACCACCTGTTCTTACTTTCTGTATTTATGTGTATGGTAAACAAAAAGTTAATTATTTACTTATATTTATATTGTTTTTGGAAAGGCATGTGCACATATATATATATATATATATATATATATATATATATATATATATATATATATATAATTATTTTTGGTAATTTTTTATTCAGAGGATTTTGAGAAAAATATAGATTGGACTGCAGCAGATGAGAATGGATTTACTGCACTCCATATTGCTATTCAAAGGAATTCGTGTAAGATTGCTAAAATGATCTTAAGTAATGGAGGTGATTATTTTAATTAGTCTTTTCTTCTGTAATTTTTTAACTGTAGATTTTTTATTTAAATCTATAATTTAAAATATGATATTCTTTAATCAAGCAGTAAGTTTGCTTGCACAGATTTTTTAAAACAATAAATCCTTATATTTTGTATTTATTTGTTCGAAAAAAAATGTGATAATCTGTATAAAATATCAAAAGTAATTAAAGAATTTTTATATAAATTTATTTCACAATATTTTAGATACTCTGTAGCAAATTATAGATTTGTAACTTAAGTAATATCTAAAATTTATCTTGATAAGCATTTCAAGTTTCATGTAATACATTTTAATATAGTATATATTTTGCCATACATCATTTAACTTGTGGAGTGTAACACAAATTTATTTGTAATTACTTCAAAAAATTAAACTAATAATTCTGTATTAATAAGATAAATTTTTTAATGTAATATATAAAATATTAAATTAATTGAAAAAAATAAATGTTACATGTGCTCAAAATTGGTAGATTTTCTTTTGGTAAGTAATATATTATTTTCTTGCATATGTAACACAAAAGAGTGGAGTCTTTAAATGTATGTCAATTGAAAACAAATTTTAAATATCATTGTTATGTATATATTTTTAATCTAAACTGGTCTAAGAAGTTTTTATGTGTATACTTATTACTGACTATTATATGCATTTAGAAGTAATAATTTGGGGAATGAATCATTTTGTTTCATTATACCCCATTATATATATAATAAAACAAAACAAAATGATTTAAGTTAAAAAATTTTTATATATATATGTATTTTTTTACATTTATCTTTCTTATTGTATTGATTTTGTTGTTTAATAATTATATGCTTTTTGGCTTTCTTTACTACATTGAATGTTTTATGCAATTTATTTTATTTGTTCTCTGCTTCTATTAGAAATGAAATGAATCTTGATGTAGCCAGATAAGATAACCTTGCTAGCAGTATCTTTTTTACTTATTATTTATTACTTTTTTACTAGCTTTGATACGCTATTTCATATGTTGTGGTAGTTGTTCTTTATAAACTGTAGGTCTCACAGCAGTCTCCTCTTTCCTTTTGTTAGATGTACCTGATTTGTTCATAAATAAAATTTAGACAAAATTTTATAATTATGCTTCAGTTGCTAGGATACTAAACATTATTTATCTAGAAATGTTGAAGTAAAAAAAATATTATATTTTTGTACTGCACTTTGATTTATATTTTCATTAGTATTTTTTCATGTTAATGTTGCTAACATAGCCTTATTTTAATACTTTGTGCGTTCTTTTTAGTTAAATTATTAGTTGTAAACATTTAGAGGGAAATTATTTGTGTTTTTTTGCAATGTAAAAGCATGGAAAACTCCAAAGAAGAATGCAGACTTAACCAATATGAATGCAGAAACTAAAAACACTGTAAATATCTACTATTCTGTGGTTATAATCATTCAAGAGTAATCAAGATCAAACTTGTAATCTTTTATTTTAAAGTGCATATTTTGGCCATTAGAATATAATTGAGCCTACTGCTGAATTGTTTGATCTATTTTCTTTCTTCTTAGTTAAAATATTTTTGTGAGCCACATAACTGACAATATTAGTAATCAAGGGCAAACTTAATTTATTGTATTCTAAGAATAAAATATATAATTTAATTAATCTTTTAATTTCTTTGATTACGTTGTTAGCAATCATGTTTTCTTCCTCATTGGCACATCAGCACAAGGTGGGAAGCGGACTTGATTTGCGAATCGCCCTCTGCTTTGATAGTTTTCCAATTTTTTTTTTTTTTTTTTTTTTTTTAAATATATTGGGAAACTTCCGATCTGTTTCAAGATAGTCAATCTACCGCATCCTTGGTCTTACTCATTTCCAGGCTCCAATTGGTTTAGCATCAAAGTTCATTTTGTGGCTCAACCATCCTCCATCCTGCTCATTTCAATCTTTGGATTGAAATAAATTTTATTATTAATTTCAATCCAAAGATTAAAACCAATTAAGTCTGGCTCTTTATATAGTTTATAAAGTTCCAAAATTCTTCTTTTCTAAGTATCCTTGCATTTTTGCACCTTCCAAAATATTTCTCAGTATCTTTCTTTCAAAAACTGCAAGGATTTCTTTGTCACTTTCAGTCATCATTCATATTTCAGCAGCAGCTATGTGGTTATTGGCCTTATAGAGCAATAACTGTGTTTTCCTGCTAATAAGACCAGATTTTAAATATCTCTTTATTCCATAGAAATATTTTTTACCAGCAGCAGTAACTCTGTAATGTTATTTACTGTTTTTAATTTGTAGCCCAGATAAGTGAAACTTAACTACTTGAAATGTGTAGTCTCTTATTTCAAGATATGTGTTTTCCAAACTGGTAGTCATGATGAGTTGGTCTTAGTTTGGTTTATTGTAAGATGCATTTTTTTGCCTCACTTTCCAAGTAAAGAAATGTCTTTATCCAGTTGAAAGGATTCTTTAATTAATTTGAAATGGTACAAAACGTTATTCTTTCATTTTTCTATAATCTATAGAATTTAATCTTGACGACATTTTTATATATTTATTTTTTTAGGACTTTTATTCAGCTTTTGACACACTTTTTCGGACTTAAATTATTTTATTTAACTCTTAAATTTTAAGTAATAACTGTGTTTTCAAAATTTGAGTTGCTTAACATTTTTGAATTTATTTACCTTTCTAGAATTTAAAATATTCTCTTTTCAGGACCCGAGTTGCTTTTGAATGTGGATAAATTTAAAAAGAAACCTCAACATTATGCTAATAGTAAAGATATGGAAAAGCTCTTGACTGAATACCTACCATATAGTTCTACATCAGAAGCTGATGGCGCTGTTTCTATTTTAAATTCCGTTCTCAATCTCACTATCCATAATTTGGAAACTTTCAAAGAATATGCTTTATATTTTCATGCGTTACACTTTCTGATCTCATTTTACTCGGACATTTTTCACATTTTTGATGCATTGATTGTTATGAAGAAAGATAAATCACTCATTCAAACACTGCAGCATGAAGACAAAGCTTGCTGCCATTTTAAACCATATGAAGAGAATACTATCTGCTCTCTCGATTTATGTTACTTATATCAGTTACCTGATATCTTGAATCATTTTATAAAGTGTGCAATTGAATCGACAGAAGAGAAAAATTTAACTTTGGACCTAGAATTACTTCCCCTTCAAACATATGTTGCTGTTTTCAAGAATTATTTGTAAAATTTTTATGTGAGGGTATTTCAAAAAAAAAAATTTTTTTTTTTTTTACCAAAGATCTGTATATAGTTTTTATTTTGTTAATTGTCTTTTTTATTAATAAAATACTGATGTTATTTATTGTTTTTTTATTATATACATTTATACCATTTTTCTATCTTGAAAAGTATTCATCTTTTGAAAACTTTGTAGAAAATTATTCAAATCAAAAACTAAGCCGTAAAACACTAATATGGAAACGATATTTTTTTTCACAATGTTTCAATTATGTTTAAAAAAATTTTTTTGAAAATCTAAGTTTTTCACACAATATAAGAATGTATCAATTCAGCATCTGCTTGAAATCAATATTGAAATTCTTGGCTTTTCTAGCATTTAAAATATTATATTTCTTTATTATTGACAATCATAGATGATAAGCTACTATGATTAACACTGATGTCATACTTTGAAATTTGCAATCTGTCTATTTTTGATTTTGTAACTTTCTAAAAATCAAATGCAATTGATATTGTAAACATGTGTGGTGACTTTTTGATTATTTCATCATTGGTAATTTTAAATTAATACAAAATGTATGGTTGTGTCAATATAAAAAAAAAAATTAACATTTTGATTAACCTTGTTATTGCAGTTATTTGGAAGTACAAATGTTGGAAAAACTGGTGTAATATGTGAAAGGACATACAGGGGTTATCCATAATGATGGCAAACTCATTCAGAAATAAGTTTGTGGCACCTAATAGGGTGTGGCTGCACCTTTGGAACTTAAAACCACTTGAATTCACTTTGAATTGTACGTATATAAATTTTGCATGGTGATATTATGGGACATTTACTTTCTCGTGCAAAATTGCTTTAACTCCTGAAGAGACTCAGGAGGATAACAGGATCTCTCTCTCTCTCTCTCTTCCTTCCTAAAATTACCACAAAGACTAGTGTTAAATTTCAGTGTTTAGGTGAATAAAAAGTGTGCAACCAAGTCTTTATGTTCTCAAAATCGTAATTTAACAGTTCAAGTACAAGGAATTGTTATCCTCATAGGTGTACAACCTCAAGCCGAAACAATTTCTGCGTCATAGAATGCAATTAATAGGTAAAAGTAGTCAGTGTTAGTTACATGTTCATTCGAAGTGACAATACTTACTCCAAACACAAGGAGCCCCAATCCACTACAAAATTATTCCCACACTTTACTCTAGCCAAGAGACATTCTGGGTTTTAAGCCTCTACGCGGGTTCACCAAATGTGAACCTATATGTTTATTGTGTGGAATGAGGAGAAACTAGATTCATCAGGAAACAAGATATCTGTACTCAAGGTAATATAGTCATTGTACCATTCTACTCGGGGTTTCCAATTTACATTTGCCACAAGGGGCTTTGCAATGGTAGATCAACTTCAATCATTTTGTATGCAATTTTCGAACTATATGAGATGATACTGGATTGTGTACTTAATCAACTAAGGCAGGACGCACTCTGAAGGAGCATGTCTCCAACGCGCATCTATTGCTTGCCGATAATGCTACTACATGCGAATGACGTGTCTAAAAGTACCACACACTGAAGCGATGGATGCAAGATCTTACGCATGCGCAGTACATTCGGAGCGGATATTGTTTATATTTCTACTCTTCTGTTCCGACGTTATAAAATATTAGAAGTTTTAAAACAAAAAGAAAATACTTCATTAAAAAATGATATTAATGACTTATATTGTAAACACAAAATATAATTTCATTTTGTCTCGCAATTGAAAAATAAAATTATCGCAGTAGGCAAGGTATTTAAAACTTAAGAAAATGTTTCATTATTATTTCAAATCACAACTGATTTCTATTGAATGTTATTTACTGTACTTTCAAAACAAAGGCACATTCTTCCATGCACAAAAAAAATTAATTACGATGTACTTTCCAGTATTTCTGTTGTGAATAAGATCGTAATAATCTCTTACTGGGATATGTTAATTGTAAATGTTTTTAAAACTAAAAATCATAAGTATTAAATACTAACTAGAGAATAATCATCTGGTGGTGCCATCTATTGGAGGTATCTTAGACCAAAGACGTGCTTTCATCTTCCTGGGGATCTGGTTAAAACGAAAGACGCACCCTTCTGACTTACATGCCCATAGTCGTCGGCTAGTGAGCTTGGCTTATCCAAGTACCATAAGTAACAACAAATAATTGTTCAATCACTAAAGTCATAATGCAAACGAAAGAAAATAAGTTTTTAAAATGTATAAAATTATCTTGCTCCGTACGCAGATTTTTAGTATTTAAAGACAAAAACTGATATTTGCGATTTCATGCCTCCAAATTCATTCATAAATATTTATCTAAAACATATTCCTTTTAATTTTTATTATCTCAATTTCCAGGATGGTAAACATAAAAAAAATCAATCGTGTATAAGAAGCACCTAAAAAATTTCATTGATATATGAAGTCTTAAATATTATTGAAATTTATAATAATCCTAAGCCATTAAAATCTCAATCAGTAATTTATATATTCGTTTTCTTGACACATTTTATTTCATTTCCACTAGCTTGGATAAGTTAACTTCAAAAATTAATCCCAATGAGTTCAGATATATGAAGATGTATTTTGACATGCATAAATTTAATTTGCTCTAAGGAAAGTAGTTTTCCCTTAAGATTATTTTATTATATTTAAAAAATGAAAATAATTAATTTTACGAAGGATAAATTTTATAGCGAATAAGATAAGAAAAATATTTGTAATGAAGATTATACTTGCAAATTAAATTTTTATCATAAATTCAATCTGAATTCATTGGTGATTATTGCAATTTCTACTAAAAAATGTGTCGTATTATTGACAGATTTATTTGAAAACTCTTGTAAAATTTGTGTAAAAACATCACATTTAGTTCCTTGTCGATATACATATCACCTTGCGTATCTTAAAATACAATGGTACTTTATGGAAAGATAAATATTGAATATTTTACGAGAGTTATGACATACTGCAATTTATTGAGAAAGGAATTCGTAGTTAAGTCAGTGTAGCAAACGAGATATTCTTTGGAGAATACGTATGAAAAATTGCAATCCAAAAAGTGAATCAAAATTACTTATGTAACTTTGATGCTAATAATTTTTAGTTTCGAACCATGAGTGAATTTCTCCCTTAGAAGAATTTTTCGTGATGTACTAATATTGATGTAGAAAACATACTTAAGGCTTCAGAAATTAGCTGTATTTTATAGAAACAGACCAAAATTATTTTATTTCTTTGCTCGATACTCATTCATAATTACCCTTGACACTTGAAAATAAAATTCTTGAGTCTATATATATAAATGTAAATATGATTACTATAAAAATTTGAAATTACATTTAGTGTAAGCTAGAAATTAGATAAAATACATCAAGTTTTGTAATAAAGTATATATTTTAGGTTTAAAAATTACATAAAATTGAACACAAATTTATAGGCAAATGCTGAAAATAAATTTCAAAATATTTTAAATTGACGAACGATAACATTACTTGTAAGACGATAGAAAATATTCGACCTCTAGTGTCTATAATTTCTTGTGTTCATCTGAAATATAAGCCAGTAAACTTTATTTTTCATAAAACCCAATTTTGATTGCAAATAAATTTTCAATAATAAACCTAATAACAATTCACTTACTATATGAAACACAAAAATTAAATTTTTGAATTATACATGTTGGGATGTCAATTAGAGATTTATCTAAAACTCTATATTCATTTCACTATGAAGAGAAACGATTACGATGAAAAAAGATTCGAGATGATATTTGTGTGTTATTCACACTCAGGTTCTTTTATATATGAAATAAAAATTAATTTTTAGTAGGACATATAAAACAAAATGAATTTATAATATTTCTGATTGTGAATATGTGTGTGTGATGTACGTGCTGTTAGTACATAAAAAAAATAATTCGAATAATGACTAAAATCATTGGATTAAAACCAAAAATGTATCCTGATAAATCTACATATAAAATTAAAATAACTTTTGATATTAGTAAATTTTGCTAGAGGGAAGAAAAATAACTGCACAAATGAATTTAATTCGTTCAAAACATGACTGTATATTCCATCATAAAACAGAATTAGTTATCATGCATTGATTATGAGAATATTTAATCTTGATATAGCGCTTCGACTCTTCAAGTATAACATATTTTAAATGAAAATGTTTGAAAATATTTTCTTTTTGTTTTGCGTAATATATGATAATTAAAACTAAATAATTATATTACTTTTGCTAATTATAAATATCTCATCTTTAAAATTAATTATAAATATTGATTTCATTTTATATTGAAATGTTGATTTACATATTTACGGGAATAAAAACTAAGCATAAATGTTGTATGAAAAATCTTGTGGGATATGTAATATAAGCTTATTGTGTTCATTTATTACTGAGACAGTAAAAATACTTTTCTTTGGAAAAATAAAGAAATTTTCACTCAATAAAAATAATGTAATTACTTCTTTTTTAAGACTTGCAAATATAGGGATTTTGTCTGTACAATAAATAAACATGCGTATTTAGTTTGTTTTGGAAAAAATATTATTCTAACATTTTTATAGCATAAAAAGTAAATATGAAGTATATAACAATGTATATGGTTAAAAATCAAATAATTATGAGAAATTTATTACCATTTCATTGTCGGGGTCACCTGGTTGGTTAAGGATTCGTTCTTACTATCGAAAGGTAGTGAGTTAGAATAAGAACATCCTTCGTGTTTGCTAAAGGTGGCTGGGTCATGCTCAGAATGATCTCTTAAGAGAAATGATACAACTGGGAATGGCAGATCAAGTATTTGGGATCTTCTGCTCGGTCTAAATTACGAAGACTCTTACCAAGCAACTTCCATGTAACTAGTCGATACCAACTCTGGGTTCAAGCTAGTATGCCCACCATTCAATTGTTAATACTAAATTAAAAGATTTTTGAAACCTGGATTATAAGCAGAATCTAAATGATGACAAATTCTGATTATAGCAAGTTTAAATATAACTTGTCATGAGATGATGGTTGGAATGATAAAGCTGTTTTATTGATTTTTCATCAATACTGTTTTTGATGTGGTCAATGTTCATTTTGGCAACTTAGTGCAGGTATGCGAAGATTATTTGCATACGATGCATTATACATCACATTAGTGCATTTAAATTCAAATATCTCCTACATAGTTCTGCTGAGATTTGCTTATACTAAAAAAATGTTTTTCTCGTTATTAATAGTAAAAATAAGCGACCGAAGTTGCAAAGGCAAACAAAATCAGTGCATTTAAATTCAAAGTTGAATTATAAACATATCAAATGTGAAGTAAACTGGTATTGTATAACAATTTTGTAAATTATTTATGGTTCAGAGTGGTTCTATAGTTAGTGAATATTTAATAACCAATATAAGTTTGGCTGTTAACAACGTTTATATATAGAGAGTTTCACTAGATAAATAGTTTCTATAGATATAGATAGATGTTTATATAAATTTTTATAAAAAAAAATGCAATGACATTTTTAAATTAGCTTATCTCATGAAAAGACAGTTCTTTGTAAAAATCATGTTTAAAGTTAATTTTTAGAATAATTTTCAGCATTAAATCTGACTTTTAAATGTGGTAATTATCCTTTCACTGCGCGTATATTTATTCTTACTTCCCAACAGATGGCATTCTTTCCCCTTTTTTATTGTGCTGTCAGTTCATTGCACTATGTAGTACTATGTAACTTAATTTTCCAAACACAATGTTTTAAATTAAATTTGAAAATTAAAAAAATATTAAGTAACGAGAAACTTTTGAGTTATTGTAGTTTTTTAAAGATTATTTTATATGCAATATGTTCAGTTTTATTTTGTCTATTCTAAAAAATTTATTTTTTATTAGAAATAAATTAATGGAAATTTATATTGATTTGCTGCGAAAATAAAGTAAATTGTTTAGAAAATGATTTAAAAAAATTATGAAAAAATTATATTTTTCAAATTGTGGAAGTGTTTTATTGAATTGTGGTCAGAAAAAAACTATGCGTTAAACCAGTGAATTGATGAAATTACCATTACACAATTGATGATAATAATACCATTCAAAACAATTTTATTAAAAAAACATGCCAGAAAATGGTAACAAAATAATTAATGTTCACTTTTATTTTATATGATAAATAATTTAAATTATTTTAAATAATCTATCTGAAATTGATTTTATCTCATTCAAATATTAATTCTTTTAACATTATTTTAATATGAAACTTCCAATTCAATATTCTCAGATTTCCATCTAATATTCTATTAAATATTCGTCGAATTAGATGAAAGGGAAAATGTTGATAGGAAAGTTATTAAACATAACAGTGCAAGCAAATAATAACCCTTAAAATATAAAAATTCTTAGATTTTTTGAAGCATTTTTATTTACGTAAGAAATTTATAAGCATCGTTTTTGTTTTCTACTGTTTACACCTGCCATTTGAAAATCGTTGGAATCAACAAGTAAGAATTAAAATTGATGCAAGTTAATAGAAGAATTTTTATTTTCATCTAATTTTATTTGATTCAGGAAAATATTCGATAATTTAATTTAATTAGAATGTTTTCGGACAGCAAACCTTTTTTTTTTTATTTCCCATTCAAAGTGATTTAAATAAAATTATTATAAGGATTACACCAAAAGTGTTAAATTTCACTCTTTTACATCGATTTCTTTTACATTGTTAACATGAGAAACACCAGTTCAATGATCGCAGACTTCAATAATCCATTTAATTTTCTGTTAGATATTCATCGAATTAGATAAGAAGAAAAATATTACTTTGGGTCAGTTCATACCAGAACATACTTGGTCAGAAAAGACATAAAAATGTTTATTTGAATGTATAATGGGAGGATAAATTACTGATATCTGATTTTCGACGATGAAAGCCAGAGAAAGAAGACTCAGACAGCTTTCCTTTTATCTGTCAGTTTATCGGGGAACATTTTGTCACATCAATCAAACATATTTCTTGAAATGATTATCAATGTTTAAACAAGTGTGAGAATTTGCCTGAAACACTGAAACCGCTGTGTCAGTGTATTTATTTGTCAAAAAATTTACTATTTTTTAGAAATTTTGAAATTGTTTTTTAAAATTTTCTTGTTAAATATTGATAATTATAATTTCTTTGTTTATATTTTAAGGATAGAAGCCATATTGTGAGGAAATGTCGGAGCTGGAGGTTTTTTTTTTTTTATTATTTTTTTATTTTGACGAATTCATTTCCTTATCACGTTGTTATCGATGAAATTTCCTTTCCTATAATGACGTGCATTGTGTGGTGTCACTAAAAAACCTTAAAATAGTATTGTGTTGTTAGTCTATTTATTTACAACATACAGATTATTTAATATCGTTTCACGATAAATATTTTCACTTATTGGAAAATAATCTTCTACAAACATTACGTATGGCTTATAAACATTAAAAATTATGTGTATGGTTATTGTAAATATTGCGCCTGCTAAAACTTTACAAAGTCAAATCACATTCTTCACTAAAAAATTGCCTCCACTGCTCTATACAGTGTGTTAAATGTTGTTAACTCAATGTATAATGCTTACCACGGCTAGATGAAATAATTTTTAAGATTTTGCAAGTGAAAAATCACAAGTTTGATTCAAGATTCTATTGAATAAATGGAGATCTGTGTTTTTTATTTTTATTTCTATCACTGGATATGCTTGGGGATTTTCGTACTTGAGTAATTTTGCATACTTTTGACCAAATGAAACTTAAATGTGTCCTTTCAATACAATTGTCATCATCTGTGCCAGATATCGAACTTACTACATTTCGGATAAGAAAGAATGTTTTTCATTGGACAACCGTAGTCCTAGAAATATTCTGTTTCCATTTCAGCCAATCATGATTGTGTTAATAATGTCTATGCAAGTCAGCTTGTTCTAAAATACTCTGGGATTAGAGAACAGGAGTCAACTTCTCAATCGCAAAATGTAGATGCTTTGGTTTTTCGTTCTGAATAAGATGATAATCAAGATTATAACTAATTCATTTTTGCTGATTTATGGTTAAGAATTAATGTAAAATTACATTCATGTCCATAAATTAAGGAAAATATTCAGAATCACACAGAAATTGAACTGTAAAATAAAAATTTCGCATATAGATTTATGACACACATCTTGAAGAATAATATACAAATTACAAGAAACCACCAGATAGCGCCGATAGTACGTCACAATGACCAGTGAGTAAAAGAGGGGTGTATAAGGAATAGTTGCAAGGAAGTAAAATTCTTCACAATCGCTTTAAAACCTTTCAGCGCAATAACCGCATAGTTATAGCACAAAAGAAGCATTTGGATGATGTTTTACGTGGTAGAATTATCGGCCATCTGGAATGTAGACGTACCCAGCTGGAAATGTCCGAGAAATTTGGAATCGCCCAGAATGTCATCTCCAGGCTTTGGCAATGGTTCCCAAGATTATGGTAATGTGAGTAGACGTTAGAGTACAGGTCGCTATCGAGTTACAATGTCGAATGAGAACCGGTATTTGGCAGTTATTTCCAAAAGAAATAGACGGAGCTCAGCATCAGACCTGTCTCGTCTGCTCTCTTCAGTTACCGGTATTACAGTTTCATGGCAGACAGTGTACAGACGCTTAGGGCACATTGGTCTATATTCTCGTAGGCCTCTTAGATGTGTTCCACTTACCGCAACTCACTGTCGCCTACGGTTAGCCTGAAATAGAAAGCATGCATTGTGGACACCTCAACAGTGTTCTTGTATGATGTTTTCCAACGAGTACAGGTTTAGCTTTCAGTTTGATTCTCTCCGGACTTTCATATGGAGAGGGCCAGGTACCTATTACCACCAAGAATACACCATTGAGCGATACCGTTACGGTGGTGTATTACTGCTTGTTTAAGGAAGAATTATTCTGGGTTTTGGAACTAGCCTGCATGTTCACAATATAACCATGACATGCCCCATCTATCGGGATGTCATTCTAGAACAATATGTACGTTTGTTTCGGGGTGCCATGGGTACAAAATTTCTGTTTATGGAATACAGCGACCATCCTCGTCGTGCAAACATTGTAGACAAATGCTTTCAGTACGAGGATATCACCCGTATGGACTGACCAACAGACTCTCCGGATTTGAATCCAATAAAGCATGTGTTGGATATGCTTGGCCGACGAATTGCAGCCCTTCAACCTCCTTTCACATGTCCACCGGAACTTCGGAGAGCATTACTTGATGATTGGTGTAATATTCCCCAATATCAGATCGATAATTTGATACTCAGCATGCCTAGGCATTTTACGGCCTGTTTGAGGGGCATACTATTAATTAACCATCATACCAACCTTGTTGTATTAGTTTTTGTAAATAGGTTCTTTTTTGAAATTTTCTTCAGGGATTAAATTATGTAATTTTTATTAATGATGTCAGACATATAGCATCTTTTTTGCTCTTTACCTTTTGTTTAAAAAAATACACTTTACAAATAAGTGACATTTGTTTTGCTTCTGTCTCTTTCTTTGCCTGAAATTGTATTATACTTAAATTATGGACATGAGTGCAAATAAATTGAGCTTCAAATTAATGAGTTTTTATAAATGTATATTTTTATATATAACCACACCAAAATATTTTCATGCCATTTTTTACACATAAAAACAGATCAAATAATAGGTGTATGATGTATGATAAAACTATCTGTTGGAATTATTATTTTAATATACAGTTCCAATCTATTTATTTCGATATCTCAACTGTTATGGTATTAAAAAAAGTACAGCAACATACGAAAATAATAAATCTCAATAAAGAAGACTCAATTACAAAGTTGAAGAGCAGCAGTAATGTAGTATTCAATGATACTTTGCCAACAATTGCGTAGAAAATAACGTGTATAACGCGTTATTAGTTTGTGATTAACTTTTAGAATCGACTTTCATCATGTAATGCGCCAGAAAGGATGATAATTTTTGCTTTTAAAAACATTAGTGTACTCTATATAGATGGAATACTAACAGTTACTCTATATAGATGAAATACTAACAGTTACTCTATATAGATGGAATACTAACGGTAAATGTACATAGCGATTACTATTTGCTTTTCTTTATCCATTGTGTGATGTAACAATGTTAAAACTATGAACATAATTTATATTTACATTACTCGCGTGCATGTACATTTCTTTTGGTGATTACTTTTTCAGTTTAAATTTTTCTAATTAAATGAGCCAATTAAGAATCTTACTTATGTCCTTAAGTATACTTGGAAATAAGAATAATCATTCAAAAGTGTAATCAAAACACACAGGCTTCTCAACCTACAGTACGTGGTACAGTTTTTAAGGGCAGTCTCTCTATTACTCTATGTACCGTTCTATAGTTCCACAAAAAATAGATATTAGTCAGCAATTAATAAATATAGGCTTAACCACTATAGTTCAATGGTCTGGTGGCCTAAATTCAAAAATGAAACTGTTTACGCTGAATTTACAAAACTTCAAAGGATGCTCTTTGTTGCTACCTCTGGGTGTATTAAAACTAAACCTTCAACTACACTGGAGCGTTTGCTTGGTATGCATCTACTTTACATGCGTATTGAAGCAGAAGCATTACTTAGCAAGAAAAGGTTTAAAATTGCAGGTCAGTTTAAGGTCAACTCCAGGTTTTTATCTTGGGGAAACTTTAATGCTGACGTAACTTGTCATCCTTTTGAAAGTATGCCTACTGATTACACGATAGTTGAATGTGCTTTTGATAAGCCTTATGAAATCAAATTTTCCTTGCAAGAAGACTGGAATAATGTTGTCTTCAGTGAAAACTGTACATACTGGTATATTGATGGCTCAAAAATGAATTCCAACACTGGGGCTGATATTTGTTGTCCAGCTGATGGTACGAAGTTATCATTCCCTTTGGGTGAACATACAACTGCATTCCAAGCAGAAGTTTTTGTCATTCTCATGTGCAGTAGAATATGCTTGGACAGAAAACATTCTCGTAAAAGAATAATTATCTGTTCTGAGAGTCAAGCTGCATTACTAGCTTTACAGAAGTCTACTGTAATTTCTGTTCTTGTCTGGGAATTCTATATCACTCTGTGCAGATTGGTTAATAATAACTCCATTACTTTAATTGGGTGCATGGAAATTTTGGTGGTCCTGGCAATGAATAAGCTGAGGAGTTCGCAAGGGCTGGATCAACAACCGATTCTTTTGGTCTTGAACCAGCGCTGAGAAAGAATTTATCAAAAGTAAAGAAAGAATTTATCAGAAAGAGCGTTTTTTATCTCTTCAGAAAACAACAGTTTATGAATTGGTACAATGCCAGCAATCAAAGACGAGCAAGGCTACTAAATATTACATGCTCTAGTAAAAGGCAAAAAGAATTACTAAAGCTCAATAGAAGCAGTCTAAGGAAAGCTGTGGGACTTCTAACAGGACACTGCCACCTTAAAAGTCATCTCAACATAATGGGAGCATTAGATAATTCCACTTGTAGAGATAGTCATTATATAAAAGAAACTTCAATGCACATCTTATGTGAATGTGAAACTTTTTCTGCACATAGATTTGAACACTTGGGTCAGCACTTGATTGAACCGTTGATGTTGCAGAAAATTCCAGCAAAATGTCTTCTGAATTTCGCTTCAGCCACTGGTCACTTCAAATAGGGCTTTCTGGGGGGTATTGTACAATAGACCTGTTGTCGCTTTGATAGGTTCTTTTGGAACCATCCTATTTTAAATCTAAATTTAATCTAAGCTTAACCAACGCAAAAAACTTTTGTTGAATTGAATTTAAGCTTTGTTATGTTTCAATCACTTAAATTATCCTCCTCCAAACAAAACCTAGATTCAATTACCAAGAAACCCATTATGTACAAAAGTTTTGAAAGGAGCCTATCACTGCTTATATGTTGATTTCGTCTCTCTCTTTCTCTCTCTCTCTCTCTCTCTCTCTCTCGAGAGAGAGAGACCATGGTTTAAAATAATGAGATTGTTGACTGTAATTTCCAGGTTCGGAGCATAAATAAACAAATAGGATAAAACAAGTTATATATATAATAAAGTAATCATAAATAATTCTCAATTCATTTTGAGAGGTATAAAACCTTAATTAGCGCTATATTTTCTTATAAAAATCAAATTAACCAGGAACAAATAAGAAATATTTATAGTGTGAATGCAAGATGAGAAAGAGAGTTTATTTATTTATTTTATTTTATTTTATTTTTTGTAACAAAGTTTAACAATTGAATTCCTTCTCCTCAATGTATAACATTTGAAGCATGCAAATTTTAAGATATTATAAATTTTAAAGTAATAATTTATATTAAACTTCATACATTACGATATCAAGGATGAAAACACGAGAATTTAAATCCATCAACGTATGTTTGATAAACTTTGTTTAATTTACTTTTTGTTCACATTTTTAGAACACTCATTTAAATATCACACTTTGTTTGATGTAGTTCAAAAACTTGTTTAAATCAAAAATCTGAAAAGGTTAGTTCAAGTTTTGTATTACTCCATTAACTTCGAACGACAACAGATGTTGCAACGTAAAAAGATTTCAAGTATATAAAAGTTTGACAATGATCTATAAAATAAGAGGATTTTCAATGATCCTGTCTATAAAATATTGTAATTAGCAAGCTAAATTTGTTACCAAAGGAAATTTGTTTAAAATGTCAACCATAAAATTATAGAGTGACAGTGATTTAATGCAAATTCACATGTTACGCATAGATATGCGAAATAAAAAACAAATAAATATGCGAGGAAATTTCTCTTCGTTTTGTTCTCGAGTTACAACACTATTACGTCATCCAAAGCACCAAAATACTTTCTTCTTCAACAAAACAAATTGACGTTAGTTAGTTAAAAAGTCTAGTGACAACCAATTACTGTTTTCTGAGAACTGTATGGTTTATCCATGTTACAACTCACGCATAAAACAATGCGCATTGCACGCATTCTTTTCTTTGCATATCTGTGTACAAGGTACTATTTAATGATAAATCACTTGTGTGCTCTCTACAAATTTCTATCAGACAATTTTCACACTGCTCTATACAGTTTTGCTATCTTTCAGTTTTAGCAGAGCTTTTTTCATATGGTTGGACACTTTTCTAATAATAATTATTGCCGATAATCTAAAGATAAGAGCATGAAAGATAAGGCGCGTTTCACCCTGAAATTTTCTTAATTTTTTGGTTCCTCCTTTTTGGTATTGTATTTTCAACGTCGGGCAGTCTATAAACTTTACGGTTTTTCTTTCAAAAATTACAGTAATTAAGTTAAACCTCACGTGAATTTATATCATTTTTCATAATACTCTCTCTTGATCTCATATAAATTAATTAATTCAGCCGTGATATTCCACTCTATACTCTAGTGTTACATCCTAACTTGGTTTATAAAGACAACAAGCTGAGACTTGGTATCAAATGCATGGTTCCGTTTAGACCCTTATCTTATGGGGCTCTTATGTCTTTTCCAAACATTACTCTTTCACAAATTGGTTGGTTGAGTTTTAATACTTTATCTATTGCTTTAATGCACTATTTTAATCCTTTACGTACTGAGATCAAGTAGTTATTTAATATTGCATCCCTTTATTTTTCAATCCTAGTTTTTTGCTTGTTAATAATTAAGTTTTGAAATTTCTTCTATTGGCTTATAGTAAAAAAATTGGATTATTATGTTATCTTAGGAGTAATTCTCTTCATTAAGCAGCTACAAATATACAAAGCATTTTCTGTCTGACATAGAGCATATCTCAAACATGTTCCCAGAATTCCTGGATTCAACTTCCTTTCAAGAACGGGTGTCTGTAATTGTGTGCCTGGAACAAATTTTGGAACTGTAATTGCCAATTAAATTTAGTTTGTGGCAAAAGTGCTCAACCCAATAAATCAAACGCCGACAATTTTTAATAGTCCATTGTACAGTTTAACAGTTCATGTGTTCGATTCCTTCTTCGAGCTTATATGTTTGAAATGGTTTGGAATTTATTTATAAAAATGAGATTCAAGATGAATTTGCCCTTGAATGCAAAATGTGAGTATAAAATGTTTATAGCAGATCGAATGCTAATCTCACAATGGATTTATCAGTAACTATAACTTTGAGGGGCTTTTTAGAAGTGTTATTTCATAACAATAAAAATTACAGGATAAAATTCAAAATTTTACCTCTGAAATTTTTAAATTTAAGGATTACATTTTCCTTTCTTCGTGTTAGTTATATTCAAATAGTTGGAAATAAATGTATAAATTAAAAATAATTTAAAAATTAAAATAATTTTTCCTTTTTTTGATTTAAAACTTGTGTTTAAAAACACGTCTTTCTAATCACATATCTCATCGAGGGAAAAGTTTATAAATATAAGAGGAATGTAACAGAAACAAACAGATAAAATTGAGGAAGATCCTGAAAAAACCGGGGCTACTTTATATGCAAAATACTCACTTTGTTCCCCACGTGATGTAAACAGGCCTTGAAAACAGAATCAGTTCCTGTATCCAGTCTGATGAGAATTTTTCGGTTTTATCCGGAAGTTGTAGGAGGGCGATATAAAGACTCTCATATCTTTATAAAATATCCAATAACTTTTACGTGTTTATTGTAAACTGACAGTTGCGAAACTTGACATTGAAATAAGTCTTTTTGAAATTTCACATTTGGCTTAACTTCCGCAAACATACTTATTTACTTAGTTTCTTTACAATATTATTTTGTTTCCTACTGCGTTCTTCTTCTTGTACATTGGATTTGATAGAACTCTGCTAAAAGCATTTTGTACCAACAGCGGCAAATCCAAAATAACTTAAGGCAATCTATAAGGTCTCCATTTCGTTTGTGAAGTCAGAAGAGTATTCATGAACCTAAGTAGAATTTTAGTATCAAGAGTGGATAAAATTGTCAATCGTGTAAGGGCAAGGCCTTCAAATTCGTAATTGTTTAAATGAGCCATTTCCTCACTTATGATATTTTTTACATACAAGCTCTAATTAAGAAAGTCCCATTGTATGAAGTTATTTTCTTTATTCTGTCTAGAGAGACGGTTACGTTACTAATAGCTTCCTACTCCACATTTTACGAAGATGGGTTGGAGGTCATTTCTGTCTCTGCTATAAAAATTTTTACTCCTTTCATATTGATTGTGTTATATTTTCTCTTACATAATTACCATCGATTGAAATAGGAGAGAACAATATTCAGTTCTCAACTGTGATTTGCTATCAAGTTACAAAACTAATACCTTTATTACTTCAAATTTCTACATCATATTGATAGTTATCTGTTAATTTTTGTCAATTGATGTCACTTAATTCCACTAACTACTACTACGTAACTGAAACATGATAAAATAATGAAATTGACAGCAGTGATGGCAACTTCTTCTCAACACAACGTCAACGGAGGATAATCTAACATTGTCAAACACTGAGTTGAAAGTCACTTTAATCTGTTGGTTCCTATCCTTCTTAATTTTAATCTGTTATTTTTTTATCATAATGATCTTTAGGTAGTCAAGTACTGAAACAACAGTTTTTCAGACATGATACATTGTTTCTCATTAAGATACTGTGACCATTCCATACAAAACAGCTTTAGATGTAATATAAATAAGTTAACTTAAAAATATTAAACCTAAAGTACAGGAGTAGGATATGGAGAAAATCTTCCCTTCCTTGCCTGTAAATCATGGGTTCCCAAATTTTTTTTTCCCGTGGACGACTTTCAAAAGTTTATTATTTTTTTATTAGACTGCTGCTACATTTCTACTGTATTCCTAAAACGTCTAAAATGTATCTCCCTAAATTGGGGGTGTTAAGAAGAAAAAAAAAGTAGCACATTTTCTTTTGACCTATTTATTAAAATAATACTTGTGGTTATACAAAATTATAAACATTTATTATTACAAACAATCAACAATTGACAAAAAATCCACAATGAACTCTGAAATGTAAATCAACAATAAAACATAGTCATACTTTTAATGAGACGGATGTAGTTGATGAATTGACTGTGTGAGTGTGCAAGTTATCAATATTTGGCTTCAGTTTTGAAATAAGTAATCTCAAATCTCCCCATTCTGTGACGTTCAATCTGCTCCTTTTTTTGTTAACAGGTTGGTAGCAACACTAAAACTTCTTTAGACAAGATATGAAGAGGGAAACGCTAGCAAAAATTTTCTCGTAATTTCCCACAGCTTAGGATATTTTTCGGGAATTACTGCCTGCATCCAAAATGTTTAATAGCCTTTATAAAATGTCACCTTCAGTTCCTCGTTGGTGCTGAGTTCAAGCAGCTCCTCTTGTAATACCACATTTGCCTCTTCCGTTTCATCAAATGAGGTTATGATCAATGGTGGTATTTCCATCGTCAGAATATCTTCACATCTATTTTTGAAGTCATCATGCACTGAACATTCTAATCAAGATGCAACTGAATATCCTCATCAGGACATTCTATCTGCGACAAGTGCGGAAACTGGGAGGATTTGCGCCGACTAATATTTTGCTTCATTAATTTCAATTTACCAAGAAAAGTCAAAAATACCCCCTTTGTTTTTATTAAATTAAGGCTGTCCCCCTGTAACTGCAAGTTGACGTTATGAAATTTTTTAAACAACACTGTTAAATACGCAATGTCCCTCTTTATATTTGATCAGATTTTCTTTTAAATCTGGTGCTTAAGTTTCCAGAAACTCTATCACTGATTCGAAAAGTGAGTAAAATCTCGATAAGCAATCACCTTTCGACAACCAGCGTACTTCAGTATGTAAGAACAGTAGTTGTTGGAAATCTTCATTTTCATTGCACAATAGTGCAAATAAACGGGTATCGAAAGCACTGCAAAATTTTTGTTCTTTATTATGAAAAACCAGAAAATTTTTTTGTGGATCCCCACCTACAACTTGTGAACCTCTGTTTTCTTTTCACGTGTCGTCTCCTATGGAACCCTGGGGTTCCACCTGGACCACTTTGGGAACCTATGCTCTAAATTAATTATATTCTCGTGAGATTTCAGAGTTCAGTGGATCTTTTGAAAATTTAATTGCTTTTTTAGACAAATAATAGAAGAAGACTTTATGAATCTTAAAAACTAAATTAAAAAATTGTCTTATAAAAAATAAGTTATAAAAGTCATTTAAAAAATATTATACAAAAATATCCAGGATATGGGAATGAAAATTTAATATTAAGCTTGCAATACAGACATACAATGTTGTTTATTTCTTTGAAAATAACTCAGTTTATAATAATTTAGTAACAATGCATACAAGTTACATGTTTTCAAAACTATGATTTTGAAAGCTTTATCATTGTTTTACCATTTCCGAAGGTCAACGAGACTTGATAATCAGGATTTAATAATCAAAAGAATGAAGTTAAACATCTACCTTGGGCCACACTATCATCCTATCTCAATATAATTAAATGTTTATGGTCTAATTTAGAGAGCTCAGTATGGAATCGATATTTGCCATCGGCATCTCAATCCGAGTTTCCTCGGTATCACCAGGAAGAATGATACGATATTCCTTTAAAATCTATTCTTAAGTGAATCTAAGCTGTATTACATACCATATGCGGTTCTACACCATACTAATAAGGGATTCCATATAGATCTAAGGCATATTTCCATTATTTTGATAACCATTTGTAGGTATATCGGCGAGCAACAAGTTTGTTTCATCCTATAACTCCAAGAGAAATCATCTGAGAGACATGAAATTAAGAAATAAATTTTAATTTGAAAATAATAGAACATTTTATTTTAAATTAGGGCGAAAACACAGTTTTACAAAAATGAATACAATGCATACAGTATGGAATCCAACAAAAAAGGCTATTTTGAACTCAATATCGTTACACATGATTGTCTGTCCAAGAGGAAGAGCGATAAGTTGAGGTTACTTAGAATGAGCGAAAGAACTCACAATCATAGCAAAGTTTATAACATTACTTTTATTAAAGTCTTGAGTTGGACATCTGACTGAAGGAATTCGGCGTACATTCGCATTACCTGGGATGCGTTCTCCTGTGTTCACGTTCCTGACATTTGCATACGCATTGCCTTTTTATTGAATTCATTTTCATTGTCCCAAAAACCCTTTTTCTCCAACTTCATAATTATCTACTTAGATCTTAAAACCTTATTTTCTCGAAGATCTTAGTCGATACTCAAATGGTGAAATTTCTACTTGATTTGTCACCTTTATCTTAACACCAGACTAGTAGAGTAACAAAGTTTTATTTTGATGAACACTTGCCTTATAATAATGACAGTCTTCGATTGTACCAGGTATTGAATTACCTATTTTAAGATCTGATAATACTATTCTGATGTGGTCACGAACCTGTCGTCTTCAGGATAGTTCAATAATACAAAATACCTTCGTTTCTGACGAAACATTTATTCCATATTAATATACACACAAAAACATTAATTACTAACACAAACATAAATTGTAGATGGATATATTTTTTATCGACCCGGGAGCGCTACCACAGATAATCACAGCAACCAATCGTTCCTCTCGCTCCAACATGATTCAGTTAACCAATCGTTCCTCTCGCTCCAACATGATTCAGTTAACCAATCGTTCCTCTCGCTCCAACATGATTCAGTTAACCAATCGTTCCTCTCGCTCCAACATGATTCAGTTAATCATCTCTTTTGTGCCTTTCCCATCGGCAGACAACGAAATCGGAAGATCTCGTTTGCGTTTAATGCTTGATTTTCACAAAAACTTTTTCAACTAAATAATCATAGTTCCAAAAGTTTTATTAACGTAACATTTAACCACGATAGGTTTATCCTTACTGCCAAATTTGTTGGCTGTCGATAAAATTCTAGTTATATTTTCAACTAAAATGTTTCACATAATTTGAATAAGATTTGAAATAGCCATTTTACGAACTTAGATTCTAAAGACAATATTTTTAAATCGAATCCGTTTTAATATTTAAATTGTTCAAAGGATTCACATATTTCATTTTCAGAAGAAAGAAATAAAAAATTATTTTCTAATTGAAATAATAAGGCAATGAAAAGTATTTTAATTTTATTGGAAATATAAGAATGAATACTTTGTGTGCATGAAATAATATTTACGTTATTTTTTCTCGTTATCATATAATTTCTTGTATATCATTACTTCATTTCACCCAAAACGTGACTAAATTATTAGTGTTCTAGTCTTTCATTCAACAGTTCTTGGTTCGATCCCAGTTTTTATGGTAATTTTTTAATTGGCTCAAAATCCATGTTAAATTATAAACTAATACACACTTGAGCCAAGGAAATTTGGGGAAAAAATATCTTGCTTTCGAAAAGTAACAAGTTTGATACCTCTCTCAGACAACGATCATCGTGTAAAGATAGACATTTGAGCTTAGTTTCATGGAATCAAAATGGAACACAGAGAATCGTGGGTGACCAAATGAAATGATAAAAGAATATCGAAAAACTTATGCTGCCATATAGCTAAACATTTATATCCAATTCTAAAATTCGAAACCTTACTTGAGATGTGAAAAATAAATGCACAGTGTCCACTTAATGAATCAAAGAACAAATATTTTTAAATTTTCTCTGGTAAAAAATTTCATCGTAGGTACAAAAACCAAAATTTCAGAAGTCATTTGTATTAAAAAAAAATAAATATCTTTTAACCAGAAAGTCGAGATGGAATAACCGGTTTTCTGTTTCCCTCGAATAATGATTTTATCATACTTCATGAATTTTTACGTGAAACAATCCCCATTTTTATATTGCTAAAATATCGACCTAATATATTCTGTAGAAAATTATTTATTCTTTCCATTTATTCTAATTTCCCCGTGCTTTTCTCTTGCTAAATCGAAAGCTTCAACTCTTTCATAACTTCTGAATTGATATAACAGTAAAAATAAATTATAATAATAGTAGTAATAATATAATTGGTATAGTATAGGATAGAATATTTTGTACTGTTTTGAGTAATAATAGGTTATTCAGTAATAACGGGATATACTACATATGAAGACTAGCTTTTTATGTGCAGATATTTTAAATAAAAGAATAATTTGCATACTTCTGACGTGAATTTTAGAGATTGTCCTAACCTACTTATAGGAAAACAAACCGTGGAATTTTGTGGAGTAATTATAGCATTATCTTCGAAAAAATGATTGATGTGACATCGAATATTCCATGGATTTGTCCCACCACGTGCCTCATCCTTAATGACGTACAAATTTTTACAATCCTTGCTTATTGTAATTTATGATTTTGATGAATATATTTTTTTATTTTGGAAGTTTTATTTCGTAGTGGTTTTTAATCTTGTTATATTCAAAAGAAAAACTATTCTTTGATTGCATTTTTATATGCATATTTTATACAAAAATAAAATATTTACTTTAAAATTGTGAACGAATATAAAATATCATAATTGCTTAATAGAAAATGCATATATATATATATATATATATATATATATATATATATATATATATATATATATATATATATATATATATATATATATATATATATATATATATATATATATATATATATATATATATATATATATATATATATCATTCTTTGGTGCTCTGGAACCAATTTAATTAAAATGGGGGGAATCTTAACAACACTCTTTCTGCATTGTCAAACTTTGCCTCGGAATTTAAACTCGGTTTTAATTCTGAGAAATCCCTTGCCAGCTTTTTTACCTCCAATAAAAAACTATACAATTTCCAGCCAAAATTTACAAAGGATAATCAAGATTTCACTTACGAGAAGCATCCCAAATATCTGGGAGGTTTTTAGATCCTGAATGGATTAGCTGCAAACATATAGAACATACTGTTTAAAAGGTTAGATAAAGAATAAAAATTCTTAAATAAATAGCTGGTGAAGAGACTGGGGAGCCAATGATCTCACTCTAAGAAATACGTATATGGCACTTATTAGGCCCATCCTAGAGTATGGTTTCCCTGTTTATAGCTGTGCCTCAACCACCAATTTAGATAAATTAAAGAAGGTTCAACTCGGTGCTGCTAGAATTATCACTGGACTAAGGCGCAGCTGCCCTAGAGAAGTTGTTCTCTATGAAGCTAATTTGAAACCACTCCAAACTAGAAGAAAGGTGTACCTTACCAAGTATTTCTATAAACTTTTCCAGAATAATAGAACCTCCCTATATATAAACAACTGGAATAACAATAAAATACTAAAAACAGTCCCTTTAGTCAAGCTAAACTTCTGAATCTGCATTATAATCAAGTAGAGCCCAACTCCTTGAAATCTTGCCTGAATCCCTCAGAGAGTCCATTTCCACTTCAATTTTACTGCCTCGATCAACAAGAATGATTTGATTCCTGCTCATCTTAGACAGTTGACCTTAGAGATCATTAACAAGGTATCCGATAATGCCATAAAAATGTATACAGATGGAAGAAAACTGGATGACCGCGGTGGTAGAGGCATCTACATTGAGAAACCGGAAGAAAAATTATATATCAGCGTTGGCAACCCTAATTCTTCCGCGGTCTTCAAAAGTGAATTAATGGCAATTGAACAAGGTCTTGAAGTTATTCTTAACGAAAGTGATTTTTGGGACCTATGGATCCTTTTGGACAGTAGAAGCTCTCTTTAGCACCTCCCCAACTGGATTGAAATTGGAGATCAAACTAGCAGTTCTGTCCTTCTCAAGCTCATTTTAGAGTCTCATGAAGTTTATTTTTAAAGGATTCCTTCTCACGTAGACGTGTATGGCAATGAGCTGGTGGATAGAATGGCCTAGGAGGGCTGTTAACAAAATAATCCTTCCTCTTCAACACTTACCTTTTTTAGAACATCAGTCTGTAGTTAATTCTGAAATTTCCAAAGGTTGGAGGATTCCTGCCTACCATCACTAGTACGCAGGCAAAGAGCCTTTCTTTTCATTCGCCCTCAATTGTGACAGAGCCTCTAGAACCGCAATTTCCAGATTTGCAAGCGACCACACTAGAGATCTCACGTATTTCGGAAGCACAAAAATCTTTGAGGTCTTCCCTAAATGTAAAACTGAGCAAGCCCCTCCTAATAACACCCTGGACTGCTTGGGACATTCCAGAGAGGATATATACTCATCTCCCCTTCTGGTCTTCGATTTCTTTAGGGTCAATGGTCTAATGGACCTTGTCTGTCTTCTTCATGCATTTAAAGGATAAGCCACAACATAAATAAATATATATTTGAGGTGTTAATTCGGCTACACGAAATACCATGAAATTTATATCAGAATGTTTGACTCTAACTTAATGAAAACATAGGCTGTTTTCCTTAATTTTATCGCAATATCGTTGTTTATTTGAAACACCAACAACTTTTCTCTTAAAAAAAGATCAAGATACAAGCAAGTGGGTATGAAAGACATTAATTGTCTATTTGTGGCTCTAATGGTAAATAAACTCAAGAGTTAAAGGTCTTGCCTCGTAAATTAATTGAAGTGTACGAAAAAAATTAGTTATAAAATCGAAAAATTTTATATCAAACAATATCTAAAGTACTGACTGTCGAAGAAGAAACGTATACAACACCCATTGGTTTGTGTGACTATTTGATTATAAAATTCACAAGAAAAAGAAAGCAGAATTTTTTTTATAAAAATGTATTTTATATACATACATACATATATTTGTTAATTTTTTTTATCTAAATATTATAAATCTACTCCTAAAATAGCAAAAACTTTTAAAGAGGTCGATGTACCATTTCCAATATTTCGGTGACAATATATATGATATTTGTTCACAAATTAATCATTAAAGTTTTGAAATAAGGTGGTCAGAGTGGCTAATGTGAAATGTTTTACAACAGAATTTTGATAGGAAACGTAAAAAGAAAATAGTTATAATTTTTCATCTTTAAATGTATTTTAAATTGTTGATAATATTTTGGAAAGCTCTATCACAAATAAATTTTAATATGTATATTTATCAATATGGAATTATATAATATCTCCTTTCAAACAAAATCCCAGAACATGATATTGAAGGAATATTGTGAGTTTTAGATAATGAATTTTGGCTTATGGAATAACAGACCACTTAAATAAAAATTTAAATTGATTATTAGTAATATAAATAATTATTCATTTTTTATTGATTTTTAATCGTTATTTACTAAATGAATAATAAATATTGAAAAAATATTACTTAATGAATTTACATAATTATTCAAAATCAATAAATCAAGTAATTATTTAAACTACTGATTTTAAGTTTTCAACTTAATTGATAAGCAGTAAATTTTTTATTAGTCATATACTCAAATAGATTAATTAAATCATTTAGACTCAAAAATTAAACTCCCTGTATGGAAAACTGGAAGTAATAGAAATCTTTTACAACTTCGAAAGAAAATTTTTTAAAAAAATTATTTTATCAAATTATAATTCTAGTCAAAAATTAACTTTATAATTTTAAATTAATTAAAAAAAATTGCTTGTATGGCTAAAATGTAGTGCGCAATACTTTATTCTATATAACATAGCCACGCACGATTACTTATTGAGTGATGACAGGCTTTTGTAAAAAAATAAAATGGCGTTGCTCAATTTTTACGCTAAACATGACTCACAAAGCTGATTCTCTATTGATTTAGTTATCTTTTCAGCGATTTGTTATTTGCATGTCTCAATCCCAGACGCGATTGGTGCGCGTGGAGTCGGTCCGTGAAGTCAGCAGAATTGATAATGTTCTTTTGGCAACAAGATTTTGTTCGGTGTATAAGTTGATGACACTCAGTCATTAAGTTCCATCATTTTCGATGAAACTGTAGTTGATAAGCAGCTAAAGTTGCAGATCTCAAATGACTGCTTGCAGCATTTCTTACTGAAATAGCAATTTGAGTTGAGTTTGTTGTGCAATCGATATTTTCGCGTTGCTGATAGACATTAATGGTAGGAAATATAAATCATATATTTTGCATTGTGCAACCAGATTTTCAAATGTATTTCTTGGTGATAAGTTTAATTAAATTATGGGTAAATGAAAATGAGCTAAGAATACCCTTAGAAAATATTTGTTGTAAGGGATTTTTCTAAAAATTTAATTTTTTATAACAGTTATTTCTTAATAATTCAATTAAATATTCTTCTAAGAGTGATTGTAAGAGAGGTACACAAACTTATTTTTCCAATTACTATAAAAATTTTTAGAAATTGTCGCAAAAGAAACTTATACACATCACAAAATGTTAAATATTTATATTATGTTCAGAGAGATAGAAATACATATTAAGTTTACACTAGCTTCGGTTAAAGATTCAAAATTCTTTTAACTTCGCCATATTAGGCTTAGCTTGTACATAATGTTTCTGAAAAGAATCAAATTTTTAAAAAATATATACAATGAAATTAAAATAATTTAAGAAAATAAACATTTTAGAATATAATTGGGTATTTCGAACAGTTTACGGTCACCATTTGAATTCATAATGAAATTAATGTATCAAGAGACCAAGTTAAGTTTGCCTTGTTGATGTCTTGAATTTATCTGTCGATTTCTGTTGCATGTTGGTTCGATTCCCACATCATATATATAAGTAACTCTGATAATCTGGAATCCATTTTAAACGATAAATCTCAGTTTAGTTAGCTTTTGAGAGCAAAAAATTACCAGAGGGAGATAAACCAATTCAAGAAATTTCTTAAACTTATTAAATGATTAAGAAATCTAAAATGTAAGTGATATTAATCACTTACATTTTAGATTTCTTAAACATTTAATAAGTTAAAATGACACAGAGGTATATATTTCTTGATAGTTAGTGATTTCGATTCTCAACCCCGCAGAAAGCCATCTGCTAAGAGGGCCTATGGACATTCCATGCCTATGCACATTCAAGTCACAAAAGTACAGGGTCCAGTATCCCTTTATTTTTGTGTCTTAACTTGGAGAAGAAATCAGCTATTGATTTCACCATTTAAACATATTTATAATTCTGAGGCTATTATTTATATTTAGTAATTTCATTTAGGAGAATAAGCAATGGAAAATATATCACGATAAACAACTTAACCAATCTACAATTTGACTCGTGTATTTGCTTAGAACAATTGAGGAAATAATCAACGGACATCATAGGTAGTGCATGAAATCTTTTTAATTTTGAATTTATTTAAGTATAATGTCAATACATTTAGTAAATTTATAAAATTTCAAAAAATGGAAATCTTTTTAGTTCATCCCTTATTACAAATCCAATTACACATGTGATGAATTTGCATTTGATATGTAGAGTGATTATATTTATTATTAAATGCTATATCTACAGCTACAGAGTTCGGAATAAGTTTTGTCATTGTCTCATTTGATAGTGTAGATGAGGTGATAAAATTTGCGCCAAAAATGCACTTACATATTTTTATTTGCTAGTGTATCAGACTAATACAAACAATCTTTATTTCGGAAGCTGTGTCCAAAATCATAGCTGAGGGATATTAAAGACTCTTTGAAGAAAAAGCAATGCAATCATTTCATTTAAAAACAATTCAGAAGAGAAATCCCCCAAAATACATTTTGTTTCGAGGGCCTAAATTGAAATAAATGAGACATAGGAAAAATATTTATTGATAGGGTTTACCAAACAGATATATAACTGACTTATCCCCTATTTGGAACAGATATGAGAACAAATTAAATTAATTAGGGACTTTCCAAGCAAGCATTTAGTTATGAACTATATGAACACTGTTTATTTATGAAAGGTGTGTTACGAGGAATTGAAAGGAATCGAAAGAGAAGAATAAAAGAACTGATACACCCTCATTTCAACCGTATGCAAATATTACTCTGAAATCCGCCACAACACTCATTCATCCAATTTTCATATTCATGCGCACTTTTCAGTGAAATTGTTTTGTTTTATAATGAATGTACATTAAATACTGCTATTCATTGTCTTTCTTTGTGAAATAGTCAAATTTCTGTAATGGCACATCATTCGATTTTCGAATTCAGCTCTCTAATGTAAACCTCAAGAAACTACATAGGAAAACAGAACACCGCTTTCCAATTTTCACTGACATCCATGTACCAAACAACAAATGTGCAAACATACTTGTTCGGGCATGCGTGCACATCTGGTGATATTGTTTAGAACATAGCAGATGAACATGTACCAAACAACAAATGTGCAAACATACTTGTTTGGGCATGCGCGCACATCTCGTGATATTGTTTAGAACATAGCAGATGAACATGTACCAAACAACAAATGTGCAAACATACTTGTTCGGGCATGCGCGCACATCTCGTGATATTGTTTAGAACATAGCAGATGAACATGTACCAAACAACAAATGTGCAAACATACTTGTTTGGGCATGCGCGCACATCTCGTGATATTGTTTAGAACATAGCAGATGAACATGTACCAAACAACAAATGTGCAAACATACTTGTTTGGGCATGCGCGCACATCTCGTGATATTGTTTCGAACATAGCAGATGAAGTTTAAAAATTGAAGAGAACGGTTATGTTTCTAGAGCGGGAATTAATCCCATACCCTTTTTTACGCTTGTTTGTGCTTGTAATAAATAATTTAAAAAACACTGGTCCGCCTTATGAGTTAAAATTATTATATAATCTACACATCTGTTAACCGTAACAACAATGATTTTGGAATAACTTTGACATATTTTGGGATAGTTTTCAATTGCTCATAAAATTGATTAGATTATGTCAGTAATATTCCTACGTCACCACATAATTTTATTTTAGGATGCAGCTTCCTAATGCAAAACTTCTCCATCGTGGCCAGATGCATTAAAAAAAACTTGTGAATGTTATTTTTGGATAAATTTATATAAACATCATCTTTTGGTAAAGGTATTTTCGGGTTATTTCAACTACAATGCTAAGACACCACTCAATTCGATATTTGTACAAAATTTCTCATGTGAAATCTGTTAACTATGGTCTGATGGACTTGTAAGTGTAATTTCAAACTTCGTTTTAGAACAAAATATACAAATATTTCCCACTGCTTGTCAGTTTTTTCACTTTATGTTTGTTCACATTCCTAAGTAACAACTTGATTTTCAAATATAACTTGTCTAAATATAAATAATGTTCGAAAATAACTTTCTTCTGTAAGATTTGTTAGTCATGGTCCGATAGGTCAGAATGTAAAATCTGAAAACATGCTTTAAGCATAACCTACATTAACATCTCCTCTGAAAGATTTCAGAAAACGGAAAATTTATTGATTTCCTTTCTGATTAATTTTTGATTGATTTCCTTTCTGATTGATTTTGTTTCTGATAAAGTTTTTCTTAATACTTTAAATGAAGGAGTTCATACTATTTATTTTACTTAATTCCCACAGTATTCTGGGATCTTTATTTTTAAGCTTAATGTTTTTAGCGATTTTAATTCATAGTATCCAAAATTAAATTTACAAAAGTATAATATTTCTCTATATATATCTTTAATACATTAATACATATATTAATTAATATCTTATCCTATATATATATATAAAGCAGAAAAGACTAGGAACATTTTGGTAAAAAATTTAATGTAATGCAAAAAAGCATCAAATACAGTTCAGTTGGAAAAGTGGAGCAGTGCACCCCAATCTGCAATCCTAGCTGGCACACGAGAACAACAACAATATGCAAAAAAGAACAATCTTGATCTAAATGGGATACATTAAATGATACAAGTTCTAGTGGTAGGTCTTTATAGGACTCATTGCTTTGTATAATAAGAAACATAGCTTACCTTTTATGGCTACATAAGGATCATAGCGAATTCTCATACTGTTAATGTGGCCATTGATCAAGGATTGTTGTAGCATTCCCCATTCTTCCAATTATAGTATTGGAGATACCTGGGAAAGAACTGTCAACAAGCAAATGTTTTTCATAGCTCATCCAACAAATATTACATGGGAACGGTATTTTGAGATTTTGCTTCTCACTACATACTGTGAAAACTTTCTTTCAGGTAATTGTTGATGAATTAAGCTTTGTGTATCATTATCTGCCATAGAAACAAATTGGTTTCCCACAATTAATCGGAGAAGTATAGCCCGCAGGTTTCAAAAACTTTATTTACATAGAGTTTTGCTGTCATTCTGCGATCAATGAAGGTATAAAGAGTTTATGCCCGTTCAATATGACCTCGGCTAGTACAAGGACATCAAAATGTTCAATTTATCTAATAGTTGCAAGATCATATTATTTTCTGTGTTCTTTTTAAAAGAAAAGTTGCCAAGAATCACTTTGGGAGCTGGATCTCGTTTCGTCATTGCAGAAGAGACAGTGGCAATCTTGATCTATGTAAGAATGGTATTTACAGCTTTAATATAGGATACTTTAGTAAAACAACGTGAGGGGAACACACATCATTTTTATCTGGGCATAAATGCATTTGTCAACAAACCATTTATACATAGTTTGTTTCAAAATATTATCTCAAACGTAGTTGCAAGAGCATGTGATAACTGTTTACCTAAACTCTGCAGCATTATGCATTTAAAGCTTTATAACAATCCTCCGGATGGAGTCTTCGATCATCCGGTGATGGTCGAATGGAATCTTCGTGATTTTGAAGCAGGAGCCAAACAGAAGACCTCCAATACTTGGCTTTACAGCCCTAGAGGTATCATTTCACTTAGAGGACATTGTGATTACGATATATTTAACGTACCCCTGTTGTCTTTAGCCAGCAGGATGGATCTTCGGTTAAGCTGAAATTCGAATGAGAAAGACGAATGGATAGTACTTTCGTTTTTGATTCAAAATTCTTTGGCTTGTATCTCACTTTGAAGTTGGATATTTATAGTGGTTCAGAATCTTCTTTAAACTGTAAATACCAGTTTAATTAGTCCACGAGCACAAAAAATAACAATTTTGAGAAAAACAAATCAATAAAAGGCTAAGTGATAATGAAGTGATCTTACCTACTGATCAAACCCGATGATTGAACTTGCCGCTATAATTTGGTGACTATAAGGAACATTAATTGTCAAAGAGGAATTTCCATTTAAATTCCAGATTCTTATCTACTAACGGTTCTGCAACGCAATTCATCCCTTAAGCCATTCTGTTTAGTGATTTTAACTACAACTTATGCGGTTGTAAAACAGGATTCCGCATACATATTTAGTAGTTTAGAGAAAACTTCTACTATTCAGTTTTAAAGTATCATCACTCTCTTTTTTTAAACGATATTTTTTTCTCCATTTTTAAACAGACATTTACTGCATAGGGGTTAATCATATCTTAAATTACATCATATAAAATCAGTAACAATATTAGAATGATAACAGATTTTTTATTTATTGCAAAACAATTTTCTTTTTTTATAACATATTTATATATAAAACTAAGAATTCTCTCTGTTAAAGAATATTTATAGAATTTAACGGGGTAAGGAATTTTATAATACTGTTGCCAGTTTGAAAAAACCAATATGTAATAAACATTTTTTTTTAATTTAAAAACAAATATTTTGCTACCAAAATTGATTAATCAATTCCTTATTTTATGATTAGTCTCTGACTCTTTTTTTCTGGCCTTAAATATATTTACTAATTACTGATCACATTTAAATTTGCTACAGTATTTTAGGTGCTTTCACGATGCTGTTATCATTATAAAAACTAAACATTTAATAAGTAAATATTTTGTATTTTAAACTGTGTAGTTAATTATAAAAAATTAACAAACAATTTGAATGAATATTATATGTTTAGCTATATTAAATGTTTCTAAAAATTTGATATTATTTGAAATATAAGATTTTGTGATTCTATTCTTCAATTTTAAAAGCATTGCCATTTTCAGAAAACAAATAAGTAACATTTTTAGTATTAAATTACATAATTCCTTATAAAAAATGTTCGTAAAAATTCCATGTACTTTGGAATGACAGATTTTAAAATCATTTTTTTCTAAATTTATGAAGCTATTTTTTTAGAATAATAAAGGAATAAAAAAATTCACCTTTGACTATAGAAATAAAAGGGATGACAAAGGGGAGTAAGAGAACGTTGAACCCTAGACTTTTTTTTTTGTTAATTCATTATCGTCACATAAAAGTTCGTAGTATCAAGGCTACAAAAATTTGCTTAGGTATTCGCTATCGGCACGTGCGGTCCATATAATTTATTCTACTCTAAATATATACATTGACGTAAAACATAAATCAATTAAATATTCACTCAACACATTTCATTTTTTGCGAGATTTCATAAAGAGTCTGCGCCTTTTAACTATCAAACAAATCGGCCAAAAGTCAAGGCCACGTTTTCGCAGTATTACGAGCATTGACTTATATTGAAATCGGAAGAAATCGGGAAGACACATTATTATATCAGAGTGCTATAAGGATGATAATAGCGATTTCAAAATTTTTTTCGTACTGATACTTAATTCTACAAAACCGAAAACGCAATAAACTTTCTATTTTTAGATTTGCTGAAAGGTCTAACTTATGCAAATCAAGATAAATGATATGTGATCAAATTTTGTTAATTGATCTTAAGTATGTGAAAATTGATTGAACGAAACTGAAATTACATAGTAACGAGTAGAATTCCAAAATTTTTTCTGTCCGGCATTCAAAAATTTAAATAATATTTTTGTCGAAAACTGAAATTAGAAATGAAAAGAATCCTAAAATTTTCTCTAACAGGCATTCAAATATTTGAATAATATTTTTTTGTCTAAAATTGAAATTAGGATTGTTTAAAATACCAAAATTTGGTCTAAAGAGAGTTCTCCCAATATTTGTGTAAGCCTATTTCTGGCTTAATTTTACCCCTCCCCATTCCATGTTGGGAAAAATGAGCACAAATGCCTCCACTAAATTTTCGTTAGATTTTTTTACTTATAGCTCTACCACAAAATTTTCCTATGTATCAAAAAATAAAATAATACATTTACTTTTATAAATGCACAGAAATGTTTTTACAGAAAAGTGCTTTTCAAAATTTTAAACTTTTACATACCTTTTACATAAAACACTCCTATATTAGAAAAATTATTAATTTTCGTAATGCTCAGTTACAAGAATAATATTTGAAGCAGAAAATTTTATTTCATTACTAATGATCAATTAACGGAAATATTAAAAATAGTTAATTTTATTTAATTATTACACACAGCTCAGATAAAGAACAATATTAAAAGTTGCCAAATTAGCAAACTTTATTTGATTAATAGTGATCTGTTATGTATTTAACTTATATTTGGTATAACCAATTTTATTTAATTATTAATGGTCAGTTAAGAAAGAATAATATTAAAAAATGTGTTTAACTATTATTGCACAGCGAAGGATTATATTGGAGAAAAAAAATGGATCAAAATTAATTTATTATATAATTGAAAATGATATAGAAATTTCAGTTTAACCACGAATAAATAAATTCGTTAAATAGAAATATTCTTATATCTAATATTTCATGCATAGGTGATTTTTTTTTTAAAAATTTAAAGATATTAAACGTGTGTGCTTGCATAAATATGAATTTAAACTTCAAAAAAGCGAATTTTATTTTAGTATTGTATATGAAATAATAAAAATAATCAAAATTATTTCGGAGAAAGTGACTTCCAGTGTATGAAAATTAAAAAATAACAGCGAAAAACTTAAAATAATATCGAGAAAAAAAATTGCCGTAATTTTTTAAGTAATTCATATTGAAAAATGATGATCAACCAAAATACTGTCAAAAGATTTTTTTATACAATTTTTTGAATAGAGAAACATGTTTAAAACATAAACAACTTCCGCTTCCCATTCTATATTTACAAATAAGAGAAGAATTTTGGAAAAACACATTTTGTGAAATAAAAGGTCCAAAAAGAATTCCTAGAAGAATAGCCTGCATATAGATATATAGTGAAATTTTGCAGGTAAAAACTTTAATAAAAAAAATCCAATATTTACATCATTCATTAATATATTTAGATGAAGTACATAATATTCATATTAACTTTTGAAATAGCAAATTTAAGTAACAGCAACACTATTTATTTTGTAAAAGTTTTCTTACAGATGATTTTATGCTATCAGAATTATCAATATAAACCTCGGAGTAATATTGGAAAAGGGAATTATAACTGAAAAATTAAAATTTAAGTGGGACGAATCCTAGTTTGACCACTTAATAAATTCGAAAATAATAAGAGAAAGAAACACTCAGAATCAGATTAATGGAACTTACCTATAGAAAATTTCATACCAAGAAAAAATAAAGAAAGAAATTTGCTTTTAATAAGTTATTTCAAAGTTAACATCATGATAATTACTGCAAGTTTTAAAATTTTAAGCTGAATAATTATATTTATCAAACTGTAAAATTTCACCGTGATCTTGTAATAGACCCACACTCTTAAGAAGGGAAGGTTGTATCCTCGTTTCCTAACAACGGGAAGGAGTGTCCCGTTTTTGTATGTACGTCTGTTAGGATAAGTATTAGGACATTTTCTGTTTTTTACTTTCATGCGACCGGAAACACTGAGAAAAAGGCTACTAGTTGTGGTTGACATGTTCCTTGCGAATGCTTACTGGGCCACGTTACCTTTAAGCCACAAGACATACATTCATATATCAAGATTTGCTAAAGATTATGTCTTTTCTGATAGGCTGAGTGAGACGAGCGCTGTAACTTTTGCACAAACAATTTGCTTTTTACGAATTCTTTTCTTCATATATCTACATGTAATTTATCCTTTGCTATTAAACAGTTTCTGCTCTACAACTTCGTAAATGCCTTTTATTCTACATGTTCGAGATAAAACTTTAAACTTTTCTTTCGAACTAAGAGTAAATAATATTACCGCAAAACTACTTTCTTATACTTTGATACTTTTTTATAGCTGTAACAGTTGGTGTTCTAAAAATAAAGGGGTGAGACATGATTTTATTGGCATCCTGTTTGCGAGATTAGTAAATTAAAGAGTATACTGCTTGTTTACGAGAGGAATAGCTCCAACTAATTTGTCTGTGCCCGTCAGTTGCCGTGGAAATGAGACACGTACCATTTCCATCAGGTGGAGTTTGACGAATAGCACTAACTTTGGCTTACTGAAAGCTTTGGGAATAACCATTGTAATTCACCAAGTGGCATGGTGAAAGAATTTTTTTTCAAACTGATATAATCAATAGAAATTATTTTCTTATGGTGGCTACTAAGTTCTCATGACTCTACAATTTATGACTTGGAAATCATGTGAATACATATTTACAATTTATGACAAGGTCACGTGACTTTAAAATTTATAACTTTTTACTTGAGAGTACGTGAGAATAAAGTTTTACATGTAATATTGCCATCAATATTTAATAAATTCTACAGTCATATTTCTGAAGCTTGTGAACAAAGGTATATTCATATGCGCGTTCTTACTTACTAAGAACTTACTTATTTACTAAGAACTTACTTACGTTTGTCATGTAACAAAGGGAGAGAAGAAACTTAAAGTATTTATGATCGTATATGTATGAAAAACTAGAAAATAAGCTTTATTATTCAATGCTCTTTATGCTATATTGTTTGGAATACATTTATCTAAAAAATGTGAATCTTTTTTATCATCTTGCATATATAACCTTATACTAGATAATAATTATCTAAATATTTATGTTAATTTATTTAAACCCCTACTTCTTTCATTAATTCGTCTTTTAACCTAGAATTTTTCTACAAATCTATTATAATTCTTTAATAGTCTATTACACTTTATCAATTCCTAACTGTTTATTTTCATATTGCTCTCCCTTCTTGAAAATATTATTGTATCTTTTAGTGTTTCTTTTGTCAATTATATTATATGCAGACTGATTGTAAGTTAAAAATTTTGGAATTTATTGCAGATTATTTTGACACCTTGAAATGGATAGCTTAATTTACTAAAACCAATAAGTTTCAGTTAAGTTAGCTATACATTGTCCGTTAAGATAAAATTAAGTTATATAGTAAATAAGCAAAACATTGAAACGTTAGCTAATGAATATCTTTTGAGACAATTTTTCATGGACAGTGAATCGTATTCGCATATTTCAAGTAGAGAAAACGGAAATTCCTATTCAACAGACATGTAAGCAGGAGAAGTAGAAACTCAACAACCATTATTATAGTAGAAAACAGTTATTAACATCAATCAAACTTGAATGCTTTCACTCAAAAGATTACAGAAGGCAACGACGAGCTATTAAACATGTTACTGTAAAATTACTGAGCCAATTTAAAATATCTTCAATTGTATTTATTTGAAATTTGATCCTGATTTTATCGATTCTAAAATAGGCTGATTTGTAACGATTCTTAAAATCTGGTTTTCATCATACTAAATTGCAGAGACGTATACTGGATACTTATAACAGTGAAAGGGAGACAAATATCTTTAACGTTCTCAATGTACTTTACTGACTGAGTAAAGGAAAACCAAATTGTACTCTATCAGTTGTGCTTTTTGAAGTGGAATCACCTGAAGGGCTGATTTAAACCATAGTTTTATAATGACAGATGGATTTATCTTCCTTCTTTTGTTCATGCAAGTTTATCATAGAACTTTTTTTGAGTTTTTCGAGTTTTCTACCTTAAGCCATGTGAATATGACCCATAATTTTTAAAAAAATCCTCCTGAATGTAAATGCTCCAACGGCTTTCAGCTGTTAGATTTTTTGCAACGTAGTATCAAAACATTGAGTCATGAATATCCCAATAAGGAAACAGTTAAGCACTTTCCGAAGTGCTGTCCACCGCTGGATTTTAATATTCGGGAAAGTTTCAAGAAATTGTGTCTCTAGTTAAGGGTTGAATACATAATTAAGTTACCAAAAATTATGTAGATAAAAAAATAAACTATTTTCAAATAAGGAATCTTAAGATTTATCTTTTATATTTAAGATTTTAATAGACTGATTTGTCAAATTATTTTATTATGTTTTGCCTGCGAACTGAAAAAGATAATTTAGTTTAAGATAGATCTCTTTCGTGATAAATAGGGAAACGAAAAAAAAAAAACTATTCTTTTTATACCATTACCAAAGATACGAAGTGTGATGATAAAGTAAATAAATAATAACTTTTCTCTATTGATTCTAATGGTTAAATTACACGAAAAGTACTTTCTGAGTTAATGAAAAAATCGCGATTACTACTCACGTTTTAATGATTAAAAAAGTAACATATGAAATTTCAAGTAGTAAATTGAATAAAGCATATTATGGCTGAATTGACTTGTCCCTCAGAAAGTAGTTTTATAAATTGAAATTTATAAAATTAACAAAAAATATATCTGATTTTTTTATTAAAAGCATTTCGTTTATATTCTGTTAAAAACTAATTAATAAATTTCTAGATATGTTAAAGTGCTATTTTTATTCATCACCTTACAATCATTTTGCTTATCAAGAATAATTCGATAGTGACCAACAGCTTAAAGTGGGTTCGGAACCAACACACTTTCCTACCTATTATAGGAATCCAAACAGTTTGATTGTCGACTGTCGTTCAAACAGTTTGATTGTAAATTGTCGTTCAAACAGTTGTTTGTAGAACTGAATCCAAATCATTATTCATCTACCAGTTGTCTACAAAAAAAAAAAAAAAAAGAATCATTAGAAATTTATTACTTTCCTTTATCTCCAACTTAGTAAATTAAACTCCTCTAATCCACAGACAGAACAGTGCTTTTTGGTGTAAAATGATGCTCAATATCCGGAATGATTAAATTACAGGAATGATGCTTAGCTCCTCAACTGTATACATAGATTCAATTGTTATGGGTATTTTAGAATTTTCCAAGTTTCTTTCCTTGAAACGCTTGAATTCGAACTGCTATTTCTGAAAAATTTTCCCAAAAGACAATACGTGCCTTATATTAAGAAAAACTTACAACGCCTTTCATTTGTCAGGTTATCCGCTTTATGGGTTCTAAGTTTTATAAACTAAGTTATGGAATATTCAAATCCACAGAATATCAAGTTTTATAAATCCAGAAAAATATTCAAAATTTGAATTAAGCGTCTTTTCTACAACATGTAGTTTGAAAAAAGCATTTAAATATAATAAAATTTAGCATTTAAATATATAATTAAATATCTCGTAAATATACTTTAATGTATTCATTACTGCTGACAATGTGAATTATTGAAAAGACAACTTATCAAGGGATGTGAAAAGTAATAAATGCTCAAAAGAATTAAATATAACTATTCATATTAACAATAATTACCTAGTAACAATTAAGTAATTATTACTGGTTTGAAATTCATTATTAGATATGGTTAGAAATAACTATTTGGAGAATGGCGCAATGAAATTTACTTTAAAAGTTAACCATTATCATTAACCAAAAAACACTCTCTAAAGCTTCTTACTACGTGTATTATCAAAGACCAGAATGTTCAGAAGAAATTGAGTAGTACTTTAATTCTCACATTTTCAACTACTCTTCACAAAAAAGATATTCTTATTCTAATAATCTCTCGTTACCATACTCTTAAATATTGGTTAACTAAATCAAATATTAAATAATGAATGATAGTTTGATGAAGTGAAAAATTTTTAACGATTAATCAATATATCATTGAGTTTTTATAGCTTTGAATTGATTAAATTTAAAGATTCCAGGTAACAATAAATAAATAATTATCCTCTTTAAGCATTTACCTTACATTATTCTAAAAAATCGACAAATATTAATTTGTAACAGTAGATTGCACATTAGAGCATAAGCCAAAAATTTCATCAACGAAAAAAAATAGAAATCTAATTTGATATAGTCATTGATTTACCAAAAATTATAATATGGATAAGAAAATTATTTTAAGCATTTATCAAGTCTTGCGCGAAAGAATTAATTATCTTTACTGTAAATTTAAAGTAAAACTGAAAAAAATTGAAAAACATTTCAACACCCCAACATTTATTATTAAGGAAAAATTTTTGTAAAACGGTTGTTAATTTCTATCATTAAAAAAACCAATTTCGAAACCATAAATTAAGTCTTCCTCCCTGAATTTTTACACCAGGTAAGCAACATTATATTTTAGAAAAATTAAGGTGCCTAGACTTTTCAGCTAGATAATGTGCAGAGTATATTTGACATAGATCAGATGTTTTCGCAGACACAAACCTACACTTCTTTCACAAAACTCTTTATAGTTAATGAATCAATAAGACATACAGTTAAATATAAAAAATTTAAACTGTAGCCCATATTGAGGTGTTAGTTTCGAAAAAATTACATCTCATCCACTAATCAGATTGACTGATATAAATCAAAAAATTAAAGGAGACTTATATTAGGCTAAAGACTTTTTATTTGGAAATAAGTTAAAATAACTTTAAAAAAATTTTCCAACTTCTTTGAAAAAAATTATTTTTTTATATAAAATTATTGCAAATGGCTCTTAAAAATATCTCACGCGGGATCATATCAATGGATTTAAAAATATCTTAAGCACACATAGTAATTTCGCAATGCGACGTGATATACACTCGACTAATGTAGGAAGATAATTCTGGAGGCAACTCTCATTCTGAAACTTACAGAACAATCTACAAATCTTTTGGAGTATGAATGATGAAAGTTTATAATGGCATGGTATAGGGTATCCAAGACATACGCATTACTAAGCACATCTATGCTTAATAATGAACAAGTCTGGGGATTTAGATAACTAGTGAAAATGTCTAAAATCAGAAAAGAGATCTTGAAGCCACTAAGAAACACCTCTATATGTGTAAAATGTCACATTGTCATTCTGCAATTGTCAAAATCTTTCGGAATGTACAATAAGCATGAATTGGTGTAGATGATCAGACAGGATGTTTATGTATTTATCACCTGTTGGATTCCTCTTTATACATATCAGTATTCCATATCAAATTAATTGTAGGATTCATATCCTTACTGAGGCTCTATCACCTTCAATAATCTTCTGTTGGCATTTAAGGTTTATAAATTCACGGGGATTTTCCATATCCTCATGCATTCACCCACCTGATACATTCCTGGATTCCTTCAGACCAACCAACATGTTTCCAATCATCACAGTGTTGGTGCCCCAAGAGAGACATAAAATCTTTAAGTGTAGAATCAGTGAGAGCATATATATGTGGACCTTCGACTTCGAAAATCCATATAAACTATGGTTCACTGAATGATTGTCGCTGTAACACTTACGCAGAGTTTTGAAAGCAACAGCAGTTTGAGGAAATACTGCAGTTTTACATCGTTTAAAACTTCTTGTCATTCGTCGATGTTTCGGGTATTTTAACGGATAGTCTATATACGATGCACTCGTGAAAATGTCACCCTAAGAACATCCCCGATTCATTGTTAATTTGAAAATGTTATATCCGCAGCCGGAATGTTCTGAAATTATATATCATTGAATCCCACCTTTTTTCTACATTGTTAAGGAATTTTATTAATTTTTATTAAGAAAAAATGTTTTATGTTTTTATTTTATTTTATATATTATATATATATCTATATATATATATATATATAAATATATATATATATATATATATATATATATATATATATATATATATATATATAAATAATCCCGTTTCAGGCATGAATGTACTTTCTCTCTCTCTCTATCCTGTCTTTGTCCTTTCCTTGTGTGTGTGAATGAAGTATGAATGATGCCTACCCAATAAACGGGTCCCTATGGCATGTGTGAGGGTGCGATGGTGGCCCACCCCCTGTGGTGCACCCGGGGCAACGCCTCGGCGGCTAAGAGGTCGCTGTTTCTGGCCGGTTTCTTGGGTATCAGGGAACAATAGATTAAAAGACTCTGTTGCAGTTGTAACTGTTTACACTATGCCTTTGGAATATATATATATAATTAATAAAAGCACATCTAAAAATAATAATATATTTAACTATATCACCTTTACACTAGTAAATATATATTTTTGCAACTTGCAATATTTCTGGAAAGCTAGGTACGCATTTCCCTCACTAGAAGCCCCACAATCCTTTAATTTTAATACATACCATTAATGTAACATTAGAAAAATTATTAAAAAATATTTTGCACTTAATAGCAGTATTTGTATTTTAATAATACATATAAAAAATTTCGTGATTCGATTACATATAGCAAGGGATTTGTTAAAACAGAATGTAAATATTTGTTACAAAGGAAAAAAAAAGCTCTTCTCCAGTACTATACACGTCATTATATGTATTTCATATCAAAACAAAATATTTAAAGCAAAATAAAAATTACCATTGTAATATTCCGGTATAAAGTGATTCCAAACTTCAATATATAGCTGTAACTTCTTTCAACTGAACTTTATTTTGAACTGAGATAAAAACCATTATTTTGATAGAATATCTTTTATGAAAAAATTGAAAGATATATTATCTGTGGAGCATATAATATATACGCCGTTCGTTCAAATATCAAAAGTCTTAAAGGGTTAAAAAAATGTGTAAACATGATATGTACTGTCTTGGATGAGAAAAATATAAGTGCTTGATCAAAGTTCTCCTGCGTAGTTCGGAAAACTGATGAATGAAGAGAGAGGTAGAAAATAGTTTTACTTTTTTTCGAATTCCGTTCCAAAACAAGATGTTCTTAATTTTTTTTCTCACATTAAGCCTAATGAAAGAAAACTGGATTTCCATTTTGGACAATTGGACATCCATTTCAACTGGACATCCAAAATTGAATTTCCATTCAATTTGAATAGAAATTCAAATTCAATTCTAGAAATATATTCAAATCCAATTTGAAAAAGAAGTTTGTGAGAACCCAAAACAAGATAATCCTTTTCTATAAAATAAACCTAACGAAAGGAAATGGAACTTAAAAAGTACTTAGTCAATTCGAAAATGAAAATTAAGAATCCAAGTCAAGGTATTAATTTTTTTTATCACATTAGGCTGAATAAAAAATATCTGGTTTGAATACAATATTCAAATGTTTAATATGAATATTCTAATTGCAATCGAAAAAGTAAATTATGAATCCACACGCACAAAAAAATATTATTAATTTTTCTTACATTAAACTTCATGAAAGAAAATTAGTTTAAAAAATATTCAGATTTAATTTAGAAAAGTAAATTCAGAATATAGCAAGGATTTTTATTAATTTTTTGTCACATGTTGCCAAAATAAGGAAAATTAGTTGGAAAAAAATATTTAAATTAATTATTTATGGAAAAAAAAAATAAGAAGATATTCTTATTTTTTTTACATTAACTCTGGGAAAAGAAAACTAGTTTAAAAAAGAGTATTTAAATATGTTTTGTATAAGAAAATTATAAGTTTCAAATAAGATATTTTTTTAAATTAAGAGTAATGTGTGAAAGTAAACTAGTTCAAAAAAATATTTGATTATTAATTTTTTGAAAAAAAAAAAAAAAAAGTTTGAATATACAAAAATAATTAGAAATTGCAGCTAAAAAAATCTTCTAGATTCATCACAGTTGCAGCATTTTATTTACAGATCAATCATTATTGATTTGCTTGACCTCTGCACCATATATAATACCATTTTATATACACTGCTTTTTTGGAATGGACAAAGATCATTTTCTGAAATGCTCTTATTTGGAGGAAGATAACTTAGAACTGAAATAGATCTTATTATGCAGTCAGTATTGGCGGACAAGAAAATTTAAGTAATAGTCATCCAATGACTAAAATATTTTGAGTTCAATGTTGTCATATGTTTTCCCATGTTTTTAGTTTCGTATTATTTCACCAAGTTCTGACATGCAGTACCTTTTATGATACGTGGATAAGAAAGAACATTCCTCCACTTGGCATAGGTACTCCCAAAGACAACACTTAAAACAGGCAATAAATCATGGAATTTCGAAAATTCTCATTCTGAATGTTCGAGCAGTCCCAATCTGATTCTGGCAATAGATAGTTAGTTCAGCAACCATTTCTATGAAATACACTCAGAATTACATAAATGTTGCTTCACATTTTGTGGAATAAATTATAGATTTCGTTTCCACTAAATCACGTGTCTTCCACGATACCTATGTATGCGCAATGTCTAACTGTGAAGGATTTATTGTTTTAGTCCTTTAGTGTATGTCTGTTGCAGCCGAGTCCGTTGTTATGGATAAAGCTACTTAGACAAGCTAAATATTTTCATTAATGAAACTACTCATAGCTTATTTATTGTTCTATAAACTCATTAATAATTAGTAACAATATTTATTCATTAAATGTTGATATACAGCGAACCCTGGAAGCCTTTAAAAAGAAGGTATTAAGAACTATCTATGAGCCTGTACAGGAACAGGTTTGTTGGAGAAACATATATAATTTTGAATTGTATAGGCTGTATAACCAGACCCAAATTACATAGGTTATCAGAAGCAGCAGGCTAAGATGGCTTGGCCATGTCTGGAGAAGCGGGAAAAACAACCCCACTAGAATATCAACGTTTAAGAGCCCCAAAGGATCCCGTGCCCGAGGAAGACCACCAATAAGATGGCTCGTTGACACTGAAAAATGACCTCAAGATACTGAAAGTTAGGAAGGCAAAGTGTCGCTCTGGACAGACTGGGCTGGAAAAGGCGTGATGTAGAGGTAGCTAAGACCTGAAATAGGTATTAAAGTAATGGCTATTAAAGAAGAATTTAATAAGAATTTTTTGACCAATCTCTACGAGTCTATTAAAAAAGGCAAAAATTACACATTTTAATGCAGCATAATGGCCTAGGTCTGTTGTAAAACATTTTACTGTCTACTGCATAAATCGCTTTCTGCAATGACTTTTCATCAGACAGTGAGCCATATTTACATGCTGCAAAGACCAAAACTCAAAAAATTCCTAAGCATTAATTTCAGCAGATGTAAATGTACCACGCAAGAGTGCAACAACCACCTTCCTTTGTTCAACATTGGTACAGATTGAATACAAGATCTTTTGCTCTCTGAAATGCATTGTACTGACAAGATGAACCCATAACTAAACATAAATATGAAGAGCACTAAACCAAGGAGAACCCATGTCTTAGACAGTCACAAAGTTATTTTTCATGAGGTATTGTCTACAATGTTGGTTGTAAAATGACTAGCCAACCAACTAAATTGAATCTCGTGAGCTAGTAATTGAATCTGACTTTCTATTCAACAATACGTGTAACTAAATCCATAATTCAGCGGTGGATGCTTGTCATGGTTCAGAATCCATTTTAAACTGTAAGTCAAGGTTTAATTAAAATTCTACGAGCAAATAGTGATAGTAGAATGATAAAGAAAGCTAACCATGACGAGACATCTTAAAGATAACTCATATCAGGAACTGGGTTGTGCATGTTAGGATTTAATTTGATTACGTAAAATATAGAGACTATAATGCGATTCAAATGCATAAGTAGTAAATTACATATTGTATTTAAAGGACTCCATTTGATTTAATAGTTATTTTAAGGAATTTTAAACTTAAAAATAAAGACAAATTTTTAAGTACCAAATTAATTTTTTTAGGGTACCAAAATTTTAATTAATAAAACAGTGAATACACATTAAATTAAAGCTACTGAGAGTTTTGTAGAAAGTAAAGAATTTGATGTGCTAAGTTTCAATAGTCACTACAATTAGTAGAGGAGACAATAAAGCTAATGTGTTTACAGCAAATATTAATAATTATTTATTAAATTATCAAAATCCTGAAAGTAGCCACAAAAAAAAAAAAAAAAAAAAAAAAAAAAAAGTTGTGAAGAGATCTATATTGAATGAAATGTGAAATGAAAATGGGAAAAATACCTTTTTATATGTAGAAACTGCGTGGATTCTCTCATTATTTAAAATAAAACCTGTCATAAATATATCAGTAGAATAATTTATATAACGTACGCAACACTTTTTATTTGTTATGTGTAAACATGAAACTACATTTATTGAGAGTACATACGCTTAAAAAATAAAATTAAATTGTAAAATGCTTATGCAATGTATCACACTTTATCGCCATCGGCCTTCCAACCGGAAGGGCTGGGTTCGAATCCCAATTCCGCCAAAGACCCAACGAGTACATTCCATATAAGGGCTCGTTAAATCTGCGGAATCGAAAGTCCTGTGGTCGGTCATTGAGCAGTTACCATAGGTGTAATGGTCTGGAAAAAATTTCCTTCCTCTACGAATCAGTTTAATTAAGGGAATAGATCCTTTGGTGGTGCCATCTATCGGAGGAGTCTTAGGCAAAAACCTTCTTTCAAATTCGAAGTGTTCAGTCTAAACAAAACACGCACCCTTCTGATTTAATTTCGCATAGCCGTCAGCTAGAGCTTGAATAGTTTAAGAATCATAAGAAACAACAACATCACACATCATAAGGGATTCACACATTGTTAAATTAAAGTATGCTTCAAAATTCTTAATAGAAATTAGGATGTTTTAGGAAACAAACTATTTTTTATTGGAATAATCGGAATAATCTATGCAACATTAGTATAAAATTAACTCAGGGTCCTTAGTAAATTCTTTTGCCATCCCTTAGTTTTGGGACGTCGATAGCTATGTTTATGATAAGATGTTGGGATAAAAAAAAGTAAATGGAGTTACACACTGCTAAAGACAACATGAGTAGCAGCACGTCTAGTGATTAGATGATACTATGATACTATTAGTGATTAGAATATAAATAGTCACCTAGCTTGAAAACTAAAGAAACTGTGAAACAAAAAGTCAGTTACTGAATTATAGACCAATAGTGATTTAGTACCAAACGAAAACCTGTGCACAGGTATCCGAAAAAAGTAGGAATAAAGAACATGGTATGAGACAGTTTCAATCCTTTTTTTTTTTTTTTTTTTTTTGTCGCGTAATGTTCCAGGAAGGAAATAATCTCGAAATATTCTCTCCGGAGTACAGATTTGTATTGTGACAAAATATCTGATTAGATACTGGTCCTAAATGCGCCTGGTAAGAATGAGAATCTCCTTTCTTCACATTTCGTGCTGGTACTCCGCTCATATTGACCTTTAAAACGCGTTCAAATCTCAATTAAACTGTTTTCTGTTGACAACTTGCTATTTAAGTAAACTTAGAAATGATTTATCTTAAATTAGTTTGGGAAACTGATTTAAATGTACTTAAATTGATTTAGCACTATCTTATTTTCTACTATAATATTCTTAGTGTTCGATGAAATATTTTTAAAGCCGATCAACTGTTAGTCAATCAATTTTTTAATCAAAGCCAAATTTTAAAAGGTGATGAAATAGAATTATTTACAGAATATTAAATAAGCATCTCTCTCAAAAAGTTATGTTAGATATGAAACGAAATATATGTGTCAAACTCATTATTTCATTTGTTACTCATCATTTGAAGTATAATCTTCATTTTGGCCTGTGTAAATGTTTAAAAACAATGCAGATTTCAAAAATATAATATAATTTATAATATCAACGGGCAATATAAAAGGTTTTGAACAAAAATCAACATTTTATAAATTATTTTTGTGTGTAAAGTAGTGCAAACGTTGTTTTCATCGTGGTGTTTAAACTAAATCAGATTTAACTGTAAATTGATTTAATAAAGGTAGGGGCATAACTGTGTTGAAATTCTTACACAAGCTAATGCATATTGTAAGTGTTCTTTACTTATTGTTCAGTTCTCAAAGTGACACATGATATAAAATCGCTGTTGTGATCCATAGATTTATAATTGATTTTTTTCTCACTGTCTTTAATCTTCAAATACGTCCCGTAGATTTCGAACTCTATCGTTAGTCTCCTAATCCATTTGCAATTTTCTATACTTAAACCTCTTTTTTTTTACAACTAAGGCTTTTGTACTCCAAAATGAAATATGGTGAGACCGTGTTCCAAACTTTACGGAACACTCATCATACTTTCTGTCGCTCTCTCTGTCTTATACTTTCCTCATTCTTCCATACATTTGCAGAATATTTTCTTTATAGTTAAATATAAATATACCCTATAATTCATGTAGAATATATTCTTCTTATTATGTATATCATTAAATATCAAGACATTAGATTTAGGAATCAAATGTGAGCAAAATGTTTTAATATCTTCTCAATTCTGTAGGGCTTTGCAAATTTTTATTAAAATAAAAGCAAAAATAATAATAATAGAGAGAAGATTTAAATTCCAAATTCAAATAAGCACAGCTCTACTGGGGAGATGACAATTTACTGTGATATTTATAATATATTGAATAAGTATATTCGAAAGTTCTTCATTCATAAGCATTTTCTTGTCCCATTTAAATTGTAAAAAGAATTTTATACAATAGTAATGAGCTAAGCCCCTCGTGTTTCGCCGACCATGACCAAAACATTCAGACTTTAAAAAAATTGCTACTTGAAAATATAATATTTACTAGTTTCAACGGTGTTTACTTAGCTTTGTTTAACAGTTGTAAACCGAAAAAAGAAATCACAAATACAACATTCATGGATCAGTTAAAAGCAAAGCAAATGTGGTGTGAAAGACTTGAAAATTCCCTTTCATTATGAATTATTAAGAGCTGAGTTTGAGAATACTTTCATCCGCGCTCCAATGCATTTCGGATTGGCGGCATACAAGTAAAGCCGAAAATGGTCTCGCTGCGCTGAGCACAAATAATTAAAACCGAAAATTCTTTATTTTAATAAAGGTTGCTCTGTTGTAGTAATATAGAAAAGATGGAGATACATGGCTACATCTTCTTTTGTCATCTTCAATGGTTACGTACAAATGACAATTTTAAAATAAAACCACATACGCTGTTTAAATCAGCAGAGCTTAGAACGAATCTCTGCATAAGAAACTTTACTTTTAGTTCAAATTAATGTTAATTGCTATTTAAATTAATTACAAACATTGGAATAAAAATTTCAAAATAAAACATTGCTTAAGTTCTAAGATTGCCTTCCCCCCCAAAAAAAAAAAAACATCCTGAACAAGTTTTATTCAATTTCGTACAGTCGTCCATGATATAATCCCAAACAAAAATTCGATGAACAGAGTTGAAAAGGATAAAGACATTTTTATTTTACATTTTATAATATGAATAAAGAGTAACACATCCATCAAACTGTAAAAATTAATCATTATTAAAACCAAAATAAGTTCATCTTTTTCCAATACAATCAGGAACATTAATTGGTATATTTTTTTGGATTCATTTATCTATTATTCAATACGAAAGGTAAACGTCATTTTCAAAGATCAACGTTCAATAGCCTTATGTTACGGAAAATTAAATTTCAATCCCTTACGGTACAAGGAAGTTTCATGCAGAATTTATGAAGACTATTTGATTCGTCTCACTTTTTGGATAACCATTAAGACAAAATTGCACTACATCTTTTTTAAAAAAAATGATCTAAAATAATACCTCATCGTATTGTACAATGAAAAACTGAAGTATCCTGTCTTTATATCATGTGATTTCAAATTTAAATGGAGTAAAAATAGTAATTCACATCGTTTCAGCATTTAAAATTGATTGGTAATATAATTAGAAAATAATGATTAGTAAAATGAATTTAAAGAAAAATCTTTTTTTACTTTGAGGGAATGATACATGTTTTCGAATTCCGTGAAGAAAGAACTTTATTTTAAATAAAAATTTTGAGATCAAATATTAAAGAAATTTTATTCAAGTGTATATAAATGAAATTCTGTTCAAAATTAAAAATAAACTTAAGAAAAGTAATTTTAGTTAATTATCGATTATATTTAGTTTGCTGTGAGCAAATTTTCCTATGTTTATTTTGCTTATGTAAGTTATATACGTAACATATTCAGAATGACATATGAATACGTGGGTTACTCTGAAATTTTTGAGATACGCGCAGACGAGAATTTACAAAATGAAAATAATGGTTTATATTAAAATACAAAGTATTTTAACACAGAAGACGATTTTTTACTGAATTACATCAATTTGCTTAGCGTAGAGTTTTTAACAGAAAGAAAATGGTGTTGACGCGAGAACATTTTCGCGCTATAATTTTCTACGATTTTAAAGCAGGATTAAATCAAGAAGAATGCGTTCAACGGTTGCAATTAGCATTTGGTGATGAATCTCCAGCTCGAGCTACTGTATTTAGATGGCTTAGAGAATTTAGAAAAGGTCGCAATTTTCTTCAGGATGAAGAATACACAGGAAGGCCGCCGTCGGCAGTAATCCCGGATAATGTGTCTGCCATACGAAAAATGTTAATGGATGATAATTGCTGTACCTATCAAATGATACAGAAGGAACTTAACATTGGATCCGCATCCATACACAAAATCATTCATGAAGAATTATGTATGAGAAAAGTAGTTTGCCGTTGGGTTCCCAATACTCTAACTGCGCACCAAAAGGAGAGCGTGTCAGAATCAGTAAAGAAACTCTTAAATTGCTAAATGATGGTGGTCACCGCATCATTTCTAAAATTGTAACAGGTGATGAAACGTGCATACCGTTTTTCGACGTTCCAACACGTCAAGAAAGCAAATTATTATGGGTCTTTGCAGATGATCCCACGCCGATAATGGGGAAAAAACAACGCACACTGAAAAAAGTGATGTATGCCGTTTTCTTCAGAAGTACGGGATGGGTCAAAGCCATCAAGTTGGAAGGACAAAAGACAGTAACAGCAAACTGGTATACCACTAAATGTCTTCCAGAAATTCTACAAGAATTGAATATTAGGGTACAAATGCTTCACAATGACAATGCATCTTCACTACAGCCGGATTAACAGTTGAGTTTCTTAAACAAAAACAAAGTAAGGTGATCGTACATCCGCCGTATTCACCTATTCTTGCTATGTGCGACTTTAGGTTATTATTTAATCTAAAAAAAGAACTTACGTGGACATCGTTTTCATTCAGAAGAGATTGACGTGGCTATAAATGCATTTTTTTTCATCTATTCCAAGAAATGAATGGCTTGAGGCATTTAATCTGTGGAAAATTCGTCTACAAAAGTGCATTGATGCTGGAGGAGACTACTTTGAACACACCTAAAATTTTGTAAGCATAACTTTAAAAACCAAGTTGTATCTCAAAAATTTCAGAGTGACCCTCGTATAGTATATGAATATAATTATATACGATTTGTATATAATACATACACACATATACTCACACTATCTATCTATCTATCTATATATATATATACATATATATATATATATATATATACATATATATATATATATGTAAATATATATTGGTGTAGAAAATTCTCACGTTCAATACTGGCCACTGTTGGACAACAGAAGAAATGTGAATTTGTTCTGTTTCTACATGCACATCTATCGCAGTGGGTTCTCGAGTGTTTTCTGGGATTTCTCCATTGCACCAAGTGTGAATATGTTTACCACTTTTTATGAAAAGTAATAATTGTAGTTGTTCTGAGGTAATTTTAAGAAAATAACTTCACAATGGGGTTTATCTATTGGGCCATCCAGACCGAGAGATTTAATATATATATATATATATATATATATATATATATATATATATATATATATATATATATATATATATATATATATATATATATATATATATATATATATATATATATATATATATATATATATATATATATATATATATATATACCTTATTAGTCGTCAAACCTAATAGCAATTGCATCATGTAAAGCTCTTATGATTACGATTCTTGCACAACATTCAATTGCTTTACGTATTTATTACAACTATTTTGTAGATTTTATACAAAGTTGCTTTAGTAAGAGGCGTTTTAATTAAGTTAAAACTTCCCAGTGACGACATACGCATTGCATCAGACATGGATGTGGCAATATTGCATCAAAATTATTCCACACATAACTACTTAAAAATTGCGGTTTATTTAGCTTTAAAACTGTCGGCGCTGTGTTATGATAAACAATTGTAAATCTTCAATTTACATTTCAATCGATCTCCAGTTCCTTTTTTTATTATTATAGCAAAGACAAAAGAAAAGTTGTAGACTTTTTATCGGTTTCTGTCCCCCCGTGATAACTCGGAAGAGATTATCGTAATGGCGATCGGCTTTTTGAACTCTGAAGGTCGATTTGCTGGCGAAGGTTGCACGATGAGAGTGTGCGAGCTGACCTTGATATTTCCTGGGAGCGTCTGCTTTGTCATGCTCCAGAGTTAAGAGCAAAAATATATTCTGATGAGATTTTGTATTAAATAATGGCATGTAGTGACTTCTAAAAATAGCTGTGTTATGTTTATCATTTTTTCAAACACTTTTTAATTTATTCGTCAATTACAACATCCAATATATCTAATATTACTTGCTGTTTGTCATAAGTTTAAGAGGTTTATTTGCCAGATGATTCAAAAGTTGGTCAATCTATCAGCTTGTTTACTAAGAAAATTTAATTTATCATAAAAACAGGGCAGAAGTTCTATTTTTGGAAATACATTCAAAGGATTAGGTTTATTGCTTTGCGAACATTATTTGCTTGTTTTAACTGTGATCTACGCCTTGAAGTGGATTCTGAATTACGATAAATAATCATAACTAAAATACCAATCGAACTAACGAGCTGAAAGTTTATAACCAGATCAGTAACTAACTCACACATTACCCTAAGTCCCGAAAAATTACCTTGCCCCTTAAAGAACAAATCTTTCTAAATTAATCACTCTAATTTGCCGACTGATGGCTGAGTGTTTAATGTTCCAGACTCCTGAGATGTGGGTCCCGAGTTCAAATCCCGGTTCGGGCATGGATGTTTGTATCTCTATCGTTTCTTCTGTGACGATGTGTGAATATGGCCCACCCTATAAACCCTGTGGTGGTATGGCACGGGCAATGCTACTCCCCTCCGTGACTTGGTTCACAGGGGCCCACTGGGTAACGACAAATGAGTAGCAGTTTTTGGCCTTGTTGTGGCAAAGGGTTCGTCACCCAAGTGCCCGCCGTTGGGGAAAAAACACTCTAATGTTTATTTTGATAAGTTGAAATAAAACTAAGATTAGGTTCATATAAAATTTTATTCTCATGTTAACTGAATATTATAAAATTCTTAATTTATCGAAGATAGAAACTTTTAGATTAAATAAAATGCATTTTATATTTGTGAGTTCATATTCTCTTTGGCTTCATTTAATTTATTTGAGATCATTTGATGCATTCATATTGGCAATTTTTTTCATGGCATTCACTCACATTGAAAATATATGAATATAAAATAAATTTGCTTAAGAAAATATAACAGCAAAAAACAGTATAACAGTCTTAAACATGAAATTTATGGGATATGGCATTGTTTCTTTGTGAGCTCTTATTACTTATAAATTTATTTTTCTAGCTCTATTTAAATTTAGCTCAGTTGGTAAATTCATATGTCCCTCTATATTTGGTGACTCTTGGTTGTAAGTTTATTTTTCCATGTAATTGAACAGAATTTGATGCATTCATATAGGACGCAATTTCATTTTCACATTGTTTGGTATAAATATCCATGGTATAAATTAATATCATGGATATTATCACTGTGAAATAGACCACACCCTAAGAAACAAATTCAACAACAAAAAAAAAGATAAAGAGGATAAACTTCTTGCAAAGTCTTTTTTTCATATTCACGAGAAAATTTTATGTGGTTTACATTTCTATATTGGGGACTGTTATTTATTATTATTCTTGAGTAATTAAATTCAGATCATGAAATGAATTAAATACATCAGGAAAATTTATTTTGTTTGACATTTACGTAGCAGAACCATATTAGCATAAAATATATCCGCTAAATCAGACAATATCAACAAAAACTAAGATAACTATAATGAACGCGAAATTAAATATGATTTAAGCATTTCGACTTAAGCTTGTGAAAAGTTTACTAGGTTTACATTCTTAATTTTTGAGTTCATATTATCTATAGTAGACATTTCTTTATTCGAACCTCTAATTTTAGAACACTCATGATTTTACGAAATAATGTCTATTCACATGGTTCCAAAGATGCAATAATAATTTTTATCAACTAAAATTTTAACGAAATTTTGAAAAAGCACTTTGTGAATTCCTTTTCATGTATCTTCTATTAGCATTCAATTTTTAGCATGATTTTTTTTTCAATTTTTATTTTTTATATTTTTAAGATGAGACACTCAGATAGACAATCTTATTAGAGAATCGTAAATATTTCGAATTACGAATGACAAACTGCACTGCTGATATTAAAATCCCAGAGTTTTTTAAAACTATTTGTGGACAATTTCTGTGATTAAAATAATCTCAGTATCACAAGCCGTGAATCATGGTATAAACCATGTTTTTAATGTAAATATTGTAAAGTACTTTTGCAAAGAGTAATAATGGCTTTTCTATAAAATTGACAATAAATGAATTTGATTATCAATGAAGTTGATTTGTATTAGTATTGTGCTTGTACTTGTGAATCTTTTCCTTTTTGCACACAGGTCTTAATTAAGAGAACCACAGTAACTGAAGACAACCATGAACATTTGCCTGCCAACTTTATTAAGATAATTTGAATTTCAACAAAGAAACCCCACTGCTGAGCAAAATCTTAATTTCAGGACTTCTTACATGTGTGAACGTGGATGTAATTTATTGCATAAGAAATATCGGATTATTAAGCAATTGCAATAATATATAAAAAAATGGGCAAGTTTGTTACTAGAAATGTATTTTTGAAGCATAATATAAAAAGTGGATAACTTGGCTGATATCATCTATAAACCAAAAGTAAAAATTGTAAGTATATAACTTATTTTACATGTGTTTCTTATAACTTGCATACTAAATGGTTTTTTTTCTTCCAATTGTATTAGGTTGGGGAATAAGTTCGTTGCGTTTTTACCAAAGACTTTTATTTAAACAAAAAACAATAATTATATCAATAAGTTAATTAATTATATATTCTCCGTTGCTGTTTACAACTTCTTCCCACCTCTCGACCAATTTGTTGATGCCGTTCCGCCAAAAGTCGCCTGGTCTGGTGTCAAACAAGTGAACCAGTTATTAAGGACCTCTTTGTTATCGAAGGTAACGCCCTTCATATGGTTTGACAAGGAGCGGAAAAGATGGTAATAGGTCGGTGTAAGGTCCGGAGAATAAGACGGATGCTGTCAAACAAGTGAACCAGTTATTAAGGACCTCTTTGTTATCGAAGGTAACGCCCTTCATATGGTTTGACAAGGAGCGGAAAAGATGGTAATAGGTCGGTGTAAGGTCCGGAGAATAAGACGGATGCTGTCAAACAAGTGAACCAGTTATTAAGGACCTCTTTGTTATCGAAGGTAACGCCCTTCATATGGTTTGACAAGGAGCGGAAAAGATGGTAATCGGTCGGTGTAAGGTCCGGAGAATAAGACGGATGCTGTCAAACAAGTGAACCAGTTATTAAGGACCTCTTTGTTATCGAAGGTAACGCCCTTCATATGGTTTGACAAGGAGCGGAAAAGATGGTAATCGGTCTTTTCTAATGCTGAAGGACCTTCCATTCGAGCTCTTGGAGTGCGGGTTTGACGACTTGTGCAACATGGAGCCTGGCCTTGTCGTGAAGGAGTATGGTTTGACCATGTCGATCAAGTAAGTCTTTTCAGTCGAATAGCCTCATTCACGTGGTGTAGCTAGGCAATATAGAGCTCCTTGTTGACTGTGGCATTCTTTTCGAGCATTTCCCAGTGTACCAAGAGGTCCTTAAAAACTGCCTCAACAATTTCTTTGATACCAGACCAGGCGATTTTTGGCGGAACAGCATCAACAAATTGGTCGAGAGGTGGGAGGAGGTTGTAAACAGCAACGGTGAATATATATAATTGATTAACATATTGATATAATTGTTTTTTGTTAAAATAAAAGTCTTTGGTAAAAACGCTCCGAACTTATTACCCAACCTAATATTTAATGTATTATTGTAAGGAATCAGAGACAGAATAATTTTTTAAAAATATAGATTTTACAATTAACACTTATTTTTATAATTTACGGATTTTCTATTTTGAGAACTATTATACCAGTCCTTACTAGTTCTTAAAAATGAGCATTGATTGTATATACATTTATAAAATTCAATTTAAATAATTCAGGGCATTTATATTGCACGAACTGTAAATGGATATTTCGTAGTTTAGTTCAACAAGCTGTTCTCTCTTAAACTGATTTCTATAACTAGATCTTATATTTTTGGTGGAGCTTCTAAAATCAATTCGTAATCCTCTCTTTTATTTTATTAATCTGCATTGAAACACAATCATTCGCCCTTTCCACTGAAGAGAGATTTGTAATGAATTATAATTCCATTTTTAAGTGTTTATGCTCCCTTCGTGATTTAGCCTCGCAGTATCATCCTGACTGCTTGAAATGGAAATAAGATAATTTTGTTCTAACTGAATAAATTAGTTTTTTTTTTTTTCTATTATTAGCAAATATGTATATCAATTCAATTTCAAAATAGATTAAAATCGTAAGGTTACAAAACAAACATACATTGTTTTGATAGATATTTTAAGTACTTAATATTAAGCTTCTAAAGAATCCTAATTAAGTATCAATATGTTAATTATTATGTTAAATTCACTGAAAAAAAAGAGCAATACTTTATTTTGACTTTAAAAAGGGAAACTATATAGTATAAAATCTATATTTTTTATAGTTCGTATAACAATTATCTTATTAAAATAACACGGATAACTATTCCACGATATATTTATAAATTCAAATTTTCACGATAAATAAAAATCCTAAAGTTATAAAATTAACATGCATTTAACAAGATCATTTTAGCATACTTATTGGCATTTGAAATGAAATTTTAAATAATCCCATTTAAGTACTATCAATATAATACTTATTAATTTAAAATAAAAACTAACAAAAAAAAAAAAAAAAAAAAACAGAACTTTTTGACTTTGAAAAGAGAAACACGCGTATAAAGTTTACAACATTTATTTACGTATGGTTTATAGAACAGTTTACTAAGCCAACACGGGTAACTGTTCCAATAAACGATAATAAATAACAGTTATTATATAGTTTATGGAACAGTTACAAGGAACGTGGATATACCTAATTTATTATTAACCAGAAATAACTTTCACAGTAACCCTCATTAAATGGAAATGGAGAAACGAATTGAGAAATAGAAAAGAAATGGAGCAGTGAAAATAAAAGAAAGAACAATAAAAACGAGTGAAAAGAAGATTTTATAAATACTTTTATTCATAATATTGATACAAAATAAGGGAAAAATAACTTTAGACAATATTCTTAATCGGACTTTTATCATGATTAATAATCTATTAGATAAGTTTGTTAGTGAAAGCAACCAGTTACGACTACTATCTTCCTGTTCTAAGATAAGAAAAATAAAATGAACGTTTTCATACTTGAATCTTGTTTCTTAACCAATAATCCTAATCAAAAACAAGTTACATTTAAAAAAATGTAATAAAACTATGATTAAATACTAATAAACTGTATTATTTAGGTCATCACATTGTTTTATAAATGTATATTAAAAATGTTTAATCCAAAATTAAATATTGATTTTTTATGCACTTCGATAATTGACATGCAGTGATAAAATCGGTAACTACATGCACTATACTGATAAAATTTATTTGCAATACGTTAATGTTTACTGCAGTTATTGTTTACTGAACAAACATGGTAATTTTAAATATTACTGTTTATTTCAAAAGTATTTTATTTGGTATTGTCACAAAATGAAATATTTTATAGTAACAGGAAGTAATAATTTGATATTCATTTCCATTTTATGATTTTACAGTTGTTCTATTCTTCATTCTTAACTATGAATACAGTAAAAGTTTTAAAAATGTAGATAATTGCATAAATAAATAACAAAAGATTGCAAACAATTTTTTATTAATTAATGAAATCAAATACTAATATTTTTAACACAACTAGTGCTACTTACGGTCTATTCATGAATAATTATGCTCATAACATATTTCTACTTAGTATGGCATAAGTTTCCTAAGGTTTTTTTAAATTATCGTTTGATTTTTTTATATTAATACCAATTAATTTTACTGAAAAATTAAAAAAACTAATTCATCAGCTGGATTCTTTAAAAAAAATTAAAACATTTAGATAAAAATTTACATTTTCTCAAAACATACTAAAAAAATAAATAAGTTGTCATTTTAACATGCTTATACAAGGGTTACTCTGAAATTATTGAGATACGCGCAGACGAGAATTTACAAATAATGGTTTAATTTTAAAATACAAAATATTTTAACACAAAAGAAGATTTTCTACTGACTTACTTCAATTTGCTTAGCGTAGAATAAATTTTAAACCGAAGAGAAAATGGAGCAAGAACATTTTTGCGCTATGATTTTCTACGATTATAAAGCAGGATTAAATCAAGAAGAATGCGTTCAACGTTTGCAATTAGCATTTGGTGATGAATCTCCAGCTCGTGCTACTGTATTCAGATGGCTTAGAGAATTTAGAAGAGGTCGCAATTTTCTTCAGCATGAAGAACACACAGGAAGGCCACCATAGGCAGTAATCCCGGATAATGTGTCTGCCATACGAAAAATGTTAATGGATGATAATCGCTGTACCTATCAAATGATACAGTAAAAACTTAACACTGGATCCGCAGCCATACGCAAAATCATTCATGAAGAATTACATATGAAAAAAGTAGTTTGCCGTTGGGTTCCCCATAATCTAACTGAGCACCAAAAAGAGGAGCGTGTCAGAATCAGTAAATAAACTCTTAAATTGCTAAATGATAGTGGTCACCGCATCATTTCTAAAACTGTAACAGGTGATGAAACGTACACACCGTTTATTGACGTTCCTACACGTCAAGAAAGCAAATTATGAGTCTTTGAAGATGATCCCACGTCAACAATGGAGGAAAAACAACGCACACTGAAAAAGTGATGTATGCCGTTTTCTTCAGAAGTACAGGATTGGTCAAAGCCATCCAGTTGGAAGGACAGAATACAGTAACATCAAACTGGTATACCATAAATGTCTTCCAGAAATTCTACAAGAACTGAATGTTAGGGGACTAATGCTTCACAAGGACAATGCATCCTCACATTCCGCCGGATAAACAGTTTAGTTTCTTAAGCAAAAACAAATCAGAGTGATCGAACATCCGCCGTATTCACCTGATCTAGCTATGTGCGACTTTTAATTATTCTTTTTATAAAAAAGAACTTACGTGGACGTCGTTTTCATTCAGAAGAAGAGACTGATGTGGTTATAAATGCATTTTTTCATTTATTCCAAGAAATGAATGGCTTGAGTCATTTTCTCTGTGGAAAATTCGTCTACAAAAGTGCATTGATTCTGGAGGAGACTACTTTGAACATACCTAAAATTTTGTAAGTATAACTTTAAAAACCTAGTTGTATCTCAAAACTTTCAGAGTGACCCTGGTATGAATTAGAGATATCTTCTTAAAGTAATATTTTTAATTATAATGTATTGTTATTCAAGCAGTATATATAAAGTAGGCTTAAGTTGTAACAGGTTTTTTATAAATACCGTTTGAAAAATTCTTTCATTAATCAAAATTTCAAAATTTGAGACAATAGCAAAAAGACTAACTTATAAGCTAAAACATTTTCTCAAGTTAAAATTACTTGTTGAAAATGTTACATTTCTTACAGTATTTAATACAAAAATAATCTACAACATCAACATGCTTACATTGGATGAGAGCTTATGTTTTAACACAGCGATTCGAAATTATAATCAATTTATTTATTTTATGATTTTCTATTTAAAGTAAGTGAAAGTGAAGACATGTTAAAATGCTTTAGTGAACTCGATGAATTCAAAAATATATAATATATATTCATATGTATGTATGTATATAAATGCATGTATATATATATGTATGTATGCATATATATATATATATATATATATATATATATGAATGTATATATATATATGTATGTATGCATATATATATATATATATATATATATATATATATGGGTCCTATTGGCTTCATTATCAGGAATTAGCATATTTAAAGCTTAAATTATTTAATTATATGTTCAAAGAACAAGATAAAGCTATTTACATATTTACAATTGATTATCAAATAATCTAACATCATTGTAGTGAATAATTCAAAGATGATTGTCCATTCTAGCATCTTTTATTTATAATTCAAAAATTAGTCAAATATCAATTCGCGTCTTCACGTCACCGCGTCTTTTCTCGTCGTTCTCTTCTCCTCGTCGTCTCTCTCTTCTGCGTATGTCCGGCGGCAAACATGTGAATGGCATTCTGGTGGCGCTTACAATCCCACAATCGGCCATCCTGACGACAATAGCTGACCTCAACATTCGTCTGGAATCAAAATTTCCTGAAATAAAAGTGAATAAAAGCAGTTACATGTTCAAGAAGAAATTTGTAAGCATTGTTGTCAATTCTCGTCTAAGTCATCTTTTCAATTCTCATCTAAATCATCGTCATTGTTCCTCGAATCTGAGATTCCGTCGTGGAGGACTCCTTCATGTTCATCTGGTTAGAGGTTGGTAGCTGCATCTTCACGCTCGTCATTGGCCATCTTCAAAATGAAACGTCTTGAACACATTTCAGTTACTATTCTTTATTTAAAAAAATTGAAAAGGTAACAGTCTGAAATAAAAAGCTTTAGTCTTAAAAATAGCAATTCTCTGGGTAAAAATGTCAGAATCAGGAGTTGGTCGTCATCGGTGTCCTCTTTTAGCACAATTAAGTAACATCGGGCCAAGGCTTCATGTATTCAGGACAAGTACTAGTAATCAGGAGACCTTCGGTAAAACCAATCTTTTGCACATTGTATGTGTCATTGATTTTAACTTTGATTACTTTGTAGGGGCCTAAATATTTGAGTTTTAACTTGAGACCTGGACATTGTTGTATACGTTTAATAGCAACAATATCATTTAATTTTAATTTTCTTGCTTGTTTTCTTCTTAAGTTATAGGTTTCGCGATTTTCATTTTGAACTTTTAAAACTTGTTTTTTAGCTTTTTTTCTAAGGTTATCGCGATTATTAATGAAATCTGTTCGCATTTCTGCATCTAAAAGATCTTTAACGTCATTTTCTTGTTTCATTTTTGTACCACATAACAATTTAAATGGTGTTGTGTTAATACTTCTGTGAAAAGTTGAGTTTATAACCTGTTGTGCATTACTAACATGCAAATACCATTTAACTGGGTTGTCTATCGACAGTTTAGACAGAACAGAAATTATACTGGAGTTAAAGCGGCGCTCTACTTGACCATAGGCTCCAGGTATGCCGGTGGTTATACAAATGTGTTTAATTTCTTCGCGGCAACAATATTCTTGGAAATCATTTGAAGTAAATGCAGAACCTTTATCCGATATGATGCAAGAGGGGTTACCGAAAGCAGTCTTTTGGAGTTCTAACTTCGAAATTACTTCAGAAACGTCAGTAGATTTAGTTGGGTAAAGCCATATAAATTTGGTAAAACTATCGATCACAGCAAATATATATTAATATCTCTTATGAGTATTTTCAAACGGACCTAAATGATCTACATAATATGTGTGTAAAGGAGTATCGTATTTTTCGATTGGATGTAATTCTCCTTCTTGTTTACCTTATTTTTTTCGATTGCTTAAAATATACAATATTCAATTAGATAAACATTTCTCGATTTTTTGTTTAACTTGAGGAATGTAAAAGTTAGAATTTAAGCTATCTTCTGTTCTTTTAACTGCAAAATGACTTTTCTCGTGTGCAGATTTAATTATACTCATTAACAATTCGTCTGGGATTACTAACAGTTCATTAACATTAACATATTTATAAAGAACATCGTTTTTGAGTAAATAATCATCATGAAGTTTTTATTTTAATATCTCTTAATTGTTTTGATATGTTTGTCTGTGTCTTGTGCTTGAATTATTTTTTGCTCAAAAGGTGGTAGAGTAGTCGGGGGGGGAGAGAACAAATGGAGATTTCATCAGTTAAATTAATTTTCATATTAACCCCAACATTTTTTATTTTATTAGGATCATAATTTTTATTACTGAATATATTTCAGAACACAATGATTTATCTGTGATCTTAATGTGACTTAAATCAATTTCTGATTCATCGTTAAGATTTATAAAATTAATTAAGAAATTATCTATTTCGTTCTTGCTAGTGTGAAACGATACTTCATTGTTTGAAATTATTAAAGTACCTTGGTTAATAATGTCAGTTACTACAATTAAATCAAAACTTACAGAGTCATCATTTATAACAAAAATATTTGCATTAACTTTCGAATTATCAGTTTCAACTTCTGCACTAAAATAAACTAGTGGTTTGATTGATTTCATTCCTAAACCAGTCAACGAAATATTAGATAATTGTAAACTAACGATGTCTTTAATTTTATTAAATAAACACTTTTTCAAAATCGTTTTTTGACTTCCAGTATCAATTAATGAAGTTACATTCAAAGTACCAATTTTAACATCCTTAAGAATTAAGTTTTCAGAACTGATCGCATTTATTTTTGGTTGAACATCAATAGAGCTTGTTTCTTTTGATTTCGGACATTCCGAAGCTTTATGCCCAAAATATTGACATGAAAAACACTTTAAACCCTATCTTTATGTATAAGAAATATGTGAACGTGAACCACAATAATAACACACTCTATTTCCTGAATCAAAATCACCATCAAATTTTACTTTATTCATATTTTCATACTTAGAATTAAATTTATCATGAGATTCATGCCTTGAATTATATTTATCATTACCACCATATTTTGATTTATTTTTTATCAAAAGAATAAGATCTAAAATTTGCATCATGTTTTGTTTTCATTTCATCGAAAGCATATTTACTCTTTGCTGAATAACTTTTCATTACTTCATACACTTCATAAGTTTATTTTTAAATTCTATCAGGTTTTTGCATCCGTATAAAATAATTTTATTTTCATGTTTATCATTAAGTCCTTTAATCACATAATGTATTAACGCGGCGTCATAAATTTTTCCTGAGTGACAAAGTTCTTTCATTTTTAAAAAAATATTCCTGAACGGATTCTGAATCTTTCATTTTCCTTTTACTTAGTAATTCCTGAAAATTTGCTGAATTCATTTCAACGGAAAATTCGTTGATAAAGGCAACTTTTAATTTTTTCCACGAGTTTATTTCAGACTCTGTTCTAACAAATAATAAGGTATTTCCACCAAGCGATCTTTTAGCAAAAATAAACTTTTGTAAATCTGATAAATGGAACAGTTTCGATACATTTTCAAAACTCTCAATCCAGTTATTTATGTTTTCATGCGACTCAGCATTAAATTTGGTAACTGTGCTTTCGATATCAGAATAATTAATATAAATATTTTGAAAATAATTTTTTTTTTATACTAAGTTCACATTAGCAATATCATACACATTAATTATTTTTATTTCCACATTACATTGAAAATTCTGTTTCGCTTTCATTTTTGTTTGCTTCGTCTACTTCTGATTCCGAGATACAGGCGTCATTCATTCCCTCAGTTAATATAAGTTCAATGAACACAATTGCTCAAGTATTCTTTTTACTATTTCAGATTTATTTCCTTCGAAAAAGATATTTAAGATATTGGAAATAGTTACTAATTCGTTCAAAGAAAAATTTTCTTTTATTACTTTTAACTTCGTTTTAAATTCTTCACTTTCACTAGCAAAATTTAAACCAGAAAATTTCATATAATATATATATATATTATACGCTTTCCATCAATTCTTGTATAATATATATATAAATATATTATACGCTTTCCATTTGATCGATCTCCATCAGAATCGAAAATAACTTTATGTAGGACTTTTAATTCGTCCTATTTAATGATCTGCAATCAATACCTATCTTTTTGATGTCATTTAACTTCATCTTGAAATAACAAAAATGTACATACCCTTTTCTCTCCGATGCTTGACTTGTAGGATGGTTATCCTTGTACTTAACATTCAAAACATCATCATATCAATATCTTTTCCAGTTTCCCACTTCTGACACCATTATTGTGGGTCCTGTGTTCTTCATTATCAGAAATTAACAAATTTAAAGTTTAAATTATTTAATTATATACTCAAAGAACAAGATAAAGTTATTTACATATTTAAAATTGATTATCAAATAATAATCGAACATCATTGTAGTGAATAATTCAAAGTTGATTGTCCATTCTAGCATCTTTTAGTTATAATTCAAAAATTAGTCAAGTATCAATTCGCGTCTTCACGTCATAGCGTCTTTTCTCGTCCATCACATAATCGTTCTTTCTCCTCGTCGTCTCTCTCTTCTGCGTATGTCCGGCGGCAAACAGGTGAATGGCCCTCTGGTGGCGCTTTCAATCCCACACATACACATATATGTATGTATATAAATGTATATATATATATCAGTTTCAAAATATTTAAATAAAAAAATTTAATTTAAAGTGAAATTTTTTTTATGAAATGTGATAATTAAAATAACAGGTACTATAATTTTGATGGTTGTATTATTATTCTTAATTTGCATTCATTTGCATTCAAAACGGCCAACATTGTGAGAATACTAATTTTCTTATAAAATTCCGACTAAACTTTTATTTCATTTATTTTACTTCGAAAATTCTATTATTTTCTTTTCATTCCTTTACATTAAAGCATGGGTTGCTAAACTTTTTTCTCGTGGACCACTTTCAAAGTTTTACCATTTTCGGTAGACCCCCTACTGCTACATTTCTACTGCATTCCCATAACTTCTAAAAAGTATCACCCTAAATTGGGGGTGTTAAGAAGAAAAAAAAGTAGCACATTTACTTTTGTCCTATTTATTAAAATACTTGTGGTTATACAAAATTATAAACATTTATTATTACAAACAATCAACAATGAACTCTGAAATTTCGTGGACCCCCATTTCAATTTGTGAACCCCTGTTTTTTTTTCACGTCTTCGTGAACCCCGTGTAATCTCCTATGAACTCTGGGGGTCCACCTGGACTACTTTGGGAACCCATGCATTAAAGTAACATTTTTCACAGTTTTAAAGTAAATCAAGAAGAGAAATAGTTGTGCACGCACATTAACACAAATTTTCTTAAATTATAGGTCATTTTTGATTACTTAGAATTCTTGAAGTATTTATTAAAAATGTGACTTATATTTTGTTCTTCTTTCTCCATTCTTTGAAACTTGCTTAGTTCTAAAATTATTGGTTAGGCTATAGATAGTGATTTTATGAGGTTTACTGGTGCAAGGTCCAATATTGATACAAGAATAAGTTCTGTGTTATTATGTTATTAATATAAGAGAGAATTATATATTATTAACACACAATATTATATATATATATATTTATTAATACAAAAATAAGGACAAGAATAAGTTCTGTACCGTACAATATTTAAAACTAAAAATAAACATTCCTTGTTTAAAGACTAGTCAAATGTATAAGATGGAATGTATTAAAAATTCAAACTTATGTAAAAGGTTAAAATGTGTGGATAAAAATCTTAAATATAATTCAAGAAACCAATTGCACATAAAAATGCAAACAAATTTCTATGTGGTTTAAACCCAATCACGTCTGATAAAATCAAATTTGTGGTATAAAAAAACACTATGCGTATGTCATTAAAATTGAGACAGACAATTAAAAAGTGATGTATCGTATATGGTACATTATATGTGCCACAAATAGGATCACTCTAAGACAAGAATAAGTGCTTGTGTGTAAATCTAGTACATCCAATGCGAAGGCGTGTGTGTTTTACATGAACTCTTTGCGTGGGAGCAACTGGCAATGGATTAATATGTTAAGATATACTATATAACTTGCTGTTTGTCTGAAAATCCTAAGTTTTCTGCCAGTGGCAGGAAAGGAAATCTTTGACAGTTTATTTAATGTTAAAAAACGTTAATGCTTTATGTCTTTTACATATTGAATACTTCATATACTGAATACTATATAGACTGAATATTATATATACTGAAATTTACATACTGAATACATACATATACAATTTTCTGACATTTTGTCAAAGGTATTCTTGGTAGCATTATCTGCAAGTTCATTCCCAGCAATGCCAACATGACTTGGAACCCAACAACACAAGATGTCAAATTCTTTATTTTTCAATATATTTAAAATATCCAATACTTCCACAATAACTGGATAACATTTATCATAAATGATATAATTTCATGACCACACTCATGCTGTTTGTATAGATACAGTATTTTCGATGAGAACTGGAATTCATTATTTCGAGAACACGTAAAATTGCAACAGCTTCGGATGTATACTCAGAATATGATGCATACAATTTAGAGCTGTAAACTGTATTTCCAACAAAAATAACACAACCAACATGACCACTTGGTTTTGAGTCATCAGTATATACAGGGATGTAGAAAGAATAGTGAGAATGAATGTGTGAAAACATCTGTTGCAAAATAAGGAGATACAGCTGATTTATTGTATCCAGCGAAGGGTTTGATCAAATTGACAGTAGGGATATTCCAAGGGGAAAAATTTAGAGCATTTGTAATTTCTATTTGTAAATCGGGAAACTCAGATGAAGACAAGAATGAGTTTGTCCGCTTATTAACTGTGGACGGTGCTTTCTGCAATTCCAGCAAAGAGAAATTGCAATTATATGGGTGTATGGCTTTATCATGAAACCTTATAGTTTTCTTTTCAGTTTGCTATTTGGTTCTGATAAATTTAGGATCATAGGAGTGTAGGCTAGATACCATTGCAAAAGTTTCACCTAAAATATTGGTAATATCATACTGAGAAGAACATGTGACAGCTCCTGTGTGTAATATTGGGATAGAGAAATCCTGATATAAACCACTAGATGATTTTACTTTCTTTCACAACTCTTTGCTGAAAATTGAGGATGTGATGGAGGAGACATATATATTATCCAATATTCTTTTTGACTATTTTGAAGTACTCGACAAGCAAAAGCTTTAGCCTTTTCGAAAGCTACGAGGTTTTCTATGGTACGACAACTGCGAAAAACAATCACAACTTTTTCTGCTTTTTGAATGACATTTGGCACTCATAGTTCCACTACGGTTTATGATATTTGCGTGGAATTGGGGAGCACTTGGGATTAGTGCTTTTGGCAGCATCTAGAAGTACATCAGTAACTTTTTGCACAGCATCATTATTATTCCCACTTCTAACCATGCTGTCAGTAATCACAGTAATTGACTGTAGAGATGCCAATCTGCACGATTCTAAAAATAAGAGGAGTGGAAGACTTGTGGTCTGCTTATATCAGTTTGATTTATAATTATAGGAAAATTATCACTGTTATATAAATCCTTATCAGCACTAAAATTTAATGAAGGCAGAATTGATGAAGAGCAAATAGCTAAATCTAATGAATGAAAATTTCTTGATTGTTGATGGAAATAGGCTACTTTTATGGAAACGTAAAGGACTTGGAATGTAAGATGGAACACTGCAATTTAGATAATCAGCTTTAATAGATTGAGGTAGTATAGGAGTTTCAAATATGAGCATGAGGTGCTTAGTATTATAATTGTGCCCTCTCTCCTGATTGTAATACGCTGAGCATATTGTACTTATTGGTTAACAAGATTATTCAAAATTTCCTCTTCTGAAATATTAAATAGATCATCTGCTGAAATTATTCCCCGTGTAGAATTTAATCTCTATTATGATGAGATACTTTAACATCAATATTACAGAGACATTTCAGTGTTAGAATGGTTTTGACCTGTTCAATTGATAAAACTTCAACCAAGAGATCACTAGATTTCATCTTACGAACATTTTTGACATTTCCAACTATACCAATAAGACACACTTATTAATTAAGGAAGGGGGAAGCATTATCAAAATTGCCTTCAGTTCTTTTAAAAACAAAAAATTTCTAATCATATATCATTCGTTGCTCTGTAGGAACTAAATAATTAGAAGTAAACTCCATAAAAAAGGTTGATTATTTCAAGGCCAGACCACCGAGCCCAACAAGGGGATGCAGTATAGCTGCACCAGTGATAGCCAAACCCTATATGCTTTCGATATATCTCTGAAGTGCCCTCCACCCTTATCAAGTCACACAGAAGATATGTGATCCCTTGTGGATTCACTCAGAATGTTTACCTTCTTTAAGTAAACACGGGATCGTGACACCCCTGTTTACCTAAAGAAGGTAAAACTCCTGAGGGGAAGCTAAGGGATGACTCCCACTCCAATTTCCAATGAGTTTCCGAAATAAATTATTATATCTTTAGACAAATAACACGCATACACAATACTAGTGATCTAAAACCGAACACGGTGAAACAAATTAATTACTTAAGAGCTATAAATCTTTCCTTTATCAAAATAAGAATAATAAAAAGAAATTCCTTGAAATTTTCATCTTACAAGATTAGTCACAACATTCTACAAAAAAGTTACATTTATTAATAAATTTGTGTTTAAATTCATTAAAACCCTAATTTTGAACTGTGTGTTTCTTAACTTCCTTTTTGGCAATGTGAGAGGTAAAAGCGAGAATTCTAACATATTACAAATATCCAAGATTAAAGTAAGGATCGAACCCACGAACTGTTGAATCGACCGCCAATTGTGTATCAAATTTGAATACTTTTTTGAAATTTTCTTTTCAGTGAAACATTCTTAGTAAAAATACGCGTCACTCTAATAAGCAAAACTTTTGTCAAACTCTTAAATTTGTAACACAAAACTTTGAATTCCCAAAAAAAAAAAAAAAAAAAAAAAAAGAGTAGTGGAAAAGATATTAAGATCTGCCAATGTAGATATTTATTACATTTAGCAAAATGTACATGCAATGAGATATACAATAGTACGAGATGAATCACAATGTTCTCTTAGTGGTTAAATTAGATAGTTAACAGTTCTGCCTTCAAAAGTAAGCGGATTATAGGGATAAATTCAGTTATGAAATTGAAGAACAACGGTGTTTTTGTACCAATGGCATGCTACAAAGAGCACATTTAATGCTCATTTACTTGTACGTGAGTTCCAATACAATGTCATGCAGCATGCCTGAAAAACTTCAACTACAACAAAATGCTCGCACAACTTGTCTAATACACTACTGGCCATTAAAATTGCTACACCAAGAAGCGACATGCTACAGATGTGAAATTTATACGAAAGGAAGAAGGTGCTGTGATATGCAAATTATTAGCTTTTCAGCGCATTCAGACAAAGCAGGTGCCAGTAGCGACACCTACATTGTGTTTAAATGAGGAAATTGTTCAGCCGGTTCCTCATACACAAATTGCCTTTGAACGTTGTTGCCTGGTGAAAAGTTGTTGTGATGCCTCGTGTAAGAAGGAGAAATGCGTACCAGCACGGTTCTGACTTTGATAAAGGTCGAATAGTAGCGTACTGGGATTGCGGTTTATCTTATCGCAGTATTGATGCTCGCGTCGGTCGAGATCCAATGACTGTTAGAAGAATATGAAATCGATGGGTTCAGGACGGTAATACGAAACGCCATGCGGGATCTCAACGGCCATCTATCACTAGCAGCCGAGAAGACAGGCATATTATCCACATGGCCGTAATGGATCGTGCAACCACGTCACGAACCGTGAGTCAAGAAACGGGGTCGTTTGGAAGACAAGTGTCAGCACGATCAGTTCGACGACGTTTGCAGCAGCATGGACTCTCAGCTTGGAGACCACGGCTGCGGCTTCCCTTGACGCTGCGTCATAGACAAGTGCGCCTTCAATGGTGAGATCAACGATGAATCTGGGCGCACGAATAGCGAGACGTCATCTTTTCAGATGAATCCAGTTTCTGTGTACAGCATCATGATGATCGCATCCGTGTTTGGCGGCATCGTGGTGAACGCACACTTGCAGCATGCATTTGTCATCGTCATACTGGCCCATCACCTGGCGTGATGGTATGAGGTGCCATTGGATACACGTCTCGGTCACCTCTTGTTCGCATTGACGGTGCTTTGAACAGTGCACGTTACATTTCTGGTGTGTTACGACCCGTGGCTCTACCCTTTATTCGAGCCCTGCGAAACCCTACGTTTCTGCTGGATAATGCCCGACAGCATGTTGCCGGTATTGTACGGAAATTCCTTGATACGGAACATGTTCGGCTGTTGCCCTGGCCAGCACGTTCTGCAGATTTTTAACCAATAGAAAACGTCTGGTCACTGGTTGCCGAGCGACTGGCTCGTCACCAAACGCCAGTCACTACGGTTGATGAACTGTGGCATCGTGTTGAAGCCTTTATAACTGCTGTTACTACTGCCAGAGGTTGCTGTTCTGGGTACTGATTTCTCAGGTTCTATCCAGCCGAATATATATATATATATATATATATATATATATATATATATATATATTTTTTTTTTTTTATTTTGAAAATTTAATCACTTGTTATTTCTAGTATAATATATTTGTCCAATAAATATCATTTTGTTATCTGCATTTCTTCCTGGTGTCGCAACTTTAATGGCCAGTAGTGCATATTCTCAAATATCAAAAGCATAGCAGTTCTATATCGTTTTGTCATTCATTCATAGCCACTTTCTTATGTTTTGAAATTCTTTTGTAATCACAATAGTTAGTGTGATTTTCTGGAATAGATTTTGAATATTATATTTTGATCTGATGATTACTTTTGAACTAAGATTCTATTTTGAATCTCATGAATTGAAATTTGGCAAATAACTAAGTTGTCTTTGCATTTTATTTCCTTTTTTAATTTTGACAAATGAAAGAACTACCGCTTCGAGTTTTCTTCTAAGCAGATTTATTAAGTATATTTGAAGACACAATTCAAAGTATAATCATTATACACAGTAGTTAATTTTTCCTAAAAATTATAACATTAAAAGAAATGTGAATTTTAAAAGAAAATATTTATTATTAATATTGTTAAATGTGTTATTCTCAAGCAGAATTGGAAACAGGTTATCTTAAATGAAACATAATTGAAATTTTGAAATTTATTTAATAAAAAGAACTTTAAGAAAACGGAAAAAATGTACTTTTTTAACGTAACTTAGAATATTTAACTTGAATATATCTTAAGTTAAAAACTAAGTTTAAAGGAAGAAAAAAATCGCGCAAATTTTGACTTGCATTCCTTTATAATTCACTGATTAATATATATGGTGGTCTCTCTCTCTCTCTATATATATATATATATGTGTGTGTGTGTGTGTGTGTGTGTGTTAGCGAATTGTTGAACTGTAGTCCAGAGTGTTAACCATAGAACTACCAGCTCAATTCAATTTTCAGAAACTCATTTGTTAAAAAAGTTATAAACACAAGAAAGGTCACCGTAACCTGGTTAAAAAAGGTGTATTTCTCGTTGGAAAAAATAGGGGAATTTATACTAGACCCTACAAAAAATCCCTCATTTTCACTAATAGTACAAGGTCACGTAAGATCATTTGTGCTCTTTAGGTTGGCAAGTTATGTCTGGTAATCTTCTGCTTACCCTCTTTTCTAAATTAGGAGGATTACTTGTTAAGAGAGACGAAAGCACGCCTATTGAATACTCCACTATGAAAGAGATGTCAGTAAAATTGCTTCGTTCTACAGAAAAAAAATGAAATAGATCTAGTGATAGTCATTAAAAAATAATAAAACGTTGTAAAATAAATAATTTTAATTTAGTTTTAAATACATATAGTAATTACAATCTTTAATAAAAGAATTTAAGTAAAAATTGAGCAAAACGTACGGGAAAAAGTTTTTAAGGAGCACTTTAATTTACGAACTTTTAGGTTTAAATTATCTATAATTATCCTTTTTTCTTAATGACTTTATTGACAAACTGGAAATCATCAGTTATTCTGGGAACTCGTGATTATTTGATACCCAATTAAGTATTTCGATATAATTTGATATATGAGAAAAAAAATTGTTGAAACAATCTTTGAAAGAACTAGATGGATATTTTAAGATTAAAAAAGTGATGATAAGCAATTTTTCAATAAAAATGAGAACCTTCATATCACTTAAAAGAACAACACTTTATTTTTAATTTAATGAATAGTAATAATCAATGAAAAACTGGTGTATGTGAAAATTCATTCGCATCAAACTACGTCAAAAAAAAAAAAAAATCAGGTTGAGAAAATTATCTTAGCTGAGAAAAACAGCCATGGGGCACACGCAGAACTCGGTCTTTGATAGAAGTTATCGAAATAAATTCATCGAAACAAGGCGCATAAAAAAATCGGGAGTGTTAAAATTCAATCGTAAACACAAAACCACTGTCACGTTGAATTTCACGTGAAAAAAAAAAACTACTATTTTTCTCTACCTATTGAATAATTCGGGAATGTTCTAACTGTCTCGCTATGCGTCGGTGAATAGGTTAATAAATTTAACAGCTTTTTATGTTAAAATAATTACAAGAACTGATAATCTAATCGAGTCATTTATTTGTTCGCATTGTTTTGCAAATTACTGTTTCTATAAATTGTACGAAAAGAACAGTTCTTTCTTTTTTTCTTTAACGTTTAAGTTTATTCAATTTATTAATTTATGGCGTGCATAATAATTCTTTCTAATTAAATCTTTTGTTTTAATTCTTTATCAAGTTTCGTGCTATGTTATTTCATAAAAAATCTAGTGGTATATTTTTCTGGGGAACATAATTTGCATTGTTTCCTAATTTCCGACACTGACAGTAAAATTGAAATTAGTTTAAAGCTTTTTTGCGTTGAACTCCATTTTTAAATATGATCAGAAAGTTTACCATTTCCTGCCAAAATATCCATTACCGATTGCAATTTATTAATCTTCCAATATTTTTCGAAGTAAAAATTTAAAAAATTTTAAAAAGATTACTTAATTTCTGTTAATTTCAACTTTTTTTCATAATAAATATGCACAATTTCATTTAGAGAGAATTGTGTAGATTGATACCAGTGTTAAATTTGTTCACAGATAATAGCGTGTGTGGTTACAAACTAATCCAATCATAGAAAAGTCTTATAGAGTTCGTTTAAATTTGTCTCACCTCATCAAGTTTGTAAGTCGGACAGATATGGTATTAAGAAATTTTGAGATACAAAGAATTGCGACTATGCAACAAAAGACGATGAGATTTACAGCATCCCAACAGGGAAAATTCAGAAGTTAGTAGATACTTAAAAATGGTAATAAAGTCAAAGAGCAGTAGTGATTTAGTTCAAACCACGTCTTTTATACAGATATACGAAAAATACACGTATACAACCTGCACTAATTTGTCTGAATTTCAACACACTTAAATCACTAGTTATAATTAATTAGTTTTCATAGGCACATATCATATTTGGGAGTTACTGATATATCATACTAAAGATGTTGCATTTTCTCCTGGTTTCAGTTGTTTTAAGTTACTCAGGGCAAAACATTTTCCTTTTTTAGATGTATTACCTGATGTAATTGCATAAGAATTCGTTATATATTAACCAATATCCACACTATGCACATTATTTTCTTTCTACGTTTGCGCACAAGATATCGCATAGTATTATTTGATGCATTTCTTTGGGACATTTTTAAATCGCAGTTAATCTGCTACTTTGTAATTAATTTTCTTCATGCATCTCGTTTGATTTTCGAAATCATTCCATTAACAATCAGGCATTTTTTAATACATAAGACCATCGGGAACAACGATACAAGAAGCAACATGTCTAGTTACAGGGTCAATGAAAATACTGAGGAATGGCTCTCCAGTCCCTGTCAACTATTTGCCAAAGTGCGTCTTCTAAAGGAGGCAGTTACAGGGTCTGCAAATGATGTGTAATCAGACTCAACGTGTTCTATTGGAGAGAAATCTAGTGAACACGGTGGTTGGACATGTTGGTTGATGCGTGCAATGTACATTAGGGATTTATCTTATTGATAATGGAGTCATTGGGAACACCCTGAAGGTAGGAGAGTTCAACAGCGGAAGTACATGAAACGTGGGACTGTCATAGTGCCGTGAATACAAACTAGAAGTAACATAGAATCGTACACAATGGCGTCCCAAACCATGCTGCCAACCCTGTCATGTGGTGTGGCGTTCCACAATTGCTGCAGGATTGGGCCTGTATCCTCGGTGACTCCATACGGCAACTACCACTGAAGAAACAGAAGCGTAACTCATTTGAGAAGACGATCCTGTGCCACTCCGTCGTCCACAATGCTTTAATCTGGCACCATTCCAGACGTTGGGATCTATGCTGTGTTGGTACTGGTAAACTTAACAAACGCCATGCGCACAGGTTACTAGCCTAGCAACCAATCAACAGCAAATGGTTCTGCGATATGGGAGCATCTAGTACGCTTTGCACATGCTGTAGAATTTCGGTAGATGTGCTTTGCGGGGCCGCCACAATCTCCTGTCGGACGCGTCGGTCCACGCTTGTTGACGCCACTCTGGTTGCATCGGGACCCCTCAAGCGTTCCACAGTTCCTTGTTCCTACTATCTTCGCCACAGCTGGTGCACTGTGTATGTATCCATGTGTTTGTCAGTTGCGATTTGCAATAAAAACCAACTTGCGCTTCTCAGTCCGATCACCATGCCCTTCGTAAACACATCTGCCAACTGGAACTGACTCCATCGACGATGGCGTGCCATTCTCTGCAATTACAGGCGTCCTTTGTGACTAGAAAAAACTTTCAACGATTGTTTTCCTAGCAGCAATAACGGTGCGAATATTGTTCACTTTGTGGTTCCTCACCTTATATTTTATCCTACGTGCGCTGGAGCGCTTCTCATTTCACATCATTTGCATAACACTGTAAACTGCGTTTACCCTGAAATTTATATAATATTCTGTCCACTCCTTCTTGGTGTAATATTTTCAACATCGGAAAGTTTATTCAGACAAGTTCAAAATTAATTTTGATCATTCCTTGTTTTCTATCTAATAGATTTGGCTTCAAATTCTTAAATGAAACATGAATATCGATTGGTATTGTTATGAGTTTCTTCGTGATGACGAGGTCATGATGAAATAAAAATAAACAAGATAATTTTCTTCTAAACAAACAATTCATCCACAGTTTTCTCAGTCACAAATTGACTATAAAGGCTTCAGCTCAAAGATTTTAGGCAGACTAAATAGATAAGGAAATTAAGCAAGCTCCTATGATAAGGAAACTAAGCAAAACAACTTTCAGTGTAGAATACCCAAGTGTCTACTTGATGTGAATTATTTTTTAGCTGAATCCCCGTTTAGTTGTGGCCGATATTTTACCTCTAGGGAAATTCCTATAACTTTTCTTGCCCGAAGTTTCTAGAACATTCTTATTGTAAACCAAGTGTCAGCTCAGGTGTGACTTCGTCACCTGTATGTGGTTCAAAATTACGAGGCACTTGGCGATGGGCGAGTATTCCAAACTCGTTAATTTTAAGGTACAATCCAGGACTTGCCTGCTTTGCTCTGTACGTATAGTAAGCCTACAGTAGTTCGGTTCCTATTGGTCCTATCTACTCGAAACATTGAAAACGTTTATATTTTAATGCCAAAAATGTAGCTAAATGCCGTTAAATAGCCAAAAAATTGCCAAGTCTCGGCAAGTTGCCTTAGATATTTGCTGACTTATTTCACAGCTCTAAAAACCCCTATTTTTCTCAGAATAAAAGTTCTTTACGCAATAATTTTACAAATAAAACGAAAATAACACATTAAGACAAATAATTAAATAAATATATAAGATATTCATATAAATATTTGCACTATTTATATTTTTTGCATAAGAGTATTCAATTCTTAAGGGATCATGTTTTGAAATCTCCGTGAATTTACATAAGATTTTACTTATTGCCATGTGATATCCACTAATTTCGTGATGCTAATGTTTCGGATATTAAAAATAATTATGAATCTTTGTTATTTTATTGATAAACTTTAGTAACGAATTAAATTCAATCACACACAAATCATTGCTTTTATATTTGACAATTGATCCAGTACCATCTAGTTTTCAATCTCTAGCGCTCTTGCCTTCGGTTCAACAGTTCGTGGGTTCGAATCCCACCTAGGGCTTGGATGTTTTTAGTGGTTCGGAAACCACTTTAAAACCGTAGGTCCCGGTCTAATTAGCCCTCGTGAGCAAAAAATGACCGTTGAGCGACCAACAAACCAAACCATCCAGTTTTCATGGGGCCATAATTTCTATTAAAAATGTGTATCTATCTTTCGGAGGAAAATTGTGATGTTAAAAAACTAAAAATATTTACTATTAAAAAGCATTGTTCAAAAATTAAATATAAATTAGATAATAAAGATTATATGAAATATGAAATGTTTGAAGGAAATATATGTATAGTTTCATCTTTGCCGTATGGAAAATCATAAACATGTTCGTTGCAGTAGAAAAAACAATATTTTTTCAAAAATTAAGAAAAACAGTTAATGTTAATTTTTTTTAAAAAAATGCTCTAGCAGTATAAAAAGAAAGAAAACTTCAGTGCCGTACATACGTTTCTTTATTTCGGGAGGCTATTCATCTATGATAATTTTGAATGAGGATAATGAGCCACATGCATTTGTTTTTGAAGAGAGAAGAGTTTCGAACGGAGGGAATGTCACATTGCTTAAATTGTGAGATTTCTCTCTTAAAGTAATACTATTTATATAACTTACTATGAGTTCCTATCAACTTTAATTACAATTTAAATTAATTACAAACTCCGAAATGAATTAGAGCTTTAATTGTAGTTAATTAAAGAACATCTGATAAAAGTTTTCATTTTGCACCTCAATTCGGGACTTTTTTAATATAACTATTTTGATATGAACTGCGATTAAAATGGGTGGGTGTTGGCGTCGACAGAATATTCCAGAATTTTTTCATACTTACACCTGCTCTTCGAATATCTAAAATTTAATAATAATCCAATTTATAAAGCAAGTCATATTAAAAAAGATTTATAACTTTGAATTCATTTCTAATAATGCCGCCGTGTTCAACATTTTGTCTGTCTATTCTTTGTATTATTCACTTGATTAAAATATCAAAAAAAAAAAAAAATACAACTACTATTCAAACTGTTAAAATATTTTTATCACACTTCTCTGACAGCTAAAATCAGAATTTAATATATAGAAGGATTAAGCAATCAAAATAGTTGAGCAATTAAAACTCTAGACCTAAGGAGCTATTTTGTTATATTTCGTGTTAAAATGAAATTCAAACAAGTAATTAACCTTGAGTACTCAAAAATGTGAACAAACATCTACTACTTTGCCTCCCTGGATATATTAAGTGCAGTTAGTGAGAATTATTTCACACTTTTATTCATTTTGATATTTTCTGCCAGTTTAAATCTATTAACCTTTAAAAAAGAGTTCTTTATAGTGTGAGGATGATATTAACTACTCTAGTATGAAAATTGAAGAGAGAAACCAGTCGACCGAAGTCATAAATAAAGCGAATTATCTCACTGTTTTAAAACACATCAAATCATGAGGTTGATACCTGAACTAGACTTCTCCAAGTTTCCACACTATATCAAAAAGTAAATAGTAGACATTACTGCATGCGCTTTCTGAGTAAGACATAGTTCAGTTGGTTTTGTTTAGATAGTTCTATACAAAACCAACGGAAATATGTCGTGCTTGTTACGTTTTGATCTTAATAATGTTATCTCTTGATCATAATAATAACGTTTTGCCCATCACCCAACAGCAACCATAAAAATAGGATATAAGTTCTAAATATTTAAAATAGCTCATGAATTGTTTGAGATGCAGCTCAGTATGTGATGGTACTAAAAAATGTGGTAAAGCTCTTCGGAATGAAACGACAAAGTTTCGATCCAACCACAAATGTTCAACAGGAGATAAGTGCTGCATTTTATACAAAAGTATATACGTGTATCAAAGTGAGTGCTTGGGAAATTTCTGATTTTTTTCCCTGGTGGAACGTGAATGTATGCGCCACAAGTTTTCCCGGAAAGTAATACGGGATAGATAGAAAAATACCTAACAATGGCTTTCTGCTGTTTAGTTACCTATCAAAATGATTCATTAAGTTGATACTACTGAATTTGTATTTCTTTTATTTAAGTTCTAATTTACTTTTTATTTAATTGGAGTAACGTATAAAAATATTTAAATAAATTGAATTAAATAAATAAATTGAAGTTATGAATAAATCAATGTAATTGTGCAGAGCTCATTTTAAATTTTGTGCTTAAATTCACTTTTGATTAATCAATTTCATTATTTACATCATAAATTAAACAAGAAAATACTTTTCATGAATAACAAAGTTTCTATTTTGCATTTAAACAGAACACATTTTTTGTCCCAATAGACAATTTCAGTAATTGTTTCTTTTAGATTATTCTCAGAAATCGATTCATTTGATCAACAGAGAAAATAAATCAATGAATCGATAACCGTGATAACGAGAAATAGGTAGAAAACACATTACTAAACATAGAAATTCTGAATGAAATAGTTGGTAAGTTTCCTTAAAAATCTGCAACATTAGTAATTTTTCTGTTAAACAAGATTTATCAGGTTAAAGTTTGCCAATATATTCAAAATGTAATGCATGTGAAAGTTCTGTTTCGTGTAATTAGTTTTCATCAAAACCAGGAGAATTAATTAAAAAATACAAACATAAAATATATAATTTATTACAATTAAATTAAAATAATTAGATAAAAAACGATAGCTTTTATAAAAAACATAACTTTAAAAAGAGTTTTTGGAAATTTTAAAAAATATAAAAGATAATGCCTTAAAGTAGGTTAGTCATGGAATGTTTCCGGCTGCCTGTTTGATTTAACCGAAGTTGCTAAACACAGCTAACAGTCTCTTAATTTTGAGCTATAACCAAATGATGAAGCCTAGAGCTGAACTGGAAACCTCATTTCCATGCCATGTTCAACCCACAAAGTAACGTTAGATTCTATGGAATTTTTAAATTAATTAGGCATATTTTCAACTTGGTAAATTTTGATGGTGTTCGATATCAAACCCTCGATCTTACGGGATCTTTATCTTAAAGCTGAAAATATTGTTAAGAACGTTTGATTAAATGTTTTGGGTTGTTAATTTCTGTCACTAATCATACATTTTCGCCTTTATTTTTGAGTCATGGTCAGATGAATAAAATCGACACTTGAACTTTTTTTGTCTCAGATTTTGAAGGCGATATCTCCTGTACAAAACAGCACTACTTGCTGAAATTTTTTCTATTTATTTATCACACTCCGATTATAATATCCCAAGTTTGATTCCAGCTACTGTTGAGTAATGGACAGGAAGACTAAGTTGCAGTTTTCTGCATCCACAAATTTTTCTTTAGGTGCTTGATAGATTTCTCCACTTCTGATACACGAATAGAAGCTTCTTTTTTGAAATATCTTGGAAAGTAAGACACACAAGCGCTGTTTATTCAAATAACTTACCACAGTTTTCTTCATTTTAGTCACCTGATGAACAATATAAAAAAACTGCATAAAAAACCACCTGAAGAACAATATAAAAATATATATATATAAAATTTGAGCTTTCTCTTTTTGCGCGAAAGTCTATAGGAATGGATATGATTAAGAATTTTCGTGGCTATCACCCTTTTCATGCATGAGTATAACTTACTATGTATGAAAAATACTTCTTGGAATACAACCACCACAATCGCCATGGTTTATAAAAATGCTTATAAAACATAATGTGTTAAAATGGCGTTAGCTGTTAGATTCACCATTTCATAGTGTCAAATATTTTGTTTATTCAGTATTACCAAATGGTAAAGGATTATTCTTTTTAGAGGTGTCAGACTCGATCCCAATAAAAGGCGAACAACAGAAAAGGGGTGTCAGATTTATGTTAACTTCGCATACGTTTGTCCGAAAAGGCATTTGGGTGTCCGGATTCTTTTCTTTGTGATATGGTAATATGACCTTTCTGAAAAAGCCTTTTCTTATCGGATGAACTTACGAGTTCATCCTATAGGTCTTCCTAACATCACATTTTGCATTTATGTAAAATATTAAACATTTTATCAGACTGGATACTAGAGCGACACTCTTTTCCATGTAGCACTAATATGATACGACAACAGTTGTCGACCTCGTCATTAAATCATCGTTTAAAATTGCAAAGCATCTTAGGCTGAAAGAAATAATCAGTCAGAAAAGTATGCAATAAAACAAATAGGACTTTCCCTCTCAAAAAAAATTAAAAAAACACGTTTATATAAAAAAATAACCAAACATTGAATATTTTATGAATTATTTTAATAAACATTGATAATGATATTGTAACATAAAGCAAAATCATAAAAATACTATGTGTGGAATCAAAATTGAATCTATCTTTTAAATTGAGTTTTGGCATTCTCTAGAGAAATCATTTTCTAAATTAATAATTAATTCAGTGATTAATCATTCCAGAATTAGTTACGATGCAGTCAAAACATTTTCGGGCATTACCCTTATGACCATCTTTGTAATTGACGGCTTTTTTAAGTTAAAATACGAAGTAACCTGAAAGGGAAAAAAATATATCTGAATTTATTTTAATGTGTGTATCATATATATTTATTTTTTATTAATAATTTATTGATTTTTAGTAAATTATACACAAAGTAATTCATTATTTGCTTTTAATTAATACATCAAGCAATTTAGTCTCAGAAAGTTTATTATAAGATTCTTTAATATTTTAATAAATAAGAAACTGATCGTACATATTCAACATTTATGTTGTTAAATATAACTTATTTCATGCTGTAAAAGTTTTCTTCTCATCACTAATATATATATATATATATATATATATATATATATATATATATATATATATATATATATATATATATATATATATATATATATATATATATAATTTAAAAATACAATATCTTTATTACTCTAGAAAAAATTTCGAAAATGTATTTTTATCTCTATTTAATTACTAAATATAGAAACTGTAAAAACGATCATCTAGGGTTACCCTAAAGCCTATAATGTTTTTGTTATCTTGTGCTAGCTAGGGTTGGCATTATAGGGTGCGCTGCTCCACTTTTCCAACCGAGCCGTAATTTGGTGTGAAGTCCTAATTCCTCAATAAGCATATACCATAGGTACCTGTTTGTAAGCTAGGCAACCATTCGCAGCCGATTCATACAAGGAAAAGACAGGTGACAGAGATAGAAAGAATACATCCATGTCTGAACCGGGATTCGAACCCAGGACCTTTCTATCCGCAGTCAAGCATGGTGTTGACTAGACAGGGTGTGCGGCATAGTCCCTATATATAATAATATAGTCATATGAGACCTGCTTAAGAGGCTTGTAATTTAATTTGTTGCAATTAAGCGCGTTTTTAGTAGAGGATGATTAAATCTATTGATTTATCATTGTTGGAAGTTTTTGAAAAATATATTTATTTTAAAAAGGTTAAAATATGATGCTACCGATGAAATTTTGAAATTAGATGATTTACAGCGTAGCCTAGAGGGGAAATACGTCGTTCTAATAGCAGAGGGAAGCGAATCAGGCAAATGAAGACTGACATTGTAAAATTATTTATGTACAATTAACATAGTACCATAGAGTCCAATGTTCTTCCACTGTTATAGTGTAACTTAAGAATTAGTGTATTACTCACATGTCACACACACACACACACACACACAACTTAGTCGTTTAATGGCAGATTAAATGAACCAGGAGTTTGAATGCGTTCAACGTCTTTAATTGACGTAAATATACAGCCGAAAAAACTCTATTGAATTAAACGAAACTAACCTAGCTATTAGATTCTAAATGCTTAAAAATGACCAGATAAAGACTTTATTCAGAAACAACTACCTGCTCTTAAGACTTCAGTTAAATTCTTAGCTTTTATTATATTCTCTTAATTTTTATAAAACGCCAAAACCTGATTTTTTTAAATTATAGTAAATTCTTTTCTAATTAAGGATTAATGCAAAAAGTACATTTTGTTTTGTAGCAGATAGAGCAAATAACATTTATTATCGACATATTTCAACAAATTCATATACTAACACAACATTATGACATCTCGAGCATCCTGCGGATATCTCTAATGTCATAATGCTATAACATAATGCCATGTGATATTATTTTAAAATTTTAGAAATTATTACTTAAATTGTTTTTAATAAAAAAAATTATTTGAATTAAATTTTTGCTTAGAATCACTTAACAAATTTTCTTAAATTGAGGATCCGAAAAATTAAAAAAAAATATTAGAATCATATCTTTGAATATTTCAATAGAAGATTTAAAGAACCGATATCCTATATTTGTGTATACATGCTAAAACATAGATTTATTTTATTTTCATAGATTATTAAGCATGTTATTAATATTATTGAAAACTCTTATGCATAATAAAAAATAAGCATTAGCAACGCCTTCTTGAATTTATAATTGTCATGTTTCACGGGATAAAGAGAATAAAATATTCTGATTTATGTGAATATCTATATTCCAAAATACCAAACAAAAATTTACTCTCATTTTAGAGAATAATTTTTTACTAGAAACTATTTGTAATTAATGATTCTCATAATCAGCTAAATTGAGTTGAATTTTTCAATCTTGAATCTTCAGAATAAGTGAAAATTAAAGAATTGAATATCCTGTCTGTTTTAAGAGTATGTAAGTAAAATTTTAATAAATTTATTTTTAATTAAATATAAAAAATTTAATTTAAATTATAAAAATTAATTTAAAATAAAAAAAACGCTATTGTCGTTATATTCAAATAGTTAATGGATTTTTTAGATATAACACTAAAAGTGTTGCATGTAGTCCCATCAACTAAATGTATCCTTAATTTCTGTGTAGAGTTATATCTAATATAACCCCATTAATAATTTTCTAACAAAGAATTAAAATTTAGTCTATTTTGCCAGTTTTGAATTTAATTTTTCACACACAATCTCGAATTTTCGTAAAGGTATACGAGATTCATCGAGTCAAGTATTCTATTTCTGATGACGCGAATCTGTATTTATTACATTGTCCAATATATATTTCTTTTTTTTTTTTTCTTTTTTCTTTTTGATTGAGAAGAAGTATTGATATTTTTATGCGAAATCTTGAAATACCAAATAAACTTTATATTCCAGAATAAAATGAAAATTACATGGATTTTCAAAAGTCGACTGGTTTTAAAACTAATTTTTATTCGAGCGGTCAGTGAAGATAGCGATTATCAGATGCCTTGTCAAATAGAAATTCGGCTTCTGAAGTGACTCGGAGAAAGATCAACAGGTCGCTTTCATACCGGCTGAAACTCAATCGGAGCGAAGATGCTGGAAACAGTAGAACTTTCGTTTTTGGCCAGCAGAGTGCGCTATAGTCGCTCGTATAAGTTATGGACGCTCTTCTAGTAATGGGATAACTATAGTTTCAGTATGCCGTCCGCCCGCTCGCTGATGGCGAACAACCTTGCCAGTGAACTGGTGCGATTTAGAAGAGGTGGCCGACAGCTCAGGCGAATATTGAAGGAAACTAAACACGTGCACGAAAGCATAAAGAAGAAAGGTTGTTACGGGAAAGGTAAGTTTAGTTATACTTAGTTCGAAATTCTATAAGAGAATTTATTTATTTTAATATTATAGATTTTTAGAGAATTGATTTTTAATTTATATATTATGCAAATTATCCTGAAATTCACGATATTTTAGAATTACAACTGTTAGACATGATTTGTTATTTGCAAACGATTATTCAAATTATTATTGTGTTTAATAAAAAAATTAAGTAATTTTAAATTTTTGAATTGCCCAGAATTAGTGTCTTTTGCAAGTGATTAATTTTCTCTAGTGGAATTCCGTAGACAATTTTTTTTATATTTCATTCTTTAAATTTAAAGTAATATAAAAAGCTCTTTAAGTTATAAAATTTTCAAATCAAAAACATTTTTTTTAATATACTTAAGTAATTCCAGAAAAATTCTTAATTGTTAGCTGTATATTTTTAATTTTTTTATTAAGTATTTTGCCAAAAAATAGATGCTGTAAGAATTTTGGATTTGTTTAAAAAAATAATTAAGAATAATATTAACAATAATTGTAATTTTTGAATTTTAAATCATTAAAAATGTCATCAAAACTGGAAATTTTTATCATTTGTGTTAAAATTTCAAAAATAGGAATACCAAGAAATATTTTAAAAAATTCTTTTTTTTTTTTTTTTGAAAAATGTAATAAATGATAAGACTTTAAATTGAAAATTATTCTTTGGACAGTTTGGTTTAAATTATTAAAAACAATTTTATTAATTTAAATCTAATTCTGGATAAAAATAATTCAAACAAAATTTTCCATAACTTTTTTATGCATAATATTGATTTTGCATCATAAACAAGTAATATTTTTTTAAAGAAATTTATATTTTGATGCTTTAATTAAACTTTGGCTAACATAGTTCATGAATTTTAGTTCTATTTTTATTGCATTTAGTTTTGATTTTCTGCTATTTACTTATTTCATATTTTTTAGAAATGTGTTACATTTTTTCTATGTCCCGTGTCTTTAAAATCTCAGTCTAATATATCTATAGGTAATACAAATATTATTTTCATAGTATGAAATTAAGTGTTGGTAAAATAATTGCTCCATTAAATCGAAGTTCGGAAAAAAATGTTTCACAAATTTATTTAAATCTTGTCAGTGTGTTTAATATCTATTTATTTACATTCTTTTTATATGCAAATTATTTGCATCTACCTGTTGTACTTCTATTGAGTAAAATTAAGTGCATGATTATGGGTAATTTCTACTAAGCTATATAGTTCAATTATAAACTTTTTATAGGATGATTAACATTAAAGAGGTAGAACTTTATTTTACAGGTGTTAACCTTTTATCTTTTCAAATTTTAGAGTAGATAATGATTCTAAATACTTCATACTTTTTTGGAAAGAATTTATGTTCGATTCAAGAATTTTCGAAATGAATTTTTTTTTCAGCTTGATTTTTGACATAGAATATAATTAGTATTCTGACAGCTTGATATTTATTTTTCTGAGAAATTTATCTGCATTACCTGAATTAGGAATGATAGTTAAGGATTTTATTCTTAAAATTACATTAAATAAATTTAAAAATGTTTTTGGTAAAGTTTAAAAACTAGTTTTTTTTTTAGACATTTTACAAAAAATTTCTAAAGAACTGGCAGTTGAATGAATAGCACTCTGGCCTTCAATAATTCGAGGGTTCGATTCCCACCTCGAGTATGAGTGTTCGTAGTAGCTTAGAGTCTGCTTTAAGCTCTAAAACTCTGTCCACAATTGTCTTTGTAGTGCGTAAATTAACCGCAGAGTATCGACCAAACCAAGCCAAACTATCCTTCGGTTCAAAAGTTTGTGAAATCGATTCCCACCTCGTATAAATATTTGCTGTAGTTTACCCTCTACCCAAAATTCCTTTGTAAAAATGACTGAAGGGTGACTCAGAAACCACTAAAAATTGTTCTGATATTCTGTAGTGTAGATAACCTGAATGAAGTTAAATAATTTTTGTGGGTAATAAACATGTGTGTCCATAAAGCAATAAATTGGCTAAATATTCTGAAACATTAAAATGTTAACGTATTGTGAGGTATTATCAACATTTAAACTTTCAAAACGTTTTATCTACAGCAGAGAAAAATCTCACAGAAAAATATGATCATTTATTTAAAAAAAAAGTTTAACTTTATATTAGCTATCAATTAAGCTCAATCTACTTTCGAGAATTGTTTTCGATATACGCTTTTTCTAAATATTTTACCGACAAAGGTTATTGAATCCATTTTTCTCGACAAAGAATTCGAAATCATTCTTTAGTAAGGCAAACAACTTTCACTTGAAGCTCCTTTTCGTTAAGTCGGATCAAAACCAAAAAGGAAAAAAAAATGTTCCGGGTAGAATTTTCAAAAGTTGAATACTTAATGATCTTAATGATATCCTAGTGGGTAGAATTTTTGTATCTGAACTTGCACGGCAGCCAAGCGAAAGTTAGAAAGAAGTTTTAAATAAATACAGAAAAAAAATAAGGCAATATAGAATTTTTCTTAATAGCATTTCCAAAACCATTTTTTCCCCTTCGTCGAATTTTCGGAAGGAATACTTACAAAGAAGGCATTTTGGAAGGTAAACAAGCACTTAAATATACTAAAGAGCGAACTTTCTTTTTATTAATAACCAAAATAAGTAGGGAAAGTTTCATTGGAAAAAAATAAAACTTTATTATTCGTATTTCTTACGACTGCTAATGCTATATGGGAGGTTTTGTCGGCCATTCGGTACAATTTTTCAGTTTTGAAATTTGCGTAAATTTTATATTTTGTTGTCTTGTACAAAATATTGTATTTCTATTAAAAAATATAAACTTCAAAATATATCGAAGAAATGTAATCGTTTATGCTTTGATTAAACGAATTCTAAATGCAAAATATAATTTAAATTTTCCTAATGTTGACATAATTTCTCCAGAAAATATGTCATTAAGGGAATAAAAACTTTGTTTTATTTTTTAAAAGTAAAACTGATTATTTTTTGATCAAATAAACTAATGTGAATCGAAGAAACTATATTTTCAGTTAAATTTAAGAATATTTTTATGAATAACAGCTGTGCGAAATTGGATATGAAACGAAATTTAATAATTTGTAAATGTGTATTGTAGAATGCATTGTATTATTAAACAATGTCTTATTATAGAATGAAATGGTTATGCATAGAAATTGTGTAATTATATATATATATATAAATACAATTCTGAAAACTGTATACACACATCAATTTTTATGTTTTCGGTCCACGAAACTCTTTGCCTTAAAATTGGAACCTCTGGCTTATAGTTCAATGATTCATATGTACGATTAGTCTTTAGTGTGATAATTCCTTGGAATACACATTTTTTTAAGTACCACTTTGTTAAATCTTAGCGCTCGCATGCAAAAAGAGAATGCAGGTGAATGTTTCACTTGTCTCTTCAGTTCCTTAGCTCTTAAATCCAGTTCCAAATTCACGTATGATTTATTGCAGTTCTTCAGAAATGAATTTAAAACCATGGGCTTGTCTGTCACTCAAGTTATTTTTTGTACACCAGGAGCAATTAAATCGGAAGCTACAATTTAAGTTGATTTCGAACCACACACTAAAAGCATCCACACCCGAGGTAGGATTCGTACCCACGAAGTGTTGAATCAAAGGCAAGAGCGCTAATTTGGGTACAAGAAATGTCAATAATGCAAAACTGAAAGGAACGGTCCTAACACTAGGTAGGCAGAGCTGGCAGCCGAATGGTTAGCTCTCTTGCCTTCGGTTCAACAGTTCGTGGGTTCGAATCCCACCTTGGGATGAATGTTCGTAGTGGTTCGGAATCTACTTTAAACCGTAGGCACCGGTCAAATTACCCCTCTTGTGCAAAAAATGACCGTTGAGCGATAAACAAACCAAACCAATCACTAGGTGAAGTTTGTAGCCATATGAGAAGCACTTTGGCATTCAATTCAAAAGTTCCAGGGTTCGAATCCCACCTCGAGTTTGAATTTTTATAACCAAGAATTCGCTTCAAATTGTAGGTTTCGGTTAAATTAGCCCTTGGGTGCAAAAAATTATCGCTGGGCATGAAACAAACTAAACTTAATACAGAAAACCTTAAATACACAAAATGAATTTTACGAGCCACGATGTGGGCAGCCTATCAGCCGATTGTAAAAAGTTTTAATACCATCCTCTATTATTGCTTCCTAGAAGAATATTTCTCTGAATGAAGGACATATACATGAATCTCTAGGTGGAAAGCCTGTAAATTCTCAAACACTCGGTCCGAAAGCAATGCATATTAAAATTAAAAATGCATCATTAATCACCCGTTTTCAACAGTGTCTGAGATCGAACTCAAAATCTTCTGTTTTGAACACAAATAATGCTTAATACGAATCTGACTTTCCTGTGGGCAATCACGTTTATCTTCTAATTTGAAGTATTAGCGAAATCAGTAATTTCAATTTTCTCTCAAATCTCGCGTAGCTTTCTTTAAATTCTATATGAAAGTATTTCATTTACAAGTTTGTACAGGCAATACAATTTAAATCAAAAATATTACTTAAAATGTGTAATCTACGAGAGTTCAATTCGCTAATTAATGAATAGAACTTTTAATATTAACTTGTCGACAGAAGTTATATAATTTCATGCATCATTTTTTAATTGTTTATATTTTTTGGAAGATCACGGAATCTTTGAAATAATAATAGGCTAATCAGTTTAAAATAAAATAACTATGAAAAAACGTTTGCAAAAACTCATTTTAATATAGTTTCTATATTGAGCTATGTATATGCATGATATACATATGCATACTACGATATATGCATGATATACATATGCATACTACGATATATGCATGATATAGCCAAATCGAAAGAAAGGGAAAAAACATTCCCTTTAAAGTCGATTAATGTAAATTCTGAAAAAATAGAATGAAATGCTTTGCGTATTCAATCTCCAATTTTTTTATATGCTTTTCAATAATTCTTATTACATTGAACACTAATGTTATTGGCTTAATTACATCATTTATATGCAGTTGCGTTAGTTGATTTGCCTTGGTTTGTAAGTTTGATTCCCACTACATACATAGATAGCGGTGCAGGTGAACCCCGGACTGTTTAACAGGTTTGGAATGCTCACCCATCACTAAGTGTTAAGTAATTTTGAACCATGGTCAGCTGACGAGGTCACACCTGAACTGGCACCCTTTCCACATCCATGCCACACCAGCGGAAAGACTTTGGACGTCGTATATTAAAGTGGACACGTCCCCAACCCACAGAGCTGCAACAACCCAGTGAAGGAAGAGTGGCCACCTTCACAACCACTATTCGCGCCAAATGAAGCTTCACTTTGCTGATCTTCACGAGAAGCAGCGTGAAGCTACTGAGTCATTGGAGCTCGATCCCCACTACAGGTGGTTTTATTGTTCGGAATTTTTTAAACGCTTAATTTAGCTTTCATATGCAAATATGACTGTAGTGAATCAAGCATGATCAGCAGTTCAACGGTTCAAATCCCATCACATGCATGTTTGTATGTGCAATGACTCAGAATTCACTCTAAACTTAAGTCAAACTTAACCTTCACTTTAAACTGACCACAAATGAACAAACACAAAATTAATAGGATTTTGTTCGAATACAAATAATTTTCAGAAATTGTTGACATTGATGCAAGAAAAGTTATATAAAGGTTTTCGTCACTTCCTTAAGACATTTTATTTTGTACATAAAAATACTCGTTTGTATTCAAGACTTATTTATTTGTTGTGTAAACGTTTTGTGTAATTTTAAAGACATGCATAGAATGATTTGCGTTTTTGACACCAGAGGAATTTTAAGTGTGCATTAGCAGCCGATTACTGAACATTATATATAAAAAAAAATTCTGGAGTAAACTTATAGGAGTTTTCAATAATCAGTTGACGGAAAATATAGAAATTTTTAATCTAGAAATATTCTTTTTAATTTTGCTTGTAAAACATCTATTTTAATATAAATGTCTAAAACTTTAAAAAAATAAATGATCGGTGTGTTGTAATTTTAAATTAAATTTGGATGCTTATTTAAAATGTATTCCGATTTTCGATGCAAGCGTCTGTTTTTAAAAACAACTGTTAAAATGTTTATTCTTTTAAATTAACTTCTTCGTTTATTTCGCTTGACGCTTTTTTAGAAATTGTAAATTATTCTCCTATTCTCAGTATATTCCCTTATAACAAAACCTCCAAAAGTGGAGCATTCGCTAATGTTGTTTTAATAAATAATGGTGTCATTAAATAAAGATATTTTAGAATTATATAAAAAGATACACTGAAACGTTTATTTTAATACTTTATTTTTATCAATTCTAATTTAAGATATTTTTAAATAACAAATTAATATTGCTAAAATAGTATAAATCTTCTGAAAACTTCTTTAAAAAATAATTCATTTCTCTATTTTAATTTCGGTATAGATTAATTATATTTATAATGATATAATGAAACAGCTTTTATATATATATAAAGGTTTAATTTTCTGATTGCTGCCAAAAATAAATACCAATAGGTAAGAATGAGTAATATTACAGTTAATAGTTTAAATCTTTTTATTTATAAAAAAATTAAAACAGTCTGCTAATAAAACTATATTTGTACTCCTAAAAAAACTTTCCTTCTATTACTTACTAATTTTATAAATATGTTTGTAAATTGAGTCAGTGCTCTTTATCAAATTCTTGGCTTTCGTTTGCGGAATAAAAGGTTAAAAACCAACCTCGCCAAAAAGGTTAAAAACCAACCTTTTATTTATCAAATGAAAGCTAAGTAACGCTATATTATATTTTGATTAGGAATTTATATGAGATAATAGTAATACTCAATCTTCTATAGTTGGGGTAAATCTTGATTTTTATACTCAAATTTATCGATATTTTGGAAATGATTGAATTTTTTATTAATAATTTGTTTCTTATGCAATGAAAAACAGGCAGGATTTTACTGTCGAAGCAAAAATTTGAGCCTAAGTAAATTTTTTCAGTTTTATTTTGAAACTGATTGTACAAAAAGTGGATCAGATTATTTGTGTAAAGAAAACTGAATGATGGATATTCACAAATTGTACATAAATAATTAACGATCAAAAAGATAAATTGGATTAATGTAAAATTTCAGTAAGGATATTTGTTAAAATGTGTTGAATCTGAATGTTATATCAGTAGCTGTAAGTTTAGTGTGTGAGAATTGTACTGCGGTTAAGATATATAGCCAATTGTCAATAATGTTTATATATATTGTTAACCGTATTGTCCATGTTATGTTCTCAAAAATATTAAATGATTCATGAGATTTATCTTACTTTTTTAATCTGATGACTAATCAAAAATAGTAAATTTCTTAATATTTATCAAACTGAGAGCTGAGCTGAAGAGTTTGAGCGCAGCTGTCAACTGAATGGTGGTTTTACGCTCTGGCTTTAACTTCAGAAGTTCATAGGTCCGAATAAAATATTGAGTGTGCATGTTTATAATGGCTTAAAATTCACTTTGAGCTGTAAGTTCAAAAAGCTGTTATGTGTAGAAAGTAATTGCATAAGAAGGAATTACGAATTAATAAAAATTCAGAACAATATTTTTAAAATAAAATTTATTCCTCGAAATGTTTGTCTTAAATTGTAAGCACATTTTTTAAAGTACTCTTGTATTTAAAAATGATACACTGAATTTGGTATTACTATCATAAATATATTTGGAGACTAAAATAGGACACTTATATGAAATATTAATAGAAATAGTTATATTAAGTATTATATATAAATCTTATTCTCAGATTAAATGTCCTAAATATATTTTCGCATTTTACTGAATAATTTATAATACTCTCAATATTTGGAACTTTCTGGGAAATGATTTTCGTGCGCTGTTAGAACGTGACAAAATTTCGATATACGTTTCAACCTTATTCATTTATTTTTCTGGAGTTTCTGACTCAATTAGATAAATGTGATTAAAGATAGATCGAACTTTATAGTCTTCGAATCTATTGAAAACTACTTTTTTGCCAATGTAACACTTTTATAATCTTATCGCAGTAACAAATTAGTAGCATCACTCCAAGTTTATTTGTGAGACAAAATACTACTAACTCGACACTGTTACAAATGTTCGATACTATTAGACTTCAGTTTTTTAATTGGGAAAATGGTGAGTTTTTTAGGCACTATCTGGTTAATAACACTGACCATTTTTACAATTTTATATCAATATTTAAAAGCTTAATAGCAGTACTCAAAGTGAAATTAATCTGAAAATGGCTAGATGGAAATTCACCATTTTTCTTTAGTTTCGAGTGATACAAGTGTTCGATTTGTTTGATCAAAGAGCGTTACTAAGTAGGCAATTAGCTCTTTACACAAAGTGTGGGATAAGAACAATTGATATATATATATATATATATATATATATATTCTTTACACGTGTGTTGAATCATTCTTAGATAAACTAAAATGACCAGAGATGAAATAAAAAGTAATTTTTGCTACTTTGTTTCTTCCTCTTTATCAAGGAAATGTTTTCTATTGGGTCAAGAGAGAGAGAACAATCAGTTTGATTTTATAACGATTTTAATTTAAAATCAATATTAAATCTTATAGGTAAGATTTTATCAATTATAAAGTAAAAAAAATTGTCACGCACACACAACAAAACATTTAATGACTTTCTAATTTTAAGAATTTTTCGTTTATATTGAATATTTTGAAACTTTTCAATTTACTCCAAATAAAAATTTTGAATAATCACAATATAAATACATGTGTGACATAATATTTGGACTTGCTTAAGAATTTTGCCAAATGGAATCAAATATTTTGAAAATTTTATTGAAGTGTACGATTAATGTGTTAGACATATGTACAATCAAAGATTATTTTGTCCTTTATAAGCACGTGGTGCCCTGCTTGGTTAGGGCGTTCGATCTCGTTATCTGAAGTTAGTGAGTCCGTATCTCGATCTAATAGAGGATCCAACGTGTTCCCTAATGAGACTAAGACAAGTAAAATGTCGTGGTTGCATTGTCTTCCCTGTGAAATACATTGAGATATGGCAGACCAAGTGTGAAGGTTCTCTGCTTCTAAATTACGAAGATTAGCTTACTTTCGGAGCAACAATGGCATACTAATATGTATGTTTCTCAAAAATATTGTATTTCAATCACATAACTTCTTAAATACTTATTTTAAACGGATAAATTTCGCATTTAATAAAACTATGTTTGGGGGGATTTTTATAAACAAGTTATGCATGTATAAAAATTAAAGGCTTGTGCTTCTAAAAAAAGTTTAAAATTTTCTGAAAAAAGCAGATTTTTTTAATTTTTAATGTTTTTGTGAACACAAATAAGAGCACTCTAAGCAATTAAAAGGTAAAAAAAAAATTAAATTTTAACTGCTACTGTATCCGTAATGTAGTAAAATAATTAAAAGAATAAAATAAAGTTGAAAAATAATTTTCTTTTAAATCTCGTAAAGTAGGTTTTCTCACCCGGGTTAATCTCTTGCGGCAATATTTTTAAAACTGCAGTTTTTGCGTGGTTTTTAAGAATAAACTGTTAGTGGCAATAAAACGAAAACTAATCTATGGTAAATAATAAAAATAAGGAAGTGTTCGCGCTGCTTCCTTTTTAACTGGGGCATTAGAAAGTGTTAAGTATCGCTTGTCACTCCAGCGTGTACAGCATTTGTAAGCACTTCAACAGGTAAGGTGTCTGGACATAAGATTCAATCAATATGTGCTCTGCTCTCATGATGAAACTAATTTCCTGTTCGGCTGTAAGTTCATTGTCCAGATTTTAACTCTTCGAGATTCGTATTCAAATATTTGTTCATGCAAAAAAGGCTGTAATTATCAGTACCAGTTCTTTTCACAACTCTTAAATTCACATGTTTAAAATAAAATATCTGCTCTTCTACAAAGCAAACGATTCTCTACAGATATAGAATTTTTGGAGATGAAACGAGATTTTTGGAGATGAAATTTTGAGTCAGATTAATAAATTTTATCTGTTTATCTTGCAATATAAGAAAATTTAGGGTTTTTTTTTTTAAAGGCATTTTCCCTTTAATTTTAATTTTCCCTTCTGAAACGTGATTTTTTTTAAAGCAATGATTTTTTTAATTTTTTATAATTTTCGAATAATTTATAAATATTTCAGTGGTATAATTGAACTTGCTTTGAGAATTTTTGTTAAATAAAAACATTGTCTAAAATGCTCTTATGATCTCACAGGATTCCAGTAGTATCCCCATACTCTTTGGTGTGAAAGTCACGAGTCCAACTCGGCCACCAATGATAAAGGAATTTTAAGACAGATTTTTGCATAGGGTGGGTGTTTAGAGAGTCTTCAGAGTTCTCTAGGCTCGTAAATGCGGTTTATTAATACTATATATATATATATATATAATATCTGATGAAAGTAATAAAGCACGGCAAATTTTAAAAGACCTTACTTTTCTGTTATACTATCTACTATGCAATATTAATCATTATATACTATGGCTTATAAAAAGATAAAATAAAACAAATTTCTTTAAAAATTTGCATTACCTATTAATTAGCAATCTTTTAGTGTTTTTCAAAACAGTTGCAAGTGATATAGTCATATTCTTGAATTGACTGTTTTAAAATAGGCCAGGTATGCCGGCCAAATTTATTGCCTCGAATTTCTTTGTTCCATCATCTTAAATTGATCAATAAAAGCTGAGATTTCTGAAAACCAAAGATAATCTGTAACTCATGAGTGCTAAAACTTAAATTCCATGAGGAAAGATAATGGCTTCTGATATTAAAGAATCTTTAGTTCACAGCGCTCGACGAATACTAATTGGATTGTTTTCGCCATATTCCTTGCGCTCCAATTCTGTATCCAACCATGTGGCGTTTACTTAAGGCAAGCTATCACGTACCACAGCGCCACCTTGAATGAGTATTGCCTTCTTAAAAATGTCACACAGGTTCCAATATTTTCCCGAAGTCATTACCCTTCTGGTTCATTTGAAGGTGGTTCAGAAAGTTTTTTTATTCTTGCTTTGATTGAGAGTTTCAAAACTGCCACGACAGTATGTTAGATTCATAAAGGCCATTCTTTGTATTTGTTAATGAGTTATGACACTTTTTTTGCAACTGACCGCTTTTAGTTGAACTTAGAGTAATAAATTGGTGTTATTCGATTAGTTTCTCATTTTTTTCACACTTTCTAAGATATACACTTGATAAATGTAAAAATTTTTTTAACTGGCATATTTTTTTCTGTAAAAAAATCTCTAAAGAGCTTAATAAAAATCGCAATATTTATTTTAAAGTTGGTTTGTCGTTTCGAATATGTATTCTTTCTTTTTCATCAACTACCAGATGGATGATCACAGATTTAGGAGTTATAGGTTTAGGAAAGATTAAAGCTTTAGCATTTTAAGTTCAACAGTTCCGGGGTTTAATTCCCACCTCTGATATGGATGCTTTTAGTGGTCTGGAATCCACTTTAAAAAGTAAGTTTTGTGATATGTTAAACACCAGGAGTAATATACCTGGTCATATGTTGAACATTAGGTATATTACTCCTGGTGTTCAACATAGGGCCTTTGATCGACAAACTAAACAGTAACGTTAATTAATGCTTGACTTGTTCTTAGATCTATGAAGCCTTCAGTTCAACAACTTGCAAATTTGATTCCTATAATTAATATATAGTAATTCGAAATCTTAAAACTTCAGCTCCCAGTCAACGTAAGCTGAATTTATGAAGCAAAATGGTTGGGATCTGACCTGCGATTTAATAGTTCAAGGGTTTGTTTCCCTCTTCGGATGTAGATGTGTGGTTTGGGATTCACTTTAAACTATAGGTCCTAGTCTAATAAACACTCTTGTTTAAAAATGACCATTGAACGACAAATAAACCAAACATTTTTTCAAGTTAACTTTAGTAAAAGTGTAAAATTGTTGTTTGATAGCTAGAACACTATCATATAATAGTAATAAAGAAAATGAATGTAATTTATGTAAGAAATTATAAATTAAAATGAATACTAATCCAAATATTCGGATTTTAATAAATGAAGCAATATATTAAGAATATCACTCGTAATTTTGAAAGTTCAGTTTATTTCTAAACTTCTTTATGATAATTGTTCAAAATACGCTATGAGAAATGTCTGAATTTTGTGTCCATAATACTTTGCATTTTTTTTCTTCGGAAGCGTTTAATACAAGACTCGTATAGACATTTATTTTTGAAAACAAATTTCCTAATTCTTGATTTGGTCATTCTATTGCATTTTTAATTAAATTTTAAAGCAGTAAAATTGTTAATGAATCTATAGTCGTCTGAGAGAAATAAAACATTTGATTACGATTAAAAGATGAAATTATATAGTTATAATTAGTTACAATTAGGTTTGCCGAAAAAACATTAAGAAAGGAAGATAAGAGACAATTGGCACGATTGAAGATTTAGCAATTTTGAGCGATAACGCATTGCTCCATTCATTAATAATTACCGATTAAATATTCACTTGCTGTAATTAATACATTACTAAAAGCTCTATATTTTAAAATGACAAAGTGGATTTTTTTGAGTACTGATGCAAATGGAATATAAGTTTTGCTGTAATTAAACTTTCAAAATTTTCTGGAATATACACACAACTATATACCTACGAGGGTCACTCTGAAATTTTTGAGATACAACTAGATTTTTAAAGTTACACATACAAAATTTTAGGGGTGTTCAAAGTAGTCTCCTCCAGCATCAATGCCATCAGCCATTCATTTCTTGGAATAGATGAAAAAAATGCATTTATAGCTACATCAATCTCTTCTTCTGAATGAAGATGATTTCCAAGTAAGTTCTTTTTTAGATTAAAGAATAACCTAAAGTCGCACATAGCTAGGTCAGGTGAATACAGCGGATGTTCGATCACTTTAATTTGTTTTTGCTTAAGAAACTCAACTGTTAATCCAGCTGTATGTGAAGATGCATTGTCATTGTGAAGCCTTAGTCCCCTAACGTTCAGTTCTTGTAGAATTTCTGGAAGACATTTAGTGGTATAACAGTTTGCTGTTACTGTCTTCTGTCCTTCCAACTTGATGGCTTTGACCAATCCCGTACTTCTGAAGAAAACGACATACATCTCTTTTTTCAATACGCGTTGTTTTTCACCATTGTCGGCGTGGGATCATCTTCAAAGACCCATACTTTGCTTTCTTGACGTGTTGGAACGTCAAAAAACGGTACGTACGTTTCATCACCTGTAGCAATTTTAGAAATGATGCGGTAGCTACCATCATTTATCAATTTAAGAGTTTCTTTACTGATTCTGACACGCTGCTCTTTTTGGTGCTCAGTTAGATTATGAGGAACACAATGGCAAACTTTTTTTTCATATGTAATTCTTCATGAATGATTTTTTGTATGGCTGCGGATCCAATGTTAAGTTCCTTCTGTATCATTTGATTGGTACAGCGATTATCATGCATTAACATTTTTCGTAAAACAGACACATTATCTGGGATTACTGCCAACGGTGGCCTTTCAGTGTGTTTTTAATCCTGAAGACAATTGCGACCTCTTCTAAATTCTCTCACGAGCTGGAGATTCATCACCAAATGCTAATTGCAATCGTTGAATGTATTTTTCTTGATTTAATCCTGCTTTAAAATCGTAGGAAATCATAGCGCGAAAATGTTCTCGAGTCAACTCCATTTTCTCTTCTACTTAAAATTTATTCTACGCTAAACAAGTTGAAACAAGTCTGTAAAAAATCGTCTTCTGTGTTAAATACTTTGTATTTTAAAATGAAACAATTTTATTTTGTAAATTTTCGTCTGCGCTTATCTCAAAAATTTCAGGGTAACCCTCGTATATATATATTATATATATATTATATATATATATATATATATACGAGGGTGACCCAGAAATTTTTATATATATTATATATATATATATATATACGAGGGTTACCCTGAAATTTTTGAGATAAGCGCAGACGAAAATTTACAAAATAAAATTGTTTCATTTTAAAATACAAAGTATTTAACACAGAAGACGATTTTTATGTACAGTATTATTAAGTATATAATATGTACAGCATTATTAAGATATAATTAATTTATTCATGTACGCAGCACACACACACACACACACACATATATATATGTGTGTGTGTGTGTGTGCTATACATGAATAAATTATTTATTATATCTTAATAATGCTGTACATATTATATAGCTTAAACTCTATTCTTTTGCTGAATACATGTTAGCATGTTTAAGACAAAGTGATAATTGGTATTGAAAAAATACAACTGCAAATACCAAATTTTATAGGTTTTTTTAATAATTAAAGTTATGAAACTAAAACTTGCTATTATCTCTATCCGAAAATTCAGATACTCAAAGCAGGTTAACTGTTGAACGTTTCGAACCAGTGTTAATCTTCCTGTGAAAGGTATTAAAGATGAAATTTCTGTAGTTCAAGTAGGCCATCACTTTTATAAATTATATACTAGAAGGAATTTCTCATTTCAATGTTTGGAAATATCTTATGAGATTTATAGATTAGAGTATATATCTTCCACATAAGTAGAGACCGTCTAAATATTTTAAAATTGTCGCCCATCATTAAAATCGGTAAATATTTTTTAAAATCATAATTAAAAGGCGGAAAACTCAACAATTTATTTTTGATTGAAATATGTGAGGTGGAATGCAATGATAATGTATTTAGCACTATTCACACTGAAATAATATAAACTAAATTATTTGTTTTGATAAAAAAAAAATTAAGGCAAAATTATAACTCTTTTGGAATTAACCCTTCCAAATTGTTACAGGAAAGTTTCTTGATTACTCTACCATAAGTATATTTGCCGAAATGACAACAGTTACATCTGCTCTTCAGTTCTGCAGTTTGTAGGTTCAATTCCCAAGTCACCCGTGAATGTTTGTTGCGGCTCAGAAACGCATTTAAGCATTAAGCTGCTCATGTGCAAAAATGACCGTTGAGTGACAAAATAAACTAAACCGGATCAAATTAGTCCTTTTGTGAGAAAACAGAGCGGTAAACTAAATTTAAAAAAATATTTTTCTATAATATAATATATATAAAAATATTTCTCTCTCTCTCTTCCCTTATAAAATCAGGTTTAAATTTAATATTTGGAAATAAAAAAAATCTATATATAAAAACAATAACTTCCATCATGGAAGATTATTTTGTCGAAAAGCCAGTAAATTACAAATCTTTTCACAAGTGACTAAATCTTTTGTAAACATTTGTATAATTTTATAGGTATAATTCAACTTACAACAATGAGAGTTTCGGAGAAGAATGTTACTATTTTTTTAATTAATTACATCGTAAGATAAGCAATTTTACAGTCCTCTTAAATCGCATTAATTACAATTTGAATGATGTAGTTAAAATTTCAAAATGAAACATACACTATGTTTTAAACTTTCCAATCCAACATCTTGATTTTTCATTCTATACCATGCAATATTCAATTCCTGACAAACACTCATGGGAAAGCAATACAACTTACATGTTTTAAATTTTTAATACAAACTTTTTTATAAGATTCCAAATTTATTTTTAAATTATTTTAAATATGTATATAATGAACAAAACTGTATTAGATTTTATTTTGAGTAATTACATTACGTTTAAAAAAATCTTACACAATGTTCATACATAGTATTTCATTCCAGACTGAAATTCTAACGAAGTGTAAGTATATTTACTGATTAAACATGTCAGTTTCTAAATAATACTGTGTGCAAATACCGTTCTGATATCTCGCAATAGCAAAGAACTTCACTGTCATTTCATTTAAATTTAATCTTCAACAATGCAAATTTTATTATTTGTTCTTCTCGACTTCGTATGTAAACATAACGGTTCTTTTGACAATTTAAAGAACATTTCTTCACTTTCACTAAGGAAAAAAGTCGATGAAACTTGTTGATTTAAGCCACTGCTTGCAACACCGATGCGAAAAGACCTCAACCCACAATACAATGTCCTGCGACCGTGATTGTAAATCTATTAGTCGAACTTTTACCTATGAGGTCAGGACTGCCCGTGAATAAATTGAATACCATTAACTTGGCATGCGTGCTGATTTAAGAATGTCGAACTTATTTTGCTGTAGTTGACTAAATGAAACAAGAGATTTAAGTTGGTGTCTTCAAATTCTCTTTTTGTATTTGAAAGTAAATTTTAAATACAAAAAAATTGGCAACTTAATCAAGATAATCATTGAAATACACATCGATATACAAGATGTGTATTTCAATGATTAGTCCTAAATTTCTCGAGTCGAGTTAGCACGCGAAATGTTAGCAGTTAAAAAGAAAAAATTTAGTTCGAATCAGGCGTGTATCTTTGTAGTAATTTGGAATCTATTTTAAATTCTGAGGTTTAATTTAAATATTCTTAGAGTGCAAAAATTTACCATAAGTAAAATAATCAAACAAATGAAATCTGGTCTTTAAGAATCCGTGAACTCTATTTACACTTTTGCATGAATGATTGTGTGCAACTTTGAAAATTGTTCCTTCGTGTAAAATGTGACCTTAAAGCGACAAACCACATGCATGGTTTTCAATTTTTCATTTATGTATTTCAAGTTAATATTTCTTACGATTTGATAATCTTATCAGTTCATAATTTTTATTGTGTGGCGTATCGGGCATTAAAAGTCTAGTTGGCAACTAATATATTAATACTTTGATTTTCATTTCAACAGTTCATGAGTTTATAGCCAATTCCCCGCTTTAGATGCTTATATATCTGAATACGTACGACTAATATACGCAAAATTATGGATTTTATTGCATCTGTTGAACTGGATTAATTGCTTATTTATTTGTTAAACGACACACGTGATTTAAAAATGATTTGTATAAAATTACCGTCGTGGTCATGTGTTCAAAGCATCTATGGGTTTTGATGGTAATAGAATTTACGAACTTGATCTAAAAGCCAAAGTTCTAATGTAATTTCCATTTGCTTGTATTAATATCCGGTCAAGCTATTCCATGTATAAAAAGTAAAGTGACAACCAAACCAAAACTTATCTCATTTATAAACAAAGCTAATACTTGTTAAATCCAAGAAAACTTTCCAATTTTTGATCCACTTTTTGAAGTGATATTTGGCGATGTAATCGCCTCAACTACTCTATATATAATTAAGTGCGGATTGATTGGTTTGACGACCTTCGGAACTTGTTATGATATTGTCTCCACCTAACATGAAGTCTTCTAATCTCGTTACAACGCTTAATAAGCAATCTGATGCAGACGCAGAACTTCAGCTCCCGTGCACGAGCCTACAGATAATAGTGTTTACTAAATTTTTTATTTCTATTGCTTGATGCCCGTCACTAGTAATCGCAAATCTGAAGCGTGACGTCAAACACGAGACGTAATTCTGTAAAATGTACTTTTTTTTATGAAATCATTTCATTTTGCTTGCCTATGAAGGTCGGTGGGAAATTTCAAATAGCAACTCTATATTTCCTGGAGAGTGGGGTTACTGGTGTAATCGGGGTCACTGAGTGATTCGGAGTTATAAAGATCTTTAAAGTCTTAGTCACATTTTTGTAGAGTGTGATTATTGTAAGATTTATTTAAGTAAAGAATCATTGTTTCTAGAGCGACCACTTAGTAGGTAGTTGACTGATTAACATGCTGGTTCTGGTTTCCCGTTCCATAACACATGAATTCTAAGTTTGGACATTGAGATAATTTTTAGTTCAGTATCCACTTTAAATTGTAAATCACAGTAGAATAAATCCTTATGTGCAAGAATGTAAGACTCGAACGCCGGGTACTTTATTTTCCCAAAACGATATCCGACCGCTGGTCCAAGATCAAAATTAATTTCATGCTAACAAAATTCTTTTTTGGTTCGTTTAATTTTTCTCTGCATATTTTGATAGGATTGACCTTTTTAAATCCTTTTATTTATGGATTTCTTAAGATTCATGGACTTCTGGACTTTATCTTGCTTGTTTTTAAATAATGAAGAAAAAGATGAAAACAAAAATGTGTTTCATATTTGATACACTGGGAACTTAAAAATAGAGCTTTTAAATTTGTTTATGCTAATAATTTCTCGTTGATATTTTTTAGAAATAATTCATTTTTAATTTTATCTAATTTTATATTTTAATAATAAATTCATCACAATTTTATTTAGTAACTATTTTGTCAATTTTTTCCCGTGTTTGAATATTTCATTGAATTTGTTGAACTTTAAAATATTTCTAGCAATAGAAATAATTTAATTGAATAAATTTAAATATTCAATTTTACGCTAACTTTATTAATAATGTCGTAATAAGTTTTAATATTTTCATTAAAAAATGTAAAATGTCATACACTTGAAATGTTTGTTTCAATTATGTATTAATCGAATAACATTTATAATAATTAAACTGCATTTCTATAATAATTATCCAACGCGTAATTATAGCAATGCAGCTTAATTACGTTGGATAAGTTTAACAATTCAATTGACTATCAGTTATTTTAATTTTGCTTTAGTGTTTACTTGGAAAATATTCAAAAGAATATTTTGTATCAAATAATGTATTTCAGAATTTCATATTTGTGTATGCTGCTAAATTTTCTCATAAGATTCCAATACGGAAACTGCATGTTTAACTTTCCTGTCACATTTTAATGATTCATACAATCGACATATTTTAAATTAGCACTTCAGTTTTCGATTAAAAACCCCTCATTGTTCTTTTATAACTAAAAATTTTTACTTTCTAAAAATTGTACTTTTTCATCTTCATTGTTTTTTTTTTTTTTTTTTTTTTTTTTTTTACTACCTCATTGTTTAAAGATAGAATCTTTGCTAGCAATTGCATCTCGGAATCAACGTAAAAAAAATGCCGATTACGTTAGGTATGATGTGCAAAAAATGGCTGTAGGGGGGAGGCAACTCAAATCAAAAGAACAATTCGAAATAATTTTATTGATTAATATTTCAAAAAACTAGGTTTCATTTAAATTTAGGAAAATGGTAAAAATTAAAATCCAAACATTTTAAGTAATTAATTTGCATTAGGAAATAATTGCTTTTTTTAAATTGTATTTGATTACGGAATACAAAATAATCTTACTTTTATTAGATAAATTATATTAATTAGATTTGAGGAATATTTTTATATTCTATCAAGAACAAAAATTTAAAAACATAATTATTTCAGGTTTTACAATTTTAAAATTTTACGTGTGGTTTTGTATGATTCATTGCAATAAATGTTTTTAAATGAGTAAAAATAAATTGTAGTAAAATGTTTTTCATGTTACTACATTATTCATTTATAATTTTGAATTTTCGATTATTCAGTTAAAAAAATGCGAAAATAACGAGAAAATAATTAAAAAAATCAATTCATTTTAACTTTTAATATTTTTTTATTGTTGCAATAAACTAGTAGTTTGACCTCTATTAGTTTATTCTAGAAATAAATTTTTTGGATCGTCAGAAAAAATTGAGAAAGGCTTCTTAAAAATACTCAAAATTAAATACATCGAAATGTAAAAATTATCGCTGGAAACCGCTTAAGGGCCGCGGATCCTCTAATAAACAATTTGCGGCCCCTCGGGACTCCATTCGAACATCCATTGTTTAATGGAATATTTTTGTCGACAATTTGAATTTTTCACGAGTAAATCGAGAATATAATTAGAAACTTAAAAAATTTTTCTGACCCACTTTTTTTTTAAATGCATCCATTTTATATAGTTGAACACAATCCAAGCAATTCTTAAATTCTAAAATAATAGCGATTCAAATCATTTAATACTCGGGATAGATAAAAAAAAAAAAAGGAAATTGTTTGGAATGTGGCGAACACCCAGGTTGATATTACACCACCTCCACTCATCAAACCTCGCCGAGTTTGTTTGCCACCTGGGGAAGGAAATATGAAAAATTAATATTCGCTGATGCTGAGTAGTAGAAAGAACTCATTTAAATAGGGGCCGCTGACCTTAGTCTTCGCTCAGATTGGAAGTCCCGTTTTTTTAACTACATTCAGCCTTCGTCTGTCTGGCTTCAGGGTTACTTTGGCATCGAATTTGGCGTTCAATTAAATCAGAGGACGAGCTTTCTAAATGCTTTTTTGTCGAATCACTTTCCAAATTTTTATGGTTAGCGAGATGAAATGCCCTGGAGATCGAAATCGCGTTAAATCTGTTATAACGTGAAAGATTTCTCCATTCTTATTTTATATTCGCAACATTTGATTCCCTTACTCAAAGATTTAAAAGAATCCTTGTGAATTTTATTTACATTTGTGTGTGTGTTACAATTCTTTCTCTAATTTAACGAAATGCCCTTAATCCTTTTTTTTTTTTCCTTTAACGTGATAATTTTTAATTTTTCTTAGATTTTGGACAGTAGGTATTTTTCAAAATTTAAAGAATTTGAAGGTTAATTTTTGTGAAATACATTGCTAATTACTTTTTCCAAGGAACCACTTTCTAATTTTTATATTTAGTAATGATCGTAGTCATATAAAATGCTCTAATTCAAAATACTCTTTAGCGTTGGAGTTATAATAAAAAAAGCCATTGTCGTTTAAACAAAAACTTTTTGGACATTCTATTCTTTTAAAGATTAAGAAATATAAGTCATCGTGTGAATTTTACCTCCATTCAGATCTTTCAATCTGGTTCAAAAATTTCGGATACTATGTTTCATTAAATTTCATGTAAACGAAAATTTAACTCACTGAGTTCGCCTTAAAAAGAAATTACGTGTTTTAATGTCAATCACAGAATGTTAATTCAATATTTCATTTTTTAAATTTCTCCGCCTTAGGAACTGAATGATTTGCCTTTAGTTCGTAGGTTCGATTCTCCCTTCTATATTGGCTTGTAATCGATTATAAGTTGATAATCTGAATGAAATGAAAAAGACCCCCTTCACTCGTAGTGTTGGGATCAAGTTTTCGAAGTGGAAAGTTCCATGCTTAATAAAAATTATTTGACTTTTGAAAGCAGTAGAAGAGTATGCAGAAACATAGAGGGACAATCTAGGTTTCTTCCTTTTACATACTACGTCTGTCTCTGAAGGGTACGGCCGAGCTGGTAGCTGAATGGTTAGCGCCCTTGCCTTCAGTTCAACAGTTCGTGGGTTCGAATCCCACCTTGGGCATGGATGTTTGTAGTGGTTTGGAATCCATTTTAAGCCGTAGGTCCCGGTCTAATTAGCCCTCGTGCAAAAAATGACCGTTGAGCGTCAAACAAACAAAACTCTGAAGGGTAAAAACTGAAAAGTTTATTCTAATGAGAGACGGGCTGCCTCAATGTGATAGATATACAAACACCTTTTATAGTAATTTCAAAATATAGGCTACTTATTATATACTCACTCTCTCATACGACTGTTATTTTCTCTGGCCCAGAATTAAACACAAATATAAACTGATCTACTTGTTCTGATACCGCACAATTGATTATAAGTTTTTTTTTTTAAGAGGAAAAGCCCCAAGAATACATATTTACTACAGTTTTATATGCAAAAAAAGCACAATTCAATTTTCCATTTCTAAATGCCGCGATATCAGTTGAATTAGCACCTGACCATTAATTTAACAGTTCATGACTTCTATTCTGATCAAGAATATGAATACTCGTAGTATTTTGGATTCCATTTTAAAGTAGCCTTTTCGCGAGTTGAACGTTACATTACACGAAGAAAAGAGAAACAGTCATATTCAATAGCAGCTGGGATATTATTCATACCCAATCATTTTTATAAAAACATTTTTGTCATTAACTTACGTGGTGAACTTCCTAATCCTCGTGTTTAACGATCTATATTAAAACACAAATTAATTTGTTTTCTATGCTTGACAACGTTAAGGCGCGAAATTTTATGCATATTAACACACATCGTTTTTCACTCAGAAATGGGACACAGTTATTAATTTTTAGATATGAATTATGTAAATATTACTCGACAAATATTTTAATGTTTAAAAAAAAACAATCTCATTAATTTCTATAAAATCTTGAATCCTCTGTCTCTCTCTTAATATAACCTTAATTCTCGGGTTAAAGAACTCGCTACAGTCATCCTATGCACATAAAGTTCTTTTTTTTATACTTGCAAATCACAGAAAACCTCCATCTTCACAAAAATTATTTCAGTAGCTTCAACTACATAGATAGCAGCTACCTGTTGATGTTATCGCTCCTCCTTAAACGTCGGATATGCGACGCATATTTACAACTTCATTTGTTTTTCTTAATTTTAATAGACGCATATTACCATATGACAGATCGTGACGTTGGAATTTTATTTCAGGTGTGATAATATGCCTCGAGTTGTTTTTTTGATTAGTGTAGTCAATTGGCGCCTTTTGTTTTTGATTGCGCTTGCCACATGTTCTCAACTTAATGAGTTAAATGTTTAATTAATCTTTTGCTAAACACAATGAGTCAAGTTGTGTTTGAATTCTTACATTTGTTAAGTTTTCTTTTCTGAATGTTTTAGGGCGTAAATTAGTGTTAAAATTCATTATTATTTAGAAGTAGCAAATTATATTTTACGGGGTTTTGTTTAAATTGTGCCCATGTTTAAATAAGAAACTTTAATATAAAAATTTTAATTTAATATGAAATATATTGAAAGAAAACTCGTGTGTGTGTGTATTTTCTAAAGAGAATGAGGAAATCTTATATTCTGCATGTAAGAAATGTAAGATACCAAGGAAAAAAATCTTATCTAAGAACAGGACTGTATATTATAACTTTTGATTTCCTAAAATCCAATTTATCCAGTTACCTGCAAGAAAAGAGATTTTACTCAACTAATCAAAAAACTCCTCGCTATATTACCAAATGTTAAGTTTCTGTGTAACGTTAAAATGTTACTTACATTTACAGTAACTGGTAGCAATACTTATAAATAACACAGTAGTAATGATTTCAAATGAACTAAACTTAACAATTGCATGGTGCAACAAATATATATGTTTTACTGTTTCTTGTAACAAACTTCTGTTTAAGGAAATTTTTTTAATAAAACATATTTTAAAAACAATATTTTTAATTATTTTCATTACTGCATTGTCTCGTCATTTTTAATAATTGAGATTCTATAGAGTGTTTATAGATAATATATATATTTGCCTAGAAGGTACATAATTTCACTTACCTTGTAGATAGCCTAACAAACGATAACTTTTAGGTTTTTGAATGTTATGAAGTGTTATAGCCTTATAGTATTTCTTCACCTGCATTATACTGCAAATTATTTAATAAATTGTGGAAGCATGCGATTCCATAACATGGACACTTTTCTTTAAATTTCATCTGGCTTTCAAATCAATTCATGGGTTCAATTTTCACCTACGGCGCATTGAGTTGCTGGAATCTTATTCTTTTTCGTTCAGTTCAATTGATTTCGACTTCGAATCCTACTTCGGGCATATGTGTAATGCCTTGATATCCACTTTTTCGTTGCAGCTATCATTAAGAACTGTATTCTCGGCCAATATCCGTTGGCGTTAGTCTCTTTGGCGATTGGAAAAATTTACTATATAGTTACAAACCAAATCTTTCTTGAGTGTTAGTGTTTATAGTAATCTAGAATCCCTTCTTAAAAATTAATTTTAATAGAATCCTTTCTTAAAAATCAATGTGTAAAAAGTGATTATAGAGCAAAAAACAAACTTATATTCCAGCAAATAATTTTATCACTATTTTTCGTGTTAAAATATCTTTGCGCGAGAAGAATATTGGAATAAATATTTACGACTTTTATTTTCACTGGAAAATCGAACGCCTGATTTGAAAAGAAAAAAGGAAGTAAATAGAATTTTTTCCCTTCCCCTGAAAACTGTTTTTGTTGCAAGGACACGTTTGTGTCTGGGTAAACAGAGAACAGGATGAGAACTCCCTGCACCAATGCTGCAGCAATATTTTTTTCCTGATTACGTAGAATAATGGAAATCGCTATTAAATATATTTATATTCCAGATGAAAAATCATTTAAAACAGTGTCGTGAGTGAATGTAAATGTCATTAGATTCATCAATTATTCATTCTATTATTATTCATTAAATTATTTGAATAGCAGTTTTTTTACGATTTTGTTAGGGTAAAATGTGTTTACTTTGTTGAAGGGATGTAGCGTAATCAATTTAGGCTTTTCATATTTACTTCTCAATTTTTTAATAGACAAGCAGTTGAAATAATTATTAAAAATTGGCATTTTGTGCTTTTTAAATATGGGTGAAAAATCTTATGTTTCTTGATGCCATGAAGTTTTAGAATTTTTTGAGCTGTGCTGTGTAAGTCGGTCGACAATTTTTTGCTCATTGTCTTTGAGAAACTTGCAATTTAAAATGGAATCCAAACCACAATAAAAATTCAAACCTGAATTGGGAATCTAACTCACGATTTCGTGAACTAAAGATCAATTCGAAAATGCTTTAGCTCACCTATCTTATCAGTATCAGAATATATATATTTCCACTGCATTAAAGGTCCAATAATCTAATCTTGATTAGAATATCGCTGTTTCAAATATTAGTCCAAATAGATCAATAGTATTGTAAAGTTCAATTTTATTTAAAACTAACACGTTGGTATCTAAATATAGCATACTCTTAAGACATCTACAATTACAATGTATTTACATTGTATTATAAATAAAGCTTTAACCCGGTTAATTCACATAATTATTGAATTCCTGATCGGAATCATTGTATTATTCTTTGCTACTAGTTTTAAAAGCCAGTTCTTTCATTAATCTTCCAAGCGAACAAGCAGTGGATGAAGGCCGCGGTAAAATGCGTAAAGATAATAAATCTTCTCTCTTTCTGACGATATCCTAGGGCAGCGTCATTAAATAGTTAGCCGATATACCTTTCAATCAATGATTTGAGGTCTGTCCCCTCCTCCCTTCCTATTCTTTTCGCACTTTTGTTACTTGCAGTTTTTCCCGTTTTTGTTCCCCGAGGGGACAGCTTGAAAACATTAGATTTCGAGTTCTGATGGAAAACTTCAAATTCCTGAATTTCATTTGCTCTTTTTTTTCTTCACACGTCCAGAAATATCTCGAGGATATTTGCTATTTATGCCGAATGTTTTCAATACGTTTAATTAAGAATTCTAAAATTTTAGTGCCAAACCCGAAAAATATGAGAAATCTCTTGTTATTGAATTTATTTCACTAAAAATTAATAAATGAACAGCAATCGCAAAAATTTTGGTAATCAATTTACTAATGAAAGAGGCTAATATGAATTGCAATTTGAAAAATGATTATTCAGACTTTAAGTACAGCAGCCTGGCCAGATAGTTCACGTTCAAGCCTGAATTCAGCAATTCCTGAATTCTATCTCCATCTGAATCTTTAAACATTTATAGTTGTCCGAAGTCCATATTAACCAGTTTCTTTTTATTTTTCAAACTTCCTTCAAAAAATTACGGTTGGTGGACAGAGAAACCGAATCTAAAATTTATTATACCCAAAACATTTTATAATGCGTTAGAAGAATGATTATCCAGTTAGCTGCTAAATTATATTGCAATGGTTTTCATTTAAACAACTCTTGAGTTCGATTACGCACTTCGGGAAGGCATATGTATTGTAAAATTACGTGAAATTATTCGAAGTTTTGAAAATTTACAAGAAATGCACTCTTATTAATTGTATTGTTAAATACTGTTAATGTGTTTAACGTTAGTAAACTGTCATATTTTTTGTTATTCAATTAATGTAATATTTCTTCTGAAAATCATATCTGCTTGCTAAACATAACGCAGTTTTGAACAAAATTACTCGGCTCTTTCGTTTCTTAATATTTTTAATTATTTCTCAAATTTATAAAAATTTTACTTCATTTTTGTATGCATTATTAGAAACTAAACTGTGTATACAAGTCCTATATAATGATACATCTTGTATAAGGATGCCATGCGAAATAACTAATTCCACGCATTAATAGCACATTTTTAATAATTTGAGATTTTTTAATGATAATTATCCAAATTAAAAATGCAACTTAATTTGTGTGTACAATTACTTTTTAGTTTATTTAACTACTTTATATTTTAGGAAAAATCTTCATTTGTAGTCTTGTTTATGTGATAAACATCGAATTTTCTTCTGCAATTCATTTTTACAAATCAAATTATTGGAAACTTTTGGTATAGTAAGAAATTTTACGTTAGGCTAGTTATTGCGATGCGCTTCCTGCTGCTTAATTGCACTGACCACAGGCGACATACCATTCCCCTCTTCATTTTAAACCAGTTTAAATCACAAGATTGACACCCAACGCGACACCCTTCATTCCGAATTGTATTACGCCTTTTACCGAGAGGGAACACAAAAGCCCACGAAAATATTATCGTGTGTAGTTCCTTTTGGCAATACAATTTCGAGTGGGCCGAGTATAAATCTCGTTACTTTCCGGATGTACTCCTTTCCTCTCTCAGCAAAGTTGGCAGTTGAATGTTTAGCGCTCTGGTCTTCAGTTCGTGGGCTCGAATCCCACCTCGAGATAGTGCTTGTAATGGTTCAGAATCCAGTTTAAAATAAGTCTCAGTCTAATTAGCCCTTTTATATAAAAAAAAAGTAGCCGTTGAGCGGTAAAACTAAATCAACTTTTCCTTTGAAAAATGGTTTAATAAATAATTCAAAACCTAATCAAATTAGAATACTTTACATCTTGTTATGACAAGAAAAAAGGCTATATTCGTGATAGTTACTCTACTACACATGAAGCAACTAAGATATTTATTTTTTATGTGTTTACAAATGAAAAAACGAATATAAAATGACTAATATTGAAAAGTGATGATGTGTGTGAGCATCTTTAATGCAATGTAATTGAATAAGGATTTTAAATGTCTTCAGTACACTTTTATGTATCAAATTAATAACTGAAGGTCCTTGCATCTGCGAATAATTACTCATTGTAATAAAATCCGAAGACTTGTCACAATGTTAGTTAAGCTTTCTATTTTTATGTCCCAGATTTTTTTACAAATGCAGTCGGAATTCAAAACCAACAGCCTTCAAAATTGTTTATTCCCACCGTCGGGGTAAAAAATAGTTTTGATAATTTTGGTGAACCACCCTCTCCTCTAGCCACTGTCAAACGAGGAAGAAAGTGAGTTTTGTCTCGTGTAAAAATGGCGTTTTCCAAATGTCTCAAAGTCTCCGACAAGGGGTCGCCTTAAAAAAGCGCCTCGGTCCGGTTTCGGCCGGATTATTCACTAACGCTGCTGTTTCCCCGTGGCGACCTCTAACCTCAAGCTATCCACAATCGGGCCACGGCCAGAATCGGTGGCAACTCGAGTTGCGAACGATATTTATTCATCGCACGGATCTTCCTTCCACGTTTACCTCTCAATCGTACCTTATTTTTTATCCTTCAATCAGTGCGACGAAGTGTTTGTGCGATTTTAAGGTGCGTTTTGTTTATATATTTCACGCGGTGTGACGTATATCGCTTGAAGTTATAAAATACAAACTATTTGTTTAATTCGTGAAAATTGAATGTTTTTTCTTAAATCGGCTTGTCAGTCAAGTCAATAAATGCGTATTTTGATGAAATTCATTTTATTTATCGTACTTTTATGTACTTTGAGGAAATGTAATCAGGGAAAACTAAATTTCGGAATGTTCTAAGCCTTTTAATACATTGTACTTGTTTTTGTCTCTTTTGCATGGAAATCAAATTCTCGTTCACATCATTGTATTTTTCTTTTTCTATAAATTTTAAAACTTAATTTAAAATAGGAAAAGGTTCAACGCGGCAAGCAGTTTTTATTTTATATTTCATTCGTATAGTATTTATTGAAGTTTCAGTGGCTGCATAAATGATGTTTCGATGTAAAATATTACGCGTTTAATTTTGTATGAATTTTCTTTATTCAGAAATACCTTCAGCTTTTAATTTTACTGAAAGTTAAAGGTGAAGTTTGTATTCGGGTATTGTTTAATGGGGTTCGTAATCAATTCTAAATTATATTGGTCCCCCATTTAAACCTCAGATACATATAAATAACTTCAATGGCTCTAAATCCATTTTATGTAGCAGCCTCTGGTCATATCAGTCCCTATGCACAAATATTGACTGTAGAGTGACAATTTATTCAAGTATTGAACGATGTAGTTTTATTTTACAGATTTGAATTTTCCCAAAATTCTTTCACGAGTACTCTAAAACTCTTCAAATTTTTCATAAGCATTACTCACACTTTAAATGTATAGATGAATGAGAATTTATTAGTTTAAAAAAAAAGCCAAATTATTGTATTTCTTAAATTCAGTGGTTAGTATTAGCCACTTGAAGAGAAAAGCCTCCATTGAAAGCAAATTTTATTGAAACCATTTCTCCTTGATGCAAAACTTTGATCTGTAACTTGAGTTGGTAGACTGGTTATTCTACAATACAGCTCACGTAAATAGTAAGTTTCAAGGGTTAAATGTTTCAATGTGAACAACAGAGCTGTCATTCATTGCACTTTTTATTAATGAATAAAATGATTTATTAGATACATATAAAAAGGATTTAAATTGTATAAATCGTATTTAGAACCGTGACAGAAAGACGAAAGAAATGATATCAATGATTACTTCACGGTTTCCTTGACATATTTAAATTTTTAAATTACTGGAAGCATTTAAAGTAACTGTCGAATAAAATCGAAAAATTTATTATTTTAAATTGCCATTCTTTTAATGATTTATTCACATTTAATTTAGAAAATCAATATATCTGAATTTGTATTAATTTAACTTTGAAAATAAAAGTAAATAACAGCATATTTTAATCAAATTTGAGAAAGTCTGTTTCAGTCTTGTCAATTATTTTCTAAGGTCGAGCTCTAATAGTTAACTAACTCTAGCGCTTAGTCCGAATGTTTTGAGTTTAACTCTCCTAAGTTGGGTATGTATGTTGTAATGATTCGATGTTTAACTTAAAATAATGGATACCGGTCTAATTAGTTTTCATATACAAAATAATTTGATTTGCTGAAGTATAGTAATTTCTTCATATGAGACCTGGTAAAATCAGTGTCTACAATCTAAAATGGATTTTGAATCGCAAGTCATCCACTCCCGAGAATAGAATCGAACTAAAAAGCCAGAACGTTAACCTTTCAGCTGCCAACTTCTAATTTATATGCCGAAAGTAACCAAAGAGCACCAATAAACCATATAGGTTATTAACTCTTGTGAGATTTTTAAAGCTGATGTATATCGACTATAGATTGTGTGTAATGTTTTTAAGTAAAAAAAATTAATAAATAAAGTTGGGAATATATTTAAGAAGAAAGCGGTTTATGAAAGTCACCTCATTAGATTAAGATTGATAATTTCAAGATTGGTTCGTGGTGCTTTCACTTTCAGAAAAAATTTATTAATTCCATTGATCAAAACCCTCCGATTAAAATTTATCTCACAATTTACATAAGAGCTTAATTATAGATTATAAAACGTAATTATTCTAACAGTACTATCAATCGATTAAATAACTTTACTGATTTCATACCTTGACAAAACAACTAGAAAACCAACCGAGATATTTTTGAAATAATAAATCTTGTGATGTACGAGATGACCCTGTTTAATTCTTGAAATCTACTAGCCTATTAAAATTCAAAGCTTACACAATAGTTGGTTTATTTTTATATTTTAATCTATATCATTTTTAAAATGGATTAAAAATTAAAAAAAATTTCCATTTTAAAATACATAGCTTTTAAACTTCCTGAATAAAAGTAGTTGGATATTTATTTCAATATAATAAATAGCAATTATAAATATTATAAAATATTTATTAAAATGAAACAAGCTTTACCACATATTATCTAGTTATTTATTGCGCTATTAAACCAAACTACTCGGTTTAGACAATATTTTACTGAAACATAAAAAAAAATTATAAAAAGATAATTCCAAATAAAACTACTTTTCCGCGAATATTTATCTCTGATGTTAGTTCATTGAACTATATTTAAATAAATGGCAATACGGACCGACTTGTTATACACATCTGATTTATGTTTAAAGAAAACTAGAACTACTGCTACTTATGATTTATTTTAAATGAGTTTCAAAATAAATGTTTTGGTTGTAGTTGCTGATTTTTTCCCCCACTGCAGTTGCGCTTAATGTGCGTTGTGAAGTTAAAACTGTATTTGCAATATGCATATTTGATCCAAGAAAAGTGGTTAAAAAAAAAAAACTGAATGTGACACAGTTGAATCTCATATTACAAAATGCGGGACAAAAGTTCACAATGTCCTAGGACTTTCATTCAAATCGTTTTGTGTCGTAATGATGATAAAAGAAAACATTTCTTTCAGAAAATCTTAATCGTTGTAATCCTTTCCCTTTTTAATTTTAACTGATTCTACTTTTTATGTGTGCTTAAATCACAATGCAGACTAAACAAATATTAAATTGATGCATGCACTTTAATGGTATCAATAGGGAAATACAAGCTTAACACAATTTTGGCAGTTTTTTTACTGCCAAACAATTTATCGCCCAAAACAAAACCTTATTTACAGCCATATTTTTGAAGAATTTCTATATTTGATCGGAAAATATTTTGTCAGATAAAGTCTTATTTCATTAGTATAAAGTTGTTTATTACATATATATCTGTCAAAACATTGTAGTACTGATGGATCCGGATTTAATTATCCATTATCTTTTACATTATTGGCGATAAGAAATGACCATTCTGTATATTTTTATGGCCTACTCCTATGACAAGTGGCGCCTAGGATAGCCGGCCAGTTCTGGTTTCGGCGAGACTTGAATCTTTGACAAAATCTTAAGTGGTTTCGGGTCATTGGGGAACTTCCGTTTTGCCCCTTTGGAGCACTTTTTTTTTTATCATGTTACCATCGATTAAATATCCTTATCCCTTTCCGATTGGTTCGAAATTCGGGAGACACGTGTGAAGAGTTTGTTTCGATTACACGTGACTTTCAGTTGAAATCACTTACGTATGCCTAATATTTGCTTTTTTCATCTTTATTGCAAGGTTGTCATGCGGTCGCAATTAAAAGAAATAATTTTGAAATAAATGTCCGCTGGGCTTTCTTTTTTTTTTTTTTCCGCGATTGAGTTAAGATTTTAAAATAGAATTAGGAATGAAATGAGACGTTTCATCTGTTAACTATTCAAGCAATATTGATTTATGTAATGAAGTTATATTTTTTTAATTCAAATATTATGCATTTAATTTTAGAATTACCAGTTTTATGGTAAGTTAAATTATAACACTAATTTTGGTTGTAGGTAAAACTTCATGCAACTAAAAAAAACTTAAGAATAGATTAAATGCATACATTATATTTTTAACAAGATCATTTTAAGCTCCATCACTGATTTTTTTAAAATGAGTTAAAAAATATAGTAGCAAGAAATATATTGTATTGTTTAAAGCAAAAAAAATATATATATATTCTTGATATTTCAAATGATAAAAAAAAAACTGATTTTGAAAAAAACTTATGTGAAAAATTCTTGTTTCACAACTAAGCCATAATACTAAAATTTACAATCTATGAATTACTTTTCTCAAAAATTGAAATTAGAGTACAAGTTGTAGATTGCGGCATTAAATTGTTTTAATAGCTATCTAAATGCATGGCATTGATAAATAACTGTCCTGATTTGAACTTTCCCTTCCTCTTACGATCGGTGAATTAATTTATGGAAATTAGTTCTTTTCCTTTTCCGCATTGAGCATTTAGTATCTGGCTGTTCGGTTCACTCAATCCATCGCATTAATCACATCGAGTTTGTTGAATTTCATTTTGTTATTGATGTTCTGATTAATTGCTCACAGGTTTATTTTTTATTCTACTGCTTTTATATATAAATTTTGCTGGAGAGCATTTTAAGAGATTTCAATGCCTCTCTATAAACAAGTTTATCATGGTAGTTGAAATTTTTTGTTTTCCTATTTATAATATTATAATTTAAGTGTAAGTGTTAAATGATTAATTATATTATTTTCTACATATTATATATAACATAAGAATTATGTAATACTTTTATGTTATACATAATATGTAGAAACTAATATAATTAATCATTTACCACTTCGATAATGTAATACTTATAAATATTAGAAACTTGAAGATAAAAAGAACAAATTAATTCTGCCTAAAAACTATTTATAAATATGTAATTTTTGCATATACTATTGTAACATTGTACTATGTGACAAATGTTTATAAAATAAAGTATGTTCCCAAATAGAGCTACCTCATTCATTTAAGTCATTTCCTGGGATTTGACTCCTTCCTTTGGTGTAGATGATCAATGCAATTCGGTGTTTTCGAATGTAAAATGTCGCCGTTAAATAAAGCATCAAACCATCAGTTGAAAATTCGTAGTTTCTACATCCCACCTTGGAATATCACTGCAGGTGACAACCCAACGTTATAGTTTTTAGTTAAACACTTCACTAAATAAACTTGATAAATATTTGTAGACGTCTGTGGAATCCACATTAAACAATGTATATCTCAGTTGTGTTATAACTTTCGTGTACAAAAGAGATCTTAGAACAATGGGTAAACCAAATCAAAGTAAAAAAATTAAATGTTAAAAAATATGCAAAAATTTAACTTCAAAATATTTCATTTCAATACAAAAAAAAAAAAAAAAAAACAATCCATGTTATAGTGTGGAATGTGAAATTAACATTTAATATACTTCTTCACGTAAACTTTTACAATGGTGATTATAAATGAAAATCAGGTTTTTGACTTCTGTTGCATTAAAAACAAGAGAATTTATGACAACTGACGATAGATATATAAACTGCTTCACGAGAGACGGCTCCAATAAGCAGATAAGCTGCTCGACAAGATGAGCCATGATGGCAGAAGATTAAATAAAAATTCTCGAAATTTGTTTGAGAAGTGATGAGAATTACTCTAAAAACTGCTAGAAATCTATTTCTTATTCATAGTATGTTAAATAGTGCTAAGCTAGAATTACTGTTTGTTGTACCTGGAGTAAAACGAACAATACGTCGTACTTATGTATGAGATGATCTTTCTAAATCACAAATGTTTCCTAGAAATACTGGATACACAAATAGTTAAAATTGGTCAGATTTTATAAGCCTTCACCAGTTAGTATTGGGCGCATTTTACTAATAAGAATTTAATTGATAACTTTTAATATTTTATAATTAAAAATGTTAATGATAGAATTAGAAAATGATTATTTATAATTCGGTCGTTAATATTAATAACATAAGGTTTAGTATTAGTATCTCTCGTATTTGAATTCAACGATATTTAGTCTTGCAATTTCTTCAATTCTGAAATTAGAAGTGTAGCTTACATATATATTGTATGAATTGCTTAAGTTTGCTTAAAAAGTTAACTCTTGGATAATTGGATCGGAAAAAAATTAAGATTTATATCCCTACAATGATTATTTACTGAGCATAAAGGATTATTTACATACCGGAATATATAATATCTTTCTACCATTTTTTTCTACATATTTTTATTACTTTTAAAATCTAAACGAAACGAACTCCTTTTGTGGTTGAAACACATTAACATAGTCATTAAACTTTTGGAACCATTTTTCAGCAGTTAAATCCTAAAAATGCATTTTCAAATATGTGCGTGGGCTAATTAATCAAATATTTCTCCTTCAAATATCAATTAAAATAAAAACGATATTTTAATTGCTTGAAAGAAAGAAAACAATAGTTCTTATGACATTCACGTTGACATAACCAATTTGAGAAACATCCACTAATCTTCTCTTTTAATTAAATTTTTTTTAAACTTTTTATTGTGAAAAAAGCTATTTTTTAATTTAAACTAAGAAGTGGCAACATATGGTTAGTGCAAAATCCGTGGATTCAGTTTTAATAACTGAACGTAAGATACGTGTTTGAAAAAAATTAAATTAGATTTAAATTTTAAATGTAAAGTACGTATCTAAGTTAGAAAGAGTAATTTTAACTTTCTATTATTATGTGTCACATTTGTGTAAATTTGATTATACTGTCTTTGAACACTCTAGCATTTTTTATTCAAAAGTGAGAGGGTGAGTTCTTGAATAAATTTTTATACATATTTTTATATTCTGCAATTATTTTCAGGTCGTATTACTGTTTTGAAAGTATAAAAAGAAAATAGGATTGTTTTTGTATTTAGTTCTGAAGTCACATTGTGTTTGTTGAAGAAAAAACGTGTTCTGCTTTGCTGGCTCTTCTGAGAAAATTCCGAAACGCAATGTCTTCGTATTCAAATCTCTGTTGCCAATTATCGAATCTTAATATTTGAATACCCACCCATTTGAAGGTCGTGGTAGACAATGACGTCAAAATGACGTAGGGATTGACTGATTGGGGGCAAATCTTCCATTACGTATTCAAGAACGTACTTATTACTATGGGAGTCTTTTACATTTTTGTGGTTAATCGTTGTATTTGAAAAGTATTTGACTATTTACGGCCACACTGGCTAGACGCCGGCCAGGCTTTGTCCTTGATATTTGGATGGACTCAACGCAAGTTGTACCAAAGGCACCAAAGACAATGTCACATTCCTCTTCAGATTACTTAATGAATTGTAAATTACGTTCTTGAATTCTAGGTAATTGGAGTAAAAAAAATTTAATTTTCTTTCCTAGACGTCCGATTTATTTTACAAATGATAAACTGGTTTCACAACGCGATCATCCTTTAAGTCGCATGTAAGCGCTTTGTTTTGGTTTCCTTCAGACGAAATATTCTTTTGATTTATGATAAAAATAACATTTCTTCTAGAGAAATAATTTTTTGTTCAGATGTTATCGATATATTCTTTTGATTGAAAAAAAACCTAATTGGTTTTAAAAGTAGAAAAAATTAATTATTGAAATAATTTATTCCATTTTAGGGGTGACATAAATGGTCTTATAATCACTTTCTCAGAAGCAAAGACTTTATCGCTGTTTGTGTCTTTTTTTGCCACAAATATACCTACAATATACTATATACTTCGTCAGGCAATAGACATGTTTCCGAAACCGAGGTGACAGCCGAATTGTATACATAACTGATTTTTCAGTTTTAATATTGCGCAGTCAATGTGGATCTAATAAAACTTCTCACAAATTTCCTGAATTTTTCTTGTTTGTATTCATAATATCCATGTTTAAGACTTGTTCTTAACAGAAAAGCCCCGATCTAGCTACCGTGCTTGTAACGGAATGGGATGTGCTCTTGTTTTCGGTTTGTTTAACAGCTCGTGAGCTTCAAATTCTATCTTTGATTTGGATGTTTAAAATGGTACGAAATCCACCTTAAACTATAGGTTCCGGTATAATTAGCCCTCGTTGGCAAAAAATGAACATTGATCGACGAAAACTAAACCCAAAAACCTGAAACTAGCTTCTCTGGCCTTCTGTTCAATAGAGTGAAAACCAGCTCGGCTTTGAATGTTTATTTATAGTAGTTTCGGAATCCTCTGTAAATTGTGAATCTTGTTTTAGTCGGTCTCGGGTGCAAAAAATTACAGTTAAGCAAACAAACTTTTCTTGTTCTTGCTATTTGTACTTTCATTAAAGATTAAATTTATTTTATCATTAGTCAAAACTCAAAGTGTTTTTAGACATTTTGAGATTCTTTTTTCTAGTTAATTCGTTGTTTAATTTCATTAAACGAGCATCTTGAAATAAAGTGGATGAAACAACTATTAATCTAAGGGAATTCCCATTTAAATATATATTGAAATTATCATGTTATGCATTAGTGAATGATGAGTTTATGTGGTATCAAAGTTAAAATAATATTCCAACTATTTGCTGTAATTCTGAAGACTTTTATAGATGTTAATGCTCTGGTCTTCTCCAGGTGTGCCTTTACAGTCTGGACCTAGACTTTTGTTCTTTACATTATAGATTCTGCCTCAAACTTTTATTCATAGAACATTTAAATGAAGATAAAATCCTATTATGAATTACAAAGAAATTACTTAAAAAAAAAAAACACCAAAATTACAAAAAATACTTATCTAAAAGTTTGCCCTGAATAATAAATGCGATGTATTTAAAACTAAGAATCTTAGTTTAATAAATAATTTAAACATTCGTAATTCGATAAAAAGTATTAAGAAGATTCATCAAAAATAAAACTGTAATGTGTAAGTGTTGATTAAAGATTCACTAATTTTAAACTTCATTTTTAAAATTAATATTGATGCATTTCTAAACGATACATTGTTAAATATATTAATTATGCATTTAACGTCTTAACACGTTTTCATTTTTAGTAATTTGATATAAACTTCATTAATTTTAATATCATCCATCCCAGTAACTTAACATCAATTCTGAACAATATTTTTTGTTCAGACAAAATACCTTGAATTTTTAGTCATCCTTTACATGAATGATCGACTTTAAACGCATTAAATAATAAATCAGTTATGAGGCACACTCGTCGAAATCAGATTGTAAGCCACTTGAATTACATTGACGAGATAAACTTAATGGCAGTTATCTAATATTCCCGTAACTGATTCTGGTTAAAAAAAAAATCGAATCATTCATTCACCAGATGAAGATACATTTGTTGAAGGATAATTGATTTTCGATTCCTGCGTCTTAACCTGATTCAGTTCAAAAATCTCATACAGATAAAGATAAGATTCCAAATAATATGTAATGTTTTTTTCTTTCATCATTTCCATCCTTCTGTATAGATTCTTTCTTTTTTAGAGCAGTTTTACCGCGTCTCGAAGCGATTTCTTACAACGAGAAGAGGCATTAAAAATAGTTTTTGTTGTGTTTATAACATGTCTCGGCAAATAGCAGCCGCTGATAAAGCAACGAACACCGTACAATAGATTGTCTGACGTAAGTAGAACTTGTAAATGGATTTTCGAGGTCGTTATTCTCAGTAGTGTGAATTGTGTGTGTTCTATAGATTTGGTTTCGGAATGCGCACGCGTGATAAGGGATTGGGAGCAAATTGTAATCTTTATCTATTGTAATTGCATATTATATTTTCTCTCCAAATATATTTAACTTTAAATGACCCCTGAAATACGTGATCAAAGAATGGTATTTTACATATTTCGTTTTCTTAACGTAACTTTTGTGATATTAAAATTAATTTAAAAGGGGCATGCGATTTTTAACCTATATTTAAGAATAATATTTTTAAGATTTTTTCTATTTGTATTCAATTAATTTATGTAATTCAACCTACAATTTTTAATTATCTTAAAATAGTATGCATAATTTTTCTCTTCACTTCAAATAATTACAATGCTTACAGAGAACTTTCAAAAAACATAATTTTAACAAGTTTTGGAAGAAAAAAAAACGCAATTTGAATATTTTTAAATTTTTTTATAAGATAACTATAAAATTAAAGACTAATCAAAACAATTCTTGTAAAAACCGCAACATTATGTTAATATATTTAACTAATGCTCCAGTAACTTGCAAACTAAATGTTACAATATGTTTAAATGTTTCTAAATTGACTAATTTAAATGTATCTTTATTTTAGTAACGCTTTTATCAATAAATTGTTTGTCCATTTCTAGATTGCTTGATTATCGAATAGAATTTGGTTGTATAAATTCATTCTACTAAGGAATTTGATTAAAATTTCTAATGAGAATGTTTCTTTTATTAAAATGTGGACTTATTCTTTTAAACATTTATATGAATTGCAATCGCTTTTGGAGTTCTGTTCAATATAGTACTTATTTATCAAGTTTTTTTTTTAAATTGAACCTATTTTTATAGTTGAAGAATAAGCGTAATTTATGCACTCAAGTTTCACATATATAAATTGAATTTTCATTGTACATTCTTAGTGCTGCATTTAATCGAAACACAAAACTTCAACCGAGTATATTCTTAGAGCATGATTCAATATCACATTTACTCAATTGCTTTCTTTGATTGATGAAATAGATTATTAAGGTTCCATTTTGCAATTTGTTTCTCTTCCCTCTTATGACGCATTGCCACGACATCCGCTTGGAAAAGGGTTGATGAGATGCATCCTACCGTATCTGATCACACACACACTACAGAAAGTTGTAAGACCTTAAGTTGGGACCTTTTAACCTTACCAGTCCATGTGCTCAGAGTGCAAGTGGATATCGCAAAATTATAAATCCATAGGAAGCTGCTGACTGATCGATCGATTTTTCAGCGATCTGATCCATTCCTCGTAAATATTGCAGCGAATGACTGGCAAAAATGTATGGGAAGTTCTTGTTTAGAGAGTTAAAAATAGGTCCTTTGTGAAAAACAATTTAGCCTTTTTTTTATTTTTTCATTTGATTCGCACAATTCGATTCGCGCTGACATTTCTGATTAATTTTTGTACCAAAAGAAAGGGCATGACCAGTTCTTTTCCAAAATAAAACTATTTATAAAGGCGTTTCTTGTATAATCTGTTTCTTGTCAGAGTTTAAAATAATCCATTATTATGCTCTTCTTTGGGCATGCTATAAATTTAGTTTTATTTTTGTTAAAACTTGAATCTAACAATGTTCACGAAAACGCAGCTTATAATTCTATTCGTGTTTTTATTCATGGAAATGTTTTTCTCGACTCTTCTAACACTTGTTCAAATGAAATAGGAACAGGAAATAAATTTTTTTTTATCTAAAATTCTCGTGTATTGTATTGGACAAATAATTTGCAAATCTTGAATTTAATTCAAATTGTCTTTAGAATTCCCTTATTAAGCATGTTGAGAAATTTAACATAGTTTTTCAAAGTTAGACTTAAATTACTTTACAAAACCATTGTGTGTTACCGGAAGTGTACTTCTTAATTTAAAACGTCACCCGTAGATAACAAATGATGTTAATATTTTACAGACTTTGGTAAGAGGTTATTGTGACTACGGTTTCCCATTGAAATAATTAAGACCTATAAAACAATTCCTGTTATACAAAAGATCATGCGTTTTATTGACGAATGCATACCACGTCCTTAGTGAGCTTGTAACGCTTTGTAGATCATTTCTGATAGATGTAAGCAAATGCATACTAATGAATATTTTATAAATATGCTCACATTGTTATTACTTTTGCATGCAGTATGAATAATCATATAAATCTGAAAAAATCAAACACTATCCAAAACTGAAATAAAAAGCTTCTGTGCAAATGATTATGCTTTTCCATATTTGCTTTGCGCAATAACTCTTTTAAAGAAATTAATCTGTTTATAATTATATCTTTGTCTCCAGTGGGATGCAAAAATCAATTTTTGTAAATGCTGAATTTTTCTCAGAATTTTAATCTATTTTGGCTAATTAACGCTGTAATGGTCTCAATGATTGCCACAGTCACTGAATTCTCCTTTTAATTGCACCTGTACATTATTTAGTCTGTCTGGCAACTGAATGGTTAGTGTTTTATTTAAATAATTAATGGGCTCGGTTATCACCTCTGAATGGTTTGCAATTTCGATTGGCAGCACAATTCAAACTAAACAGCTGTCTCTGTGCGGAACAATCTGCCAGTGTGGAAAGTGTTCGCCAAATTAGAGCGATAAATTAATCAACAATTTCCACTTGCAAATTTCGAATGCTTAAAGTGTATTGAGTTAATCCACAACAGATCAATTGATTCATTGCGTTATCCTATTTGTGGTAAAATCATTTGTAGTGGCTTGGATGCCCTTCATAATAAAATTCTGTATATCGTGCATACAAAAACTGCTGTAATGCTATGCACAAAATGAAAGTAAATATGCCCAGCAAAATTAAATACATAAACCAATCATATCTGCTTTTGCTGGTATTAGATTCCAATGGCAAATATGTTCCAAACTTTCGGGAGAAAATTACGATTTAGAAAAACAGTGCTATTTTAAACGGTACTTGTTCAAGATGTTTTTCCCGAAGAAATGAAATCTGGCATTAAAAACAAATCAAAGAATTGCGTGGAAAGCCTCTATAATTACGAAATTAAATATTGCAGTCTGTACTCCTCTTTTACCCTTTTTCCAACAAACTTGCGATGGTGAGCATATTGGGGAAGAAAACACTTACTATGCAATGGATAAAGATTATTTGAATCAAAATTATAAGTGTAAGTGTTATTTAAAAAAAATTACTTCGCGGAATGTTGAAAGGAGAGAAACCGACGTGCTTCTTTACTCCCACTTATTTATGCATCGATGTCAATTTTAAGAAAGAGAAAACTTCATACATCTTCTCTTAAAGCAAGACTTCTGAATCTGATTATCATATGGTTAATTCATTTCATTATACCACAAAAACTTTATAATGCGTTGAAAAAGTAATTATGAATGCCGTAATCACAATCTCGACGTGAAACATGGCCTGCATTTTAAGTTAGCCAAAATCTAATAACTTCGAGTTTTATTCTCCATTCTATGTGAAGCCGTTTCCAATTCAATTTCAGATAATAATTCGGCGGACAAACAAAAGATTTCATTTATACAGATTTATCAAAATAGCTCTAGAAGCATTACCATGAATATTTGCTGTTCCATGTTATTTCTATTTATTTTATAAATAGACTTCAATTCAGCTACACGTATTTCTACATTACTTTCAATTTTTTATACTCTACAAAATTATTTTGAGTGAAATCGTAAAATCAATGCTTAAATGTGCTTCTGTAAAAACTATTTACATTATTCAATTTTCGCTTACAGAACAATTAGAAAAGTTTGCTTTAAAGCCGGAAGACGAATCTGCAGTATGGAACATCATAGAACAACCAGTTGGATTTGTTGTTCTTGGAAGCTGCTGCTGGGCTCGCGCTACTATCATCAACGAGATAATGGGCAGGAAAATTCTGCCCATAGTACCCATTGGAGAAACAGACCACAACTGGAGGATGGTGAGTTTCACTTGATTCTATTTTGTGTTTTCCTTATCAGACTATTTGTACTAGAATTGTCTTTGTTTTAAATGTTCTTCATTGTAAGAGTTTTTGTTGGAAATAAATGCTCTTTGTTCTAGTTACTTTCAATGCTTTTAATGACTATTCACTCCCAGGAAATGAAAATGCCTTTTTTTTTCGTTCAAATGTAGTTGACAACTTTTAACTGTTAAATCTTATTGTTTTAAATTATCATTTTATATAGTAAACACAACATATACCGAAGATACAACTTCCTATTTTGTGTTAATGAATGAAATTTAATATCCAAATGGAAAAAATAATAGGTATTGCAAATGTTTCATTTTAAAATTTTTGATTTTGCATATTGCATGATTAAAAAAAATTCCTTGATTATACATTAACTTATTAATATAACTGGCGACCCGCTTCTGTATAAAAAATGAAATTTAGTAATATGAAAATGTGGAGCTTTAGTTTATACCAAAATCTATATTTACAGGTTAGGTTCAGCTACGGGAAAGTTACCAGAGCGAAGCTTGTACTTCCAAATGGTTATGAAGTCTTGGACCACCTGCAGTTTAATGAAAATCCTCCCCCAGCAACAGTTCCTCTGGCTGATTTGCAGCTTAAAGTAATTGAAATCTCATGATTAATAATTGTTAATTTGTTTTATACAGAAATTTTAAAACCATGCATCTTATATTAGACTTTTCTTTATTCTAGTAAGCACTTTAATGAAGAAATTAGAAATATTATTCATTTTAACTATATTAATCAATTTAATTTGGAATCAGTCTTAATTGTAATACTCAAGAAAGAATATTTTCAGAGCAAAGTGTGCTTTTTATCGATAAAGTATTTTCAATTTACGAAACAATTTTATTCAAGAATAATTAAGTTATTTTTAGTGAATTTCATTGTGAAACAATTATTTTAATCATTTAAAATGAAAATTCCATAATTTTGTAAATGTCTTCTGCCTAAATTGTCTTAATTTAATCTATTTATAGTTATGCTACATAAAGAGTGATTTTATTTATAGTATAATTAAGAATGTAGTATGTAAATTTTATGAAACATGTAATCTTTCTTATTAAATAATAGTTTAATTATTTAATAAGTTAGATATATTTATTAAATAATAGTTAAAATTAATGAAGTCTTAAACCAAACCTGATGGAAGATTTAATAGAAATTTTGATAAAAATTGCAATGATATATATATATATATATATTGAATAAATAGTAATAATATTTATGCTGTAAAAATACTTAAATGACTATAAAGGACAGAAATATAAATCAGTCATTAAAAATTACAAATTGTCTTGATACAAAATTAATTTTAGGAATTACAACTATGCATTAATTTTTTCATTGTATTGCTTTTTCTATATTAGTTAAATTGATAATTTTACTTTAATAATTTTATTTCGATATTAATAGAATACATCAATTTTTTCTGTATTAATAAATTGAAAAACTGTAGAGCACCCTGTACAGTTTAAGTATAATATAAGGACCATATTTAGTATAAGAAATCGAACTACCATCTTGCAATTTTTAACACTAGAAATCTTGTCTTATAACTCACTGCTGTTTCACATTTCATTATATTTTATATCCGGTGCTGTATATTCTAAAGCTAATAGGACTGAGCCAAGAACTTATTGGATATCCTGTATTTTTATTGATTTTATTGTATACCTTTGTTATACTTTATAAAATACTAAGCTAAAAAAACTATTAGGAGGATTAAATTAAGTAAATGCTTATTGAGAGAAAAAAAAGTTATAAAATAGTTGCAAAATAATCTAATTTTCCAGGTGGTTGCTAATCAGGATTCGTCAGAAGACCCCGCGTTAACCGGGGGAAGTCTGGAGATCACACTCCCCCACCCTATGTTGTATGATAACGCCCAGGTGATCGTCGCTCCTGAAAGAAATCCGATAGCTTTCCTGCAGGAGCTGAAGAAATGCCTCAGCGGAATCACGCCAGTTCTCATCTACGTCATCGGAAATAATCTCACTGATCAGGTGCGCCCTCTCTCACTTTATTTATGCATGTATGACGCGCTTGCTCCTTCCCAAACATCTAAACATAAATCTGCTGAATTATTGCTGTGTGCTATTGTAATTGCTCTATAATCAATTCAAATGGAACAAGATAAATTCCTGTTGTAAGAGACGACAGTTAAAATTTTAATGAATAAGAGTGAAACTGATAAACTAATAGTAGGTAATAAAAAGAATACATAAACTCTTTAATATTTTGGAACCAACAACAAAAAGACATTGAAAGGTTTTTGAACATCCCCCGCATGTTGCCATCCTAAAGGACTTCTCAAAAGGGTTCATATTTACGTGACGCAAGAATAGAAACTCAGAAAACTCCCACGCTCACACCCTAACATGTTTGGAAAAAGAAGCGTACCATCAATTCCTCGTTGTTTAACACTGGTTTGCTCAAACCTGACTATGACATAGGGGAATCCATGAAAAAGCCAAAAGTTTGTTTCAAATGAATTATTTTTCATTTAAAAATAAGCAAAGAAGTAATAAAATCTATAATAGTTAATGTTTCACTAGCTAGCAAAATTGACAGTTAATATAAATCATTAAATTTAAAAAAAAAATGAATTCGTAAAGAATGACAACTTAATTTTACAAAATTTAAAACAATAAAAAAATTATATTTATAGCGAAAATAATTTTAACACATTGAATGAACCCATTTTAAACTTTTTATACTACTTCTATTGAACTTCAAAAACTACAAATATGTTAAATTCGCTTTGAAACTTCAAAATTATTTCATACCATGATTCGCTAATATTTTTCTATTCTAGGATTTGTCAGACCTATCAGAGCTGACACAGCTACCCTACAGGTTGCCCATCTTCTTCATATGCGTACGCCATCCTTCCCAGTCAGATCTGACGGAATCCGGCCAACACGCTGGAGCGTCTGCCCCCGCATCCTCCACCAACTCATCTGCCTCATCCACCCCTGCCAACTCTTGTCCTCCTTCACCAACCTCTCCCACGTCGCCACCCCGGAATCTCCCTTATACCTACTCACGACACCCTCTGGAGCAGTTATCCCTGTTGCGCCACTGCAGCGAGGTGCAGAGCGCGGAGCAATTTCCAGTGTCGGACATCTACCATAAGCTGTCAGAGATGGGGTACCTGCCTCCGCCGGGATCCAGGCCTGAGTACAAAGGTTCCCTCGAAGTGGGGAATGAACTAATCGAGGAATTCATCAATTTCAATAGGTAATCAGAACTTTGGTCTCTTGTCTGGCGGATCAAAAATCGCCGAACGCTGAAAAGAAAGTTCTTAAAATTCAAGAACTTTCAACAAATTTGTATAATATTTTTTAGCTATAAAAACTTTTTTTAAGCTTTAATAAATTTATTTCTGAAAAAGTTAATATATATATATATATATATATATATATATATATATATATATATATATATATATATATATATATATATATATATATATTAAACTCTAAAATGAAAGACTTTGTTTTAAAAATTAAAGTGTATCAAATATGAATAAAAACCTTGAATAAACGCACAAATAGAAGTTTTAAAAAAAATTAAATAAAAATTAGAGAACTCACAAGTGCTTAATTTACTAGAATGTCTTCCATTTACTAGAGAATACCGTGGAACATTTCTTTGAGAGAACGTTGGAAAAATTAAACTTGCATAAATAACTCTGAAATAATCCCCATGTGAACTCTGTTTAAAAACTTTTAAATCTAAATTCAATAATGTTTTAGGTAAAACTTAAACGAAGGTATTTTAACTAAACTGAAATTCACATTATATAATATGCAAAAGAATTGTAAATTTTAGTAAAATTTGGTATCGGGTGTCTTTTTTAATTCACTGAAAATTTTATTTAAAATGAATCCAACTTTGAAATTATGTGTCGATTAATATTCCATCTCTCAAAACTTTAATGCCGAGCTGGCACCCAAATGGTTAGCGCTCTTGCCTTCGGTTCAACAGTTCGTGGGTTCGAATCCCACCTTGGGCATGGATGTTTGTAATGGTTCGGAATCCACTTTAAACCGTAGGTCCCGGTCTAATTAGCCCTCGTGTACAAAAAAAAAAAAAAAAAGACCGTTGAGCGACAAACAAACCAAACCTCAAAACTTTAACTTTTAAATTTCAAAAACCTCTTGGAAAAAGATTGCTTCATCTCTTTACGATTTCTTTTTGCCTAAGAGAACTGATTTGACCAGGACCAACTACTTGAAGTAAAATTCCGAGCCGTCTTCAGCACTCGCAATACAGATGAATGTCAAACTACGAACTGTTGAACTGAAAATGTATTATTACGAATAATATTTTCTCGCTTTAACACACTTTAGGGGAAAACCTAAACTACGACTATTGCTAACAAATTTTAATGTCCGATACGTAAGTTGACTTCAGGGAGAAGACTTCATAGATAATATGCTGTATTCACATATCGCAAATGAGGAAACACAGGAAACTCAAGAAGCCAATTCTGACTGAAGCGCAACATCCCTCTTCCATTGTTTGACAATCGCTGGGGATGAACCGGGAATATTTTGCTCCGAAGAGTGTCTTACCTCTGCGCCAGTGAACTTTATATTCTTTGAAAAAGAGAAAGCTATCTCTATTACTGCATATACATATATATCGAATATAAACTAATATGATTCGCGACATGTCTTTGGCGCAGCTTGTCCTTATCTGGACCTTGCGCCAGAAAATCCAACCAACCATCGCGACATGGTCTTTGGAATGAAAAGTGCCCCAGATTCACTACTAACCTTAGTAAAGTAACTAGAAACGGATATAGATTTTTGATGCATATTTTTCAGGTTGAGTTCTAGAGCATTTTCGGAGTTTTTCCTTTACCACAAAGTTGTGAGAGAATTTCTCTGTTCATGAAAAGTTTCTTCGAACATTCACGTTTTTCATGAATAGTTCTTTTGAATTTCAGACCCAGTGAACATTCGAATTATTCATAACGGACTTCGCTTTTTTAATGATCTACTAGGTAATGTTTAGTTGTAGCAAAATATTCAAAAAGAAATATTTTTAACTTTTCATTATTTTATTTAAAATGTTCCTTTTCGTTAAATAAATGTTAATCATTTTATTTCTGTAAATTGCAATACAAATCATGATTACGTGAAATCAATATTTTAAGTTTGTTTCAGAATTAAAAGTTGTGTTTGATTTTCCCCTTCTAATTGATTGATTTCCCCTTCTAATCTATTCTAACAATAAATGAAATATAAGCTGTTTCATTTGCAACACATAAACAAAGGCGGTGTTTGTAAATGTTAAATATAAAAAAAGTCAATTTGAATATTGCTATATTAAATATGAAATTTTTCGAATTATACTGCGCTTTTTATATATTAGTGAAAAAAAAAGCTTTGAACAAAATACTATTATCACGTTTTTCAACTGGAAGACGTTTCTCTCCGGGACAAAAAAAAGAGAATTGCACAAAAAGTTGATTTAGAATCACAAAGGCAATGACTGAGAACAATTGCATTTTGCTTTATAAATAGGTTTGTGAATTCAGTCTATCCGAAATTTGAATCTAAGGATAGTAACAAATATTTGATGCAATAAAAGGAAATAATTTTTTGCACATTAATTTCTTTTCTTAGCAAAATGTAATTTATAGAAACTAATCGAAAACTCGTTAAAAGATATTCGAAACGGCAATGTAATCCGCAGTTTAAATGGATAATAGAGGGCGTTGTAGTTCATGAGTAAATTATCCTACGCAAGTAACTTCATTATTTTAGTTTATGTATGCATATACAGACCAAATTTAACCATGCAAATGTCCTCAATTGTAATTATTTTTTAGTGTTGGATGTGATGTCATAGATATTAAATGAAATGATATACTTGACACAAATAATGGACAAAACTAACTTAACAGCATGATGCACTAATATAACCGAAATGGTAACCAAACGGCCAATGGTATGGTAATTAATTCAAGGGCTGATTTATATCTCTGGCATAGATGTTGGTAATGGCTTAAGATCAAATTCGAATCGCCCGTTATGTGCAAAGAGTCAGCTGTTGAATAATTAACACTCTGACGATCTTCATCAGTTTGTGAGCTGGGTGCCAATTTGACATGGTTATTTGTAGAAGTTTGTAAAGCACTTTAAGAAGTAGAATCGAATCCAGTCGGTCCCTTTTCATAAATAAAACTCAAAAAGCGACGTATAAACCTCAGTACATCAGTCGTAATGTACACAAATAATTCAGAAAAAATAACGTATTATTGAGTATTCTATCCATGCTCATGCCCATTTAATAGACAGTATTAACGAATAGTTTTCTTCCCAGTTTAAAGTTGGTCTTCTACTCAACAATTCGTGAACTGTTACTACCTCCGGTGGGGATGTCTTCAGTGGATGAACTGTAGATCTTCGTCTCGTTAGTCTTCCAAAGCATAAATGATTGTAAATTGACAACTAAGCTATCCGTTTTCTAATTTCGAAATTTTCGTTAAGTACAGCAATAAAAATTTCGCTATGTTAGGTATTTTTATCGACTCCTTTTTTTTTTTTCAGTGGGTGGCTCTAGTTGCAGTTATGAATAAATGCTGACAATTAACAAATTTCTTGTAACTTTTTCTAAGAATTTTTTGTACATTGTTTTACTTATAATTTGTAGAAATTTAGTATTGTACTATATTCATTGCTTTCATATCTTTTTAATTTCGAAATTAAATTTTACTGTTTAAATTTCAGCTTCCTAATGTTTGTGAGCCACGTCCTACAGTCAAGGCTTCTACTTGCTGCAACCTTGCTACAAGACACACACGCTCGCAGCCTTCAGAACTTCATTTTAGCAGCTTTCGATCTCTCCAGAGACCTGGTCATCACCCCAAAAAGAATACAGTACGCGAGAATGAGGGAGGATGCCCTGTACAGGTCCCTCCTCAACCTATCCCACAACAAGCAAAACGAAATTAAAAATATGATAACAAACACTATTTTTGAAATCAGGGACGAGGTCCTAGCGAAAGCAGCGGATTTTACTTTTCGAGGTAAGGCTGAAGTTCGCGCGATTTATTTTCGTTCTTTTTCTCCCAAACCACGTGCGTTTTCGTAACTTCAATTTTTTTTACTCGTTGGATGTAAATAAATTGCGAAATGTTTGAACTAGGAACAATTTCGATTATATAAGGGCTTTTAAAGTTTCCTTGTTAGACTATTTTTTTAAGAGATAAGTTTTCTTTCATAATTCTTATCTGAGAAATGATGGAAAAAAGTATGTTATAAATCATTCTTTTGAAAAACTTTACGTTACACATTCTACAAATACTGCAAGATATTAATATTTAGAATTTAACTTGATATATCGCAATTTTTTTTTCTTTTTTTAAGTAGGTTAAAAATATGATCCAATGGCTTAACTGAAATCTCTATTTAAAATTGTAAATTTATCAGTTTTTGGTCCTTAAAAATTGATGAATACCAAACTGACAAAGTCTTGAGCTGAAAAAAGTCCGAAATTTAAAAACCGCTCAATTTTTTTCATTATATATTGAACTTTAAAATAACCACATTGTTAGATTTAAAGTGATATCATTCATTTAAAATATTCATATTAAATAGAGAAAAAACGTAAAGTTAATAATTTTTCATTCTTACTTCAAATTGAGCTAAAGTAAGAACGAGAATTGTGAATGGTTAGAGCTTTAACCTTTGATTCAACACACAATTCATGCATTCGATTTCCATGTTTAGTTTGGGTGTTAGCAATGGCTCGAATCCATTTCAAACTTTAGGTTTTAATTTAATTAGCTTTCGTGTGCATATAATCACACGGTTAAGTGACAAACCAATCTTACTTCAATACTTTATAAGAAATAACCTTCTGTAGAATCTCTTACTTCATTTGTTCAGTTAACTTGGGCTAACAAAAAATTTGAATATCAACTCTAAAATGTTTTTTAAAACTAAATCAATCTATTTGCATTAAGAAAAAATGCATTTTCATGTAGTAATTTTGATACTAAAAAAACCCAATTTTACATTGTTTGCAATATAAAATTTTTGTAAATATTTGAAATCGGATAAACATCATGGGGGGGGGGCTACATTTTGAACGGATTAAAATCTGGATATGTAACTCTACATTATGGTTAATGTATACATAAATTGATGCAACAAAATTTTATATGTATAAATAAATGCATATTGTTATATATGTGTAATCCTTTATTCGGTAAAAGTTTTATAGATTTATATTAGTTTACGCCGTGTTCCTTAAAAAAGTATCGATATAAATTCTTATCTTTGAAGCTCAATAAAAATATATATTGAAAGAATAATTAAAACCACGGTTGATTTTTTTAAACGATGTGAAATAAGAATATTAGAGGGATAGTTGCAACAATTTATCTCCTTGTTAAAAACAAATTATTTTTATTGCACCTCTAGAGAATGCTTTGTTTCAAAACTGTATAAAGATTCTTTACTTGTTACGAAACGTATTGAACATGTCTAAAACAAATGTAAATCTTTCAGGTGTAATTTCTGATGATTTCTTCGTAGAACCCCTTACTGCCCGCACTGTCCATTTGTGTACATCCGAAATCAGAGATATGGTGATTGATCATGTAAATAAAGCTGTATCTGCTAACTTGGCGACTTCAATAGAATGGTTGCAAGAAAAATTTACTGGTATGCTTATGTTATTAAATTCTTAATTAACTTTCCTTGGAGTCCGTTTTAGCTTTAATAAATTCAAGTGATATGAACCTTATTTTAAAATAAATTTTATAGAAGTTTGTCTTCAATTTTAATTATGGTCTTTTTCGTAACTTTATATGAATCTTCTACGAAGTTTAACGAGATCTGTCTTTTAATTTTAGAAATTAAGGACTGGTAAAAAATAATCAATAAATTTAGAATATATATTTAGTTAAAAAGAAATTTTATTTATCAGATAAATTTTACTTAACCATTAAAACACAAATAGCTTTACTTCCTCCTTCCCTTGAAATCGCAAAAATAGCTTTGAATAAATTACAATCAACCCAATTATAGAAATTGTCTTTTGAAGAAAGATTCGATTTAAATTCATATTTTATATATATATATAATGGTTCTGATTTTCTTTACATTTAAATTATGTTTAAGATATTTAAAGTGTTTTTTTCTATACAAAATGTTTAAATATTTGAATATAAAATAAGAGTTAATAACATTAAACTCTTAAATTTCTAAGTTTCCCTATTAGAAAAATTACGATTACCATCAACGAAGTTTGCCTGCAATATAATCATTAGAGAATTTTCATTAGGGGAAATCTAATCATTTAGAATTTCAATATTTGATGTAAATTTATAGCGATTATAAATTTTCAAAAATTCTTAGTTTGTGATTTTGAGACTTAAGAATCTCGATGTTACTTTTTCAGTAAAACTCAATACTAATAAACTTTAGAAAACATAAGCTATAAAATATCTATCCAAATTCAATTTTATCTCATAAATCTATGATTTGGCGCTTTACTTCTTAGTTCATTAAGGATTTTGCTCCTTCACTTGAAACAATATTTTTTGTCTTTCTCAGCCGAGAAGTTAGCACAACGGTTCAATAGATCGTGGGCTCGAATCAAACCTTGGGCGAGAATGTTTGTAATGGTACGGAATTCACTTTGAGCCGTAAGTCCCGATCTAATTAGCTCTCATGTGCGAAAAATGACCATTGAGCGACAAAAAAACCAAACCATCTTTTTTTCATTCATGGAAGTTTTAAAAAACTTAAGTTTGAAATTTTGGACTTAGATTTATCACGTTATTTACTGGTGGTGTATGTTTTTTCATCTTAGTTTTTAACGAAATCTCACGAATTTTTTAGTTATTTCTTCAAAGGAATTTCGATTTCTTAAACGTGTAGATTTTAGATATGCTTAATTTTAATACTTTCATTATTCATTCTTTAAATATTTTTATTTTATTTTCAATATTTTTATTAATATCATAAACTTTTTTAATCATGAAATGTGCTTAGAATATATTAAAAAAATCCCTTTTGGTAGCGTTATATTAAACACAAAAAATCATTTTTAAATTTTTATAAACACCGCACTGTATCTTCTTATATATTGAAATTAAAGTACATTTTTTTATTAAAAATAATAAATGCCTTGCTTATAGATCTAGACTTTAGTGAAATAATCTGTAATTAAATCTGTAAAAAGTGAATATATCGTAAATATTTGTAGAAGTAGGGGTAGTATTTTTAACTTATGCAAAAGAGAAACACATTTTCTTACATACTTTATTCTTCATATTCTTACCTATTATTGAAGAAAGTATTTCAGGCTTATTTATTATCAGTATTTCAGGCATACAAGTTTTCTGTGGTTCCCCCCCCCCAAAAGAACTTTTGAATTCTTATTTCTAAAAAATAAGAAAAAAATATAAAAAACTATGCTCGTAATTTTTAAGTCGTGTTTAAGCAAAATCAAGTTTGCAATATAGCTCTTTGATTTATTTTCATTTATAAACATGCAATCTGAAAAATACTGAACTAGCGTTTCAAAGGATTGAGAATTCACATTGAGTAATATCAAATTCTGTTTAGATCTGAATATAATTATTAAATGAAACGTCACATGAAAAAATTGTATTTCAAATCAAAATTAAAATAAATCACTTCTCTATTCAAAATGCACTTCAACTTCCCTAATTGATATAATTTTCTTTAGCTAGTCACTTCGCATTTGTATTCATGGTTGTATTTTCAGGTACACTCGAACGGTGCCTTCTTAGTTTAGAACAAGTAGCTTCAGACAAAGATGAAAATAATAAACAAGCAAGTGCTGCACTACGTCACATACTCACGGCAGCATATCAGGTAAGTCAGTAAAAGGATTATCTGCTCTGCTTATTCATTTCGCCATAAAAAATTTTTTCTAATCCTGGCGTGAAAAAAAAATTGATTCCAATAATATTTTCCACCACAAATGTCGTAGTTTTTTAAAAGGGAGGCTTAAAACAATTTTTTTGACTAACTTTACAAAATAACTTATTAGACGAGGAAATCTTATGCAGTTATTTCTTAGCGGTAAGAAAACATGCTTTGCCATTGGTAAAATTGTAACGCGTTAACATTCTTAATTTGTATTTTCATCAAGATTTCTATCAATATTACTGTTTTCAAATTTACTTTTCGTACTTTCAGCCTCAGTCTGTTCTCTTCTCCGAAAAAGAAACATCTAAGGTCTCCTAATTTTCACTGAATATTTGAATTTCCTTTTTTGGACATTCCAAAAAATTACTATAAATTAAAATTCAAAACCTTTTAAACTTTAAAGGCATGAAAATTTAGAAAAAAGTGCATCATTGTAGGCTAGGAAATAACGATTTTTCATTAAATTTTAATTTAGTTTTAGCTTTAAAATTTTGCACACTCCATGTGTTTTTCTGAGTAATGTTTTGTACAAGTAATCTTGTTAAAGTTTATCAATTTAAATAAATTTCATGTATCGTTACAGGTTGAAGTGTCTTTCAGAAACAGTGCTTCCATTTTTTGGTTCTTTATGCAAAAAATGCAACAAGTAAGCGAAATTTTTTTATTTATGAAATAATATTTTTCCATAAAAAACGTAACATTCTTAAAAATAAATCAGAATTCGTAGCATATCGTGCTTAGATTAATTTCATTAGATCCATTTAATATCGAGCAGTAGCTGAATGGTTAGCTTCCTAAACTTCAGTTCATTAGTTAGGATCGATTCTCACCTTGGGGAGAATCCATTGACTTTGAATCTACTTTTAAATAGTAAATCTTCTAATTGGCTCATGCGAGTTATTTGCCGAATTTATAGCATGCTGGCTTTCGGTTCAATACTTCATGAGTTCAACTTCCATCTCAGGCCAAAATATTTATAGAAATTCTGAATCTACTTATTTCGCTCTAATTATTCAAGATTAAAAATTTACATTTGAACGGCAAATCAAATAATTAGCTTATATGTGCAAAATATAACCAGAACAAGCCAAATCTACATTACTATTGATTTAAAACAAGTATGCAGTTTTATCTGAATTATTTACTACAAAGTTTAATTTTGTTGTAGTGCAAGATTTTACACCTTTTTATGATCTCTAATATAAACAATAATTTTGATAGCTTTTTAATGCTTTTATATATTACTATAATTTAGTCTTTCAAAGGCCAAAACAGTTCTTTTTTATTAAATTTTAAAGAATTTATTTTTCATAGTATGATTACTTTATTGCATAACTTACATTTAAAAAAATTACTATATACTTTTCTAATCAAATTAATAAATCAAAAATTTTTTTAAATCAATGTATAAAGATTCGATTATCTCAATTTCTGTTTTATGACGTTAACCGCTTTCACCTATGAACATTCATACCGATTACTATTAAAAATGGTCTCAATTATTAATATCTTTAATTCGGGTGAATTTTTTAAAGAATATACAATTATACGCTTTACATAAAGCGAATGGCAACGAATTTGATAACTGTCAGTCAAAATTTCGTACAGTTTTATCTGCTTCAATCGTGTCGTTGAACTTCAAACTTGATTTTAAAAGAACCTTAATGCGTTGAAAATGAGTCTGTCAATCTAGATTTTATAGTATTCCATTGGCCAATCGCATCACATCATTGGTAATTTGCGTTTAACTGCTTTTTCAACAAGTGACCTACCAAGCTGACAGTTGAATGGTTAGCTCTCTGGTTCCTTGTTCAACGACTTGTGGATTCAACCCCAGCAGTGGATGTTTTAATATTACAGAATTTATACTTAAGCTATCGATTTACCGTCATGACTAGACTTTGCGGAAAGTGAACATAAGATACATTTTCTTGACTATTTATCAAAGGATCCCCTTTCTAATTGGACGGTTGTAATTTTACATCTTTAACTTTCTATTGAAAAGTTAGTGGTAACGATTTCCACTTTTTTTATGCAAATATTTATAGTGGTTTGCAATCTATTTTAACTATGCTATGTATACAAAAAATAATAAACATAGAATTGATAAGCCAAATATTTTAGATAATAAACTGAATTATTGGCTTTTAAACAATTGATTAGAATACATAAATGATTAATAATAAAAATGGAAACCAAACTTCAGAGCTTTGAAAAAAGTTAATCTTTCAAAACTTTATATTTCAAACAATATTAAAGTCTACTTTGTGTGCTCCAGCTTGCAGAAGTTCTTCCTTGGAAATTGCCTACTGCCATCGATTCTCAGTGGAAAAAAGAAGTGGCTCTCAAAATGTTAGCCAGCTTAAATGAATCTCACCTGGCTCGTTCTATCTGTCACCAGTTGCAGCAGAAAGTGAAATCATCCCATGAAAGATTCGTAGCTTCTCTGTCGCAGTTGGAAGAAAGGCATCTAGACAGATTAGAACAAGGAGAAACAGAACGAAGGAATGTAAGTACTTCTCATTTCTTTCATGATAGAAATATTGAAAGACCTAAAAGTTGGAAACAAAATTTTGTGAACTAAAGCACATATTGAAAGGTATTAGTATTTAGGCAATGTACTTTAGTTAATTATCGGGAGACTGCTTAAAAAATTTTACCGTAGTGGTAAACTTAGTTGATGTCTTAATATAACTAGTCTAAATAAACTGATTCTAATTACTTTTCTCTATTATAATATCAAGATTTGTATTCCAAATACTTTGTATAGCAAGCAGCTGAATGGTTACCAGCTTGGACTTTGATTCAACAGTTGGTCAGTTCTACACCCTCTTCAGATATTTATGGGTAATTTAATAAAGACTTGGGAGACCCAATTATATAGTTGTAATTCGCATAAAAGGGTCATTGAGCAATACTGAGATCCGATCAGCTGAGCCGGCTATTGAATTGTTGATTCTCCCATAACATATGTATTAGATTCCTATCTCAATTTTTGTAATTGTTTATATCTCTTTATGCTGTAGATCTATGTCAAATATACTCTTGTGTTCAAAAAAATTTTTTTAATTTTTTTTATGAATGTAAATTTGACAAAACCATCAAATAAACTCATTGGTTGTTAATCGAACTCTGAGGGCTGAAGGATTATCAATCATGCATTCGGCTCATCAATTCATTAGTTCAATAATTACTTAGAGCGTTGACTGTTATGGTGGCCCACTTTAAATTGTAGATCTTAAATTTACTTTTCGTATGCTAATAAACGACAGGCAAACGAATCCCCGATTTTTATTTTACTCTTAATACATCTGCTATATTAGCTGCTAGAAACTGTTAATTGTTCTTTAATTATAATTTCGAATACATTGTTTATTATAATTATGATAATCAATTCAGAGTAAACAAAATAGTGATTTTTTTAATTAGGTTCGTTGCTTATATGCTCCTCAAATTGCGAAATTATCTCTCGAAAGTTCATCATTGAAAGACATGATTCAATATGGTAAGTGCTCTGAATATCATATTCTGCTAGGGTAATTAATGTCATCGTAAATGTTTTTGAACACTAAATTTATATATCCATGCAATCTTAGGTATGCCTCCTCTTGGCCAGGAACTGGGAAGAGGGCATTTTGGAATCGTTTACTCTTGCAAATCCTGGGGTGGTCAAAGTGGCCTGGCAGTCAAAAGCGTATCTTTGCCAACAGATAAGCATTGGTACAGCTTAGCTATGGAATTCTTCTACCACAAGTAAGTACAGAAACTATTCTGAAATATTCTATATTGTATATTTTGGTATAATTAAGCTATTTATGCAGAAGTGCATATTCAAAGGTAAATGTGACATACCTTAGAACGACAAGAATGCTATTAATTGCGGGCGATAATCGAACATCTTGAATATAAAAATAGTCCTTAAATATTATAAATGAAAATATTGTAATTGTGTTAGACATGGAGAAGTACTTGTTATATCAAATCTGATATCTTGTAATTTCTAAGAATAAAATTTCTAAAAGTTTGTACAAATATCAAATCGTAATCTTTTTTTTTGTGAAAATGATAAGAAATTTTCCTAATTATGAAAACATTCTACCAAGCAATTAACTAGAAGATTTATACTGTGTTCACACGGGCATCATAAAGTAATTCAATTTATTCTGAACACTAGTTTCAGTTCTGGTCTTCGATTTGTTAATTTGAGATTTTCCACCACACACGTGATTCTTATATTCAGAATCTAATTAAAATTGTATGTCAAATTATCTCTCTCGTGTTAAAATTTTTTTTAACGTGACTAACAAATTAAATAGTAAATTCATTTGTTTTCTATACATTTTGTGTTATAGTTTCTAAAATAAAAAAATTAAATGAAGTTTATTTCAATGAATAATTTAAATTTTAAACGCGAGAAAGAGAGGAGGGGACGGCAGATTTATGTTCTATCGACATTGTTATGACTATCAAATATAGTTAAATTTAATTGAAATATAGTAACAAAAATTTTCATGCTTGTGAAATTTTTATTCAATTTATATATTAAATTTCATTCTAGAAGTAATGCAATATAAAAAAAAATTTTGCATTTAAATCTAATTTCACCGCTAATTGTATACAATTAAAATAATAAAAGTTTAAAGACTTCACTGATGGTATGAGTAAAGTTCACTGATATTATGTTATGAGTGAAATTATAACCCAATAAACTTAGAGTCTTATTATTTTTTCAATTAAAATATCTTATGTTGGATATTAAACTAACTTTATTTCTAAGGCATCTTGAACATTTGAAAATTTAATGAAAGCTTATAGAGCTAAGCAGGTATTAGGGAATGGATTGCCATATCTTAACAAAGATAGCTAAAATATTATAAGAACGTTTCTTGAGCCATCCAGATTGTCTGTCATTTACTTCAAATATTGTTCTCAAATGGAGTTTATAATAGTTTTTAGCTGAATGATTAGAGTTATGGCCAATACTTGGTTTTTTTCACCATGGACGTAGATATTTGTAATTGTTCGAAATTTTTTAAACCAATAAAAACAAATGACTTTTAAGTCGCTTATAAATGTTTACCAAATTGATTTTTTTAGTTTAAATAATTTTACGCGATATATTTTTTAAAAACTTAACTTTCTTCAAGATTGTTTATTTTTTGCCTGTATTCATAATGTGTGTGTTCAAAGCTTGTTCTTAACACAAGCGCCGAACGGTTAGCACTCTGGCTTCGATTTAACAGTTCACACGTTTGAAACAACTCTGGACTAAATGTTTGTACTATTTCAGAATCCACTGTACGACCCAGTCAAATTAGTCGTAATCTTCAAGAAGATGTCCGTTGAGTAGCAAACAAACCAACTTGATTGGAGAATATTTTGAAATAGTTGCAATTATAGTGGAATAGGTTTAATCTTATAAAAGACGTTTAATAAAATCAATGCTTTCTATTTTAGTTTCGTCTTCAAACATGACATTTGTACATTTAAATTGTTCTAAAGCTTGCACAAGTATTTTTAGATAGAAAATCAGAAATTTCGTTATTAATTTATAAAGTGTGCAGTGTAAAGCTATGTGTAAACTACCATATCAGATAAAAAGGCAATCAAAAATCAGCTGGAAGCTATGGACAATTTTTACAAATGTTTCTTTTGCAGTTTTGTAGAAAAAACACTGATTTTACAAACTATTTCTCCTGATAAATTTGTAATTATGAGTTTGTTTAATCTTAGAAATACAGAAATTTCAATAGAAATAGTCCAACAGTGTTTAAATCGAGTGACTTTAGTTATCACTTCTGACCCCAAAAGCTGGAAATTATATAATCAAGAAATGAAACATGTAATTGTTTCGGAATTCGAAGAAGCTATGTATGCTAATTACTATTCTAATCCATAACTGTGTTTACTTTAATCATCAATAAAAAATGTACAAATTTTAACTACTAACGAGTTTTTGTTATTTAAATTACTTACATGAATTTAAGACACCTTTTACTTAAAACCTGAATTTCAACCTAACTGCACGAATAACAAAAATTACGTGAACCAGTTAGTTTCTTTGATAATAAGTTCATTTTTATTGGTTAACCAATTTATCTTTTCGATATCAAACTGCTCCGATGCTCTTTGGCATGCAAATAGGTAAGATATATATATCTATCGCAGTTTCCCATAATCCTGGAAAACTAAAATTTGTTTTCTTGAATGCAGGTTGTCCCAAATGTCTTCGCTGAAAGCTGGGGAAGAACAGCATTATTACCTACTTATAATATGAATATACGTGAGTAAATATTTCGATATTAGTGTCCCTAATTTCTTGTGTGTGTTATCGCCAATTTAACGGCAAAATCTGTCTTCCTCGTCAGTGATAGGCTTTGGGACACTTCACCATCTGTTACAATTACTGTGCTAACATATTCTTTTTTTTTTTCAATGTAGGAATACCCCAGAGCATCCCCGAATCGTCCGACTTTGTGGAACTGTGATAGATTACAAACACGATCGCCGTCCAACAGTCCTCCTGATCATGGAGAGGTTGAGCAGAGACTTGTACTCTGCTCTGTGGAACGGCATCCCCTGGCTACAGAGATTGCAGGTAAGGATGACTCTTCGAAATCTTTCCTGGTAATGAATCGATGATATTAGTATTAGAATCCAATGACTTGGGTAGAGCTTTGCTAACTGATTTAATGTTACAGGTCGCTATAGATGTCATACAAGGCATTCGTTATCTCCATAGTCAAGGCTTGGTGCACAGAGATATTAAACTGCACAATGTCTTGGTAAGTGGAAGTATCTTGAACTTATCAATGCATTTGTAGTAAGTAAATTATAAAAATCAGAGTAATAAAAAGAACTTGGAGATATACTTTGAAAAATTATTAGTATTTCCGAAAATACTTGAAAATTTTCTTTTATAATATAGTATTACCATATTATCAAAAGTACATCCTGTTCTTTCGAACAGAAAAGTTATTTTAATTTCAAATTAATGTTTTATTTAGGAAAGTACGATTTTATTTCAAAACACAATGGCTAAACTAGCAGCTGAAAGGTTGCTGAAAGCAATCATTTCAACTTCCAATCAATTTGTTCTTCAGCAGTTATTGAGTTTGATTTGCAATTTCAGCTTTAGCAAAATTGATTTCGTAACAAATATTTGTTTTGATAATGTTAGAATCTGTTATATTTTTTAAGATTCATGCGTGATTTTTTTAGTTTGGCTTTGATATCACATACTATAAGAACTGTATTTTGAATGGCTTATTTATTTTTCAGCTTGACAAAGAAAACAGAGCCAAACTTTCAGATCTAGGATTCTGCAAAGTGGAGGTGATGATGTCTGGGAGCGTAGTAGGAACTCCCATACACATGGCACCAGAACTCTTAACTGGCCATTATGACAACAGCGTCGACATCTATGCATTTGGTGTTCTTTTCTGGTACCTGTGTTCAGGCCAACCTCGCCTGCCTTATGTTTATGAGCAGTGTTCACACAAAGAGGACCTGTTTGCTTTGATAAAAAGAGGTTAGTTTGACTTTACTTTCTGACTCACCAAGATGGAAAATTTTTCTATGAGAAAATGGTTAGAGCGATGTAAACATTTTTGTAGAATGATTTGTAAAAAGGACTTTATTTCAAGCGTAAAATTTACTAAATGCAACTTTAATTTCATAGATTAAATTGTCTTATAAATATAGTTAATTTTAATATATGCTAACCAAATCCTACGAATTATGTGTATCCTGTATTTATGGTTATCTAAGTGTTAGTAAAATTTCCATTTTTTCTATCTAATTTTCAAAGTGTAGGCAACTTATTTAAACAGTTTTAAAAATGGATCAAATTTTGGGATAAGAAAACCATAAGAGAATACATTGATTATTTTTATGAGTATTAAGAATTTGTTTTTTATTCAGCAAAATATTAAAAATTAAAATTTGTTTTAACACTCTAATACTCGAAACATGTTTAACAGTTTGTTGATATCTGAATATTTTTATAATTGAAGCTTTTTGTGTAAGGTTAATGGTAACAAATGTTATGCTTATCTTATCTTGTTCTTATAAGTAAACTAAGAATTTTCGATCAAGATTCGTAGTAGATTTCTATTATATTTTTTATTCAAATTTAGAAATTTTAAATTTTCAGCGCTTTGTAGAATAAAGTTGCATTTTTTTAAATGTATTACAGTGAGCATTAGATAATTACTAAAACACTATTATTGTTTCAATTTAAATTCATAATATAGTTATATTTTTATTTTTCCTTTTTTAATCTTTGATAACTCAACTTCAAAGAGCTGTATGCAAGAAAATTGCTGAAAGCTTAGTTACACAGTAAATTGAGATGTGAAAATACAGGGGTTTATATAAATAGATGCTTCAAAAATTTCTTGTAAAAGTTAATCCTTAAAAATCAAGATTTCTAAAGACTACTTTTTCTCAAAGTAAACGGTTAATAAATTCGCAAACATAAATTTATACTGTATTTTTTTTTTTATTTCTGTATTCCTGTTTTAATTCCTCACACTCGTAACGCATTTTTATTTGTATTTATAAGCTGTTTCCATAACTCAGTTTAAGACTGGTTTCTGTGAAAAAAATCGTGTGTGTATTTAAGAAAAAAGTTTAGGACGAATTGAAAGGAAAATTCGAAGTGGATGATTCAAAATTTATAATTTGAATGGTATGTCATCGTCCTGAATAATTTTTAATTTAGAAAAAATTAAACTGCTCAGAAAAAAACATGAAAAACGTCGCCAAAATAGATGATTAATTACATTACTTACGCCAATTTTTGTGTTGATTTCTTACTACACCATGATTATTATTTCCTATTATGTTTTATAATTTTAAGGGTTAAGGGATTATGATTTTAACTGTCATAATGGTAATCATAAGAAACTTGATATTGGTGATAAATTAGTTAATTTCTTTTAGGAATGAGACCAGAGAGGCTGCCTTATTTTGATGAAGACTGCTGGGAATTGATGAGTGAGTGTTGGCATGGTGATCCCACGAAACGCCCATTACCTGGTGAAGTTGAGCGTAGATTAGAAGAAATACAAACTAAATTCACTGTCCAAAAACGATTCGTAAAATCAGAACTTAGTTGCAACGAAATGACCATGTCTCATGGTTCGGACTGCTGGTCAACTTACGGAACATCCTCTAGATCTTACACAGTTGTCAGTGAATCATTCGCAGGTTGAAAGTGACACGCATTTGAATTCTTGACTTACGATTCTACTATGTTGCCAAGGGTTTTCGCAAGAATGCAAAGATTGTTCAAAATTCTTACATTAGAAGATTAAAAAACTCAACATTCCTTTCTGGAAAACAGAATTACTTATCTAGAATCAGCAAGGTAGAATGACGATGTCCACAGCCATTTGCGTGCATTTTGTAGATTCATTTCGCCATCGAAGGCATGTGATGAAAAAAAAATGAGCTATTTTACATCTTTTCTGCTGTTTTAAAGCAAATACTGTCAGAGAAACTAAATGTTTTCAGTATTACTTAGAATTTGAGTTCGATGTTTTTTTCGCAGTACGCTGAATATCTTACTACTTGTGCTTGTGTTCATTTTTGATATGCCGATTGCCAAAGTTTATATCGTGTTCATATTCATGTAAACGGTTCATAAGTCATTCTAATAATACTTGTAACTTTTGAACAGTATTTTTAATAGTTCCGTAGTTAAAATGTTTTCCTTTTAATTGCTTCTGTGCAGTCTTCATCAACGAATTGTTGCTTTCTTAAACGTTCTTTTAATCTACTGTATAACATTTTAGCTTTTTTGAATTTAGAAACATTGAATTTATAGTTCAGTACAGTGTATAGTAATCAATTATGTTTTTGCTTCTATATTTTAGAAGTAAACTTGTGTAATTTTTGATATAATCATAAGTTTTTAATTATGACAAACGAGCTTTTAATAATTCTGATAACTGAAATTTTTTATGACAGAAAAAAAATATATGCTTTTATATCTCAATCAAATTAGTAGCCTGCGTTCAAAGTTGCAAAGTTAGTGCTCCACGCACATCCCAGCTTCATACATTATTCTATATTCATACATTCGATGTAATTTTTAATTTTTTTTTATATTCTAAACATTATTTAACTTCATATTTCGATGTACTTATCTGGTCACAACTGCAGCTTAAAAAAATAAATCATTTGATGGTAATTTTAACAAATTTGAATTTGAGAGATAAAAGCAGGAAATTTTTTTTTCAATTATAAGCTTAGATTTATTTAGATTTTTAAAGAATCTTTTTATAAAAAAAAAAAAATCTCCAATTTTACTTAAATAATGGACTCAATATTTAAATTTCGTGAAAATTTTTATACCCGAAATTGTTTTTACTTTTTGTTATAAAATATTTTTAAAAGAATATTTTGCAATGATATATAAATATTGAAATGCAAAATGTGTTACTTTAAATTTTCTCAATTTTTCAAATGTATGTTCCCCATCAATGGTTATTACGCTTAGTGTTGAGTATATATGTTGGTGAATTTTTTATACATGTGATGAATTTTATGAATGAATATTGAGAGAGAGAATGAAATGCCTGTTGAATTAATATTTGTACTATTTTTCTGGAGTCTTGTATGTAAATGATTGTTAGGATTTATGAATATATTACTATGTCTTGTATTGTACAAATATGCATGAATTTTGTAAAAAGAAACACTTTACTGCTGGGCAGAATCTCGTGTTTTATATTTTAATAAACATTTTTTTTTTTCATTCTAGTAATGTTTGATTTTTTTTTAAATTGAAAACATAAATATGCATACGTTGTTCATTTACTGTATATAAAGTAGCTATAATGGAGAGATAGAATTCGGGTATTATTAAAAAGTAGCTATTATGGCAACATTTACAGCGTTTTGAAGTGGTTAAGTTCACTTTTTATTCAAGATTAAAAATAAGTTTTATTTTATATACTTCACAAAGAACATGTTTGTAAACAAAACTTAAAAATGCAAAATTCTAGTTTAATATAAATTTGTATTTTAACACACGCAATTGTACAAAAGTTAGATGACAGATTAATGCTCAGTTTTCAATTTAAAAGTTCGTGTTTAATTAGCAGATCGGGCATGGATATATATAGTGGTTCAAAACTCAATTTAACCCATCAGGTAGAAACATTTGTTTCAGAATTTTCAAAAATTCAAGTATATTTCGAATAGGAAAATCAGACCTTGTTATTTGCAGTTGTAAAAAATCAATAGATTTTGATTATAATATATATATTTGCAACGCATTCTGATTGACATTCTGCGATTCTAATTTTGCTCAGATTTTTAAAAATTTATTATTTTAAGCACTTTAACAATGAATTTGTTTTGTTTTTTTTTTTTTTGCAGAAATAAAAATCCAGCAAGTTCAGGTTTTTTTTTTTTTTTTTTTTTTTTTTTGCAAAAATAAAAATACAGCAAATTCAGTTTTTTTTTTTTTTCAGAAATAAAAATCTAGCAAGTTCAGATTTTTTTTTTTTTTTGTACGAAACAAGCTTTGGTGGATATTCATATTTAATGTATATAAAATATATATCATACACAGTACTAATATGCACTTTATGATAAATATTTCATTCAAAACTTTTCATGAATTAATCCAAATGCAAATAACTTGAATTTATGTTTAAAAATTTTATCGATAACGAATCGTTATTTACAGCATGTGTAAAAAAAAAAAAAAAAAAAAAAAAAAAAAACCGTACTGCTTTTACAGTAAACGGTACACATTTCGCAAATTAGCATTTTTAACATTATAAAATTAATATTTTCTCTCTAATTAACAAATAAATTGGCCTTGTCTGCGATATTAAAAATGCATTCTGATAGGAATTATATAATCCATTTTATACTGGAACTTTCAAGAATTCATTTAAAGCATTTTTTATCAATAAGTTATTTAAAACTAAAAATATTCTCTATTTTTAGAATTTCTGCACTGAACATAAAATACTGTAAAATAGAATTGCGCGTATTCTGTTCTGAAACTTCTAATGGGTGATAAACTAATCATTTGTTGTTCACAGTAAAAATACAGGATATTCAAATAATTCAGTTTTTTTATTGCGTTACAAAATACTTTTTAGATGATTTTTAAATTAATTTCAATTTCTAAAATAAAAGTGCATCGGAAATTTTTATAGAAAATTGATCCTTTATCAAATATGCATACATGAATGATACATTACTTTCATTAGAAACTATGAATATTTCCCATTCCTTACCATGGTTGAAAAAAATAGCTGGCTATCCAATTAAAAACTTTTCATGTTAAATTTATCGTTTTTTAGTGATATTTATCACTTTGCATATTGATTGTTTAAAAAAAAAAATCTTGGTACATTTCTTGTAGAAATATGCACAGAAGGTTATTAAAATGAAAATGTTCAATAAACTAAATTTTTTAATTTAAGAGACAGAATTCTCTCTACATTTTTTTCGTCTACTTCACAATTTTATTTTAAAAATCTTACACGGCTGTCCAGAGCTATTAAACTGCCAATTACAATGTTTCAAAATATTTTACAGAACATATTTCCCACATCATTTTTAAAACTGCTATGAAATCCCTTTTATATTATTTACTATTCATTTCCTTTAACTATATATATATATATATTTATACATATATATATATACATATATATATAAATATCATATATATGATATACATATATAAATATCATATACATGATATATATATATATATATATCATATTTTTATATATTCAATAATTTTTTAATTTATATTTCTTGAAAATTCTATTTTTTTCACAAGGTTTTAATATATATGATTATAAAAATCCTTTAAAATTGTCTTTATTTATTCACATAATTAAATTTTGTTTAATTAAAACATTTTATTAGTATCTCTGTAGAAAAATGCTTTAAAAAAAATTAAAATTTTCTTTATCGATGTAATTTATTTCAGGTACTTACGAGTGATATCCTTTTTTCAGCAAATTGCCAAATATATTTTTTGCATGCAAGACAATTATATAAAAAGGAGTAAATTCAACTAATTTATTAAAAATATTTTGTGTGTAATGTAAGTAAGCTATAAAATATTACAGTTCCATACAAGAGAATAATAAGGCACTTAAGATTTTTTAAGCATAAAAAATCCCTTTAAAATATCTTTACAAGATCTAACAGTAGCTGCAGAGAATTCATGAAGAATTGAATATCTCAATCTAAGCACACAAGTTCAAAGTCGTGGAGTAAAAAAAGAAAATTGAGTAGTTATCCTTAATATAGAATCCTGTTTAAAATGACTTCATAATTTCCTTATTTTAGAGAGAAAATGTTCTTTTTGCGAAAAGAAAATACTGTGATGTTTACTTAGTTTTGTAACCCATCTGCTTAGTCAGGAAGTGATAACATCTCTAGATAAACATTTTACGTCACTGGGGGAAATGAGATTATTTACAGGGCTATTTGTATATTTTGTGTGCTGTAGTCAGCAAATTTATTTTACAGAGATCCTGATATAACCTAGCAATATGACATGGAAGTGATTTTATTCTTTTTGGTTGAATTAAATTTAATACACAAAAATATCATTGTTAAATTTATTTTGGATTATTTTTATTTATTTTTACTTTTATTTAAAAAAAATTTTATTTGCAAACGATTTTAAATTAAAAATATAAAAAAATTTTCTGGTGACAAAATAAAAACGAGATTAAAAAAAGAACTTTTTCTTTTTTGTGTGTGTGAAAGCAAGCTTTTGCAGTGAAATTTCTTTTCTATAAAGATTTTGTTTATATATATATATATATATATATATATATATATACACACACACACACACAAAGAGAGAAAGCAGAAATAAATTAGATTAAATAAACTAAGTTAATTAATAAAATATATTTTTAAAATTTATTTAAGGGTATCCTTTTGATACAAAAGTGCAATCCAATATTTTAAAGAATTTTAGCATTCTAAATGGCCTAAATATTGATATAATGATCCGAATGCACATTTTTTTTCCCCAATGGTCGGGGTATATCGGGATGTAATCTGAATGCACATTACTACATAAATTTATATTTACGAAGTTAAAAATCCGATAAGGAAAAAAAATTTTTTCTTTTTGTATAATGTATTTTAAAGCTACAACTTTAGGAAAACTTATTAAATATAAACCTCGGATAGTTTTATTTTTAAAAATAGAAAAGGATAGTTATTTCTTTATATTGTGACATATACAAAAAATCAATATTTCAACATAGAGATTTGAAATCTGTCTGTAACGTAAACAGTTAAAATGGTGTAGGATGGAACGAACTGCCTTGCTTAGTTTGTTATTCTACAACCGCTTTTTTCACGCGCGCGTTGACTTATTCAATAGTTTAATAAGGATTCTGAATCACTACAAACTACTACAGTGGTAGAAACCGAACACACGAACTTTTGTTCTGAAGCCAGAAAATTAACTTCTGCTTCGAAATCAGAATAGCATAGAAATTAATTTAAAACTGAGCATTTTCGAGCTTTTTATGTTCTAAAAAAATTCCATACATTTTTTGAAACGCCATTAAAAAATGAAATACATAACTCAATTAATTTATTTACATTTTAAATGACACAGTTAATTTTTCACCATTTTCAGATTTTCAAAATCAAATTATGAAATAAGCTCAGAAAGTGCAAATAAACGACTCATTCGGGTTAGTTATGTTATATTCGGCAATTTCTCGATACCTTTCGACTACTGACAGAAGTTAGTAAGACCAACCAATTGCTTCGTAATTTTGATCAACAGTTGTTTGACGAAATGCTGCGAATGTGCTTGGCCCTTAAAGTATCCATGCAGTCACAATCACACATCCCACATTCGATAAATATAAAAATATTCTGGGTACATCTTCCATAATATTCTGGGTGCAAAAATTTTTACATTTTTGTTCCTGTTTTAATTATTTGCAATAGAACTAAACTAATAATGGCTCCATTTTATTGAATTGTTCTCCCTATGCGAATATATCCGAGATGGCACACTTTTCATTGGTTATAAACAGAGAATTCTCTTCAATCATATTAAGAAATTAATATGGATATAGCCCTTCTCAAGCCAAACTGCTTTAAATTGCACAGCTATCGAACCTGCTACCTTCTGAACACGAAAATACACCTTTCTCCACCAGATGATTGTAATCCCATTTGGTGATATGAAAAGCAAATTAAGTAGTAAACTCTAATCAAGTTAGTATTTAAGTAAAAATCACACACACAAAGATAAAATACATAAAATATTTGTTACCAGACTTGAAACAGTTTTATTATTTCCTGTTTCTTTCATCTTATAAAAGAATAAATATGAATATTTTTAGTAAAAAGGAATGTTATATATGTTATAGATTTATTAAGTACAAATCAAATTAGGTGGAGACCTTAAAGTAACTTTTGTCTAATTTGAAATAATAAAATACAATTTTATACACCGTTTATTTCCTTTTCATGTAATAATTCTAATGAATTGAAATCAGCCATGTTTTGAATAAAAATAATACCAATTATTAGGCATAGTCGTTAACAGCAGTTTTTGACTCTCTTGAAATAATTGACATAAATTTCATTGTCTTTCTTTATAAAAATTTTATCTTACTAAAAAATAATTGAATTTAATAAATTAGACATGGGAAACATAAATTATGCATTTATTCCACAAAACCAATGTCTCTTCGAAAATACATATCTTTGTTCTAGAAATATTCAAGAATGTCTTAAATAGTATCTAAAGGGACTGAAACGATATTTGTTTTTATAGAATATGATGTTAAAAGCAGTACATTAATTAAACTTTTACTGACCAATATGTTAATAGTTCGCACGCGCGGTAAACTTGTACTGTAATTTATGGTTGATATTCTTAATGTCAATTGTATTTGAGGATTTTAACATAGTACCAATGTTCATATGTAACTTCACCACAAGATACATTTAATTTTAAAATTTGATGTATTGTCCACTGATTTTTGTGAAAAATGCTTTGGTTAAGCACATTTTATTTGCCAATAGTTAAAGTAAAATGTTGATTTAATGCTACCCACATTTGAAAGACAAATTGGGATTCTTATTTAAAAAGTACATTAGTCTTAGGGAATGTTAGGATACTCCTCATTCTCTTCACATGATGGCGCTGTACTCAATGAGAGATTCGTCTTTGATCAGCAAACGAGTTTTAGCTGGCTTTCCTTGGGTGTTTGTTATGTTGACCGTGTAGGACCATAATAAATATATTACTAACTTTAATTTTTAAATAAATGTGTGTTTGTATTTGCTCGAGCTGTGCTTTCTTTTACAGAACAGACACTAGTCTTGATTCTCAAATTTATCAGCATAGCTAATTTTATTAAAGTAAAATAAGAAGGAAAAAATGCAAGGATTTCAAATTTGTGTGAATAGGAGCCTCACGATTTATTGCCACTTTTGACAGATAAGAACTAACTTGACCAAGTGCTATATTTTAAGATGGATTCCGAGCCATTAGCATCCATGGCCAATGAGTTGATGAAACCCACTAACAATTGAAATTAAGATTAAAGTGCTAAACATTATTTTCTGCTCATTAATCATTAAGAAATACTCAATCAACATTGAAAATTGGTTAAAAATAAGAATCTGGGATTAAGAATTAGTGATCAAATTTTATACTATTTTTAAATTATAGAATTTGATTTAACATTCAAATTTTATAATGATAACAATTATTTTTTTCACCAATTAAGTTTCTTTTCCGTTCTACCATCAAATCTTGCAAACTAAACAGAAATTATAGCTTAAGAGGATTTCCAATCCCTGAACTGTATCACAGACGATGCCTATTTAATTACAAGCTTGGCCAATTGTAATTTTCTATGTAGACTATTTTCAATAAAAATTGCAATATTAGCATAAAATGACTTAAAAAATCTGATAATATTCAGAAAATTGAAATATTTTTCAATCATTTCTGTAAATAATAAAAATAACTTGAAAACATTAGTGAGACTATTTTTTATTTTAGTTAAGATTATTAATGATTATTTCAAAAGCCTTCAATGAATTTAAAGTTATAACAAAAAAATTTATTTAAATAATCAAAATTCTCTGTAATACTGGATTATACAATGTATAAAATAATGAGTACGAGGTATATTTAATTTTAGACATACAATAGATTCAGATAGCTTTTAAAAACTTTTACATCAAACTTTCCAACAATGCATGAAAATCACCAGCAGTAAATGGCAACACTGGTTTATCAGTTTGACAGTGGGTGAGAAAAGGTTCTGATTTCGGAGCAATAAACATATAAAAATTACCTTTAGTAGTAAAAAGTACATTTTTTTTAATACTTCTGCACAATATCAAACTTTTTGGTACCAGGATTAGGAAATTTTTTGTTTTGAACAAATGGCTTTTTAAGATATGGTAACATTTCAAGCAAACTGTTGAAAACACTCATATTTTTCTAACCATCAATGTTTGCAGAACTTTACAGGAAATTTTATGAATCATTCCTACAAGCAAATTTATCAGTCATTCCTACAAGCACGTGAATCCTTAAATAGTCTGTAAACTGCACTAGCTGTTACCTCAACTTATGGAAATGAGGAACTTCCATGGTAGTAAGTATTGTGTAGGCTGCAGCTTCCAACACTTACAATATATGATTGACGTTCCCTTTTTAAAAAATCAGGTAATTTAGTCAAAACAGACCAGTTCATAAAATGACCTAAAAAATCAGACTGTGTTTTAAAAGTATCTTTATCCCAAAATTTTACAGGTTATTTCAAGTTTTGTCTGCAGATGATTATTTTAGCTTCCATCAAAGAGAAGCACATAATTCGAAACATTAACTTTTTCTTTAAAGTTGAAAAAATAGTGAGCAATTATTAATATTCTAAGAATTTTTATACAATACAAGGTAAACATCAGCAAATAGAAAAGTAATTATTTAAAATCACCTGTCTTAATTGCACAACATTGATTTTATTTGGGGACTACTTTTCACTTCACATGAATCTAAATACTACTAAACTGAATTATCATGAAATTATTGTAGCTGAACTAGATCTTGAAAGCGTTAATACACGGCAAGTTAATACAAAAATATTATAGCAATCGTGCTGCCATCTAGTAGCAATATTAGAAACTAATAAATGAATTTAGTTTTCCAACTATTTCATTGAATGTTTTAAAATATTAAAACAAAGAAGTTCAAAAAATATATTTTCTAGAATAATATGCATCAAAGCAAGAAAAAATTCCAGGAATAATTCACGATTTTCAAAAAGTCAAGTCAAAAAGTTTGTTTCCAGGGGTCAAAAATTTGTTTGGAATTAAAGGAGTTTCCATTGTGTGAAGCCTGTTTGAAGTCTTTGTTATTATCAATGGATCATGTTAACACCATTTTTACCTTGTTCCATAATTGGCAGTAGCATTCACAGTAGTTTCATAAAAGGCAAGTTCATACTTCAGCATTCGAGTCTAATGTGCAAAGAAAAACTGTTTACAATCCTGGAGTGAGTACATCACTATGTTTATACTTCTTTCATTGATGAAGTGTCCAAAGAAATTCTTAATGCAGTTTGTTACCAATTAAAGTAAACAGCACCCCAATTTTAAAAATTAAAAGGAAGCTTTAAAGAATTCAATTTAGGAACCATATTTAAATTTCAAAATCCTCACTTAAAGATATTTTCTTCATAAAAATTTAATACGATATTTTAATATAGACATGGTTAAGTCACTATCAAATAAACAAGTATATAATATTATAAATATTGTAACTGCTATTTTCATTAAAATCTTGCAATTTAAAAACTTAATAACCTAAATGTGTAGTAATAAACTATTAAAATCTTCAGTGTTAATTTTTTGCAAGTGTTAATTATATTGATATTTAATGAATACCAAACTTGCATGCAAAAAGTACCTTTTAGCAACACAAGTCTCACTATCCCCCTGTTACACAAGTTCTTCCTTCATATTCAGTCATTGTGTTCAGTTTATTTTCAAATTAAGTCAAACACATCTAAGACTTGTTGGAAAATGGCTTCAATAAAAACTACAATAGTTTCAATACACACCCTCATAAAGTGGAACCGAAATTACATATAACTAGTAATTATACAGAAAGAGTTCTGTAACAAGCATAGCTTGAATACTCACCAAGATATAATCCTAAGTCATCAAGAAGACTTATCTTTCTGAAGCAATCGGCAAAAGTACATTATAATTTTAAGGTGAATGTCCAATTAACTTTTTAAGAATTCACATAAAAACAGAAAAAGAATTTGAAAAATTATTTTAACTAAATACTGGTTGAAGACACTAAAACATCAGATAATATAAAACTATCTGTAATTGTCAAGTTTATATATATTGATGTTACTTTCTAATGGTCAGTAAAATTAACACCTACAGAACTATTGAAATGTTAATAGGATCCAACATTGTCACAAGTGTAACAAACGTCAATTGTATTTATTGTCGTGAATTATACATTCTCATTTTGAATATACAACACAATTGTGCCATCAACAATGTCACATCTGTTATACACTTCCTTCAACAGGAATGAAAAATAAAATAAAGATTGAGGAATTTAAACTATTGGCACAAAAATTATAATAGAATGCATGTTAGAAACCTGCTAAATTACTTGCAAATTTTGTTGAATATTTTCCATTTAATGATATACAGTGTAGACAAAGTTATACTAAGTTTATTGTTACAAAAAATACAAATTACAAATCATGAAGACAAAAGTAGTTACAATTCTCCACAGTTAGTAATGCTGATTTTCTTATTGGTCTTTCCACTCTGGCTACCGTAACTTTCAACTTTCTTAATAACATCCATTCCTTCAACAACTTGGCCAAAAACAACATGCTTGCCATCCAACCTGAAAGTTTTGAAAGTTAAAACATAAAGACCTAATCTACTTAATAAATACCTAAACTGAGAAATACATTATTGGTTTCAAAATTTCTCAACTGGCTAGATTGAAAACATGGAGTTAGTTTCCTTTACATAAAAGTTTTAAAGATCAATATCTCAGAAAGCATATAAGCTGACAATTTAAAATTTTACTAATCAATTCTTTTAAGCCATACTGAAATAAAGACTTAAAAATTTTTATTAAAGGAAAATGTATTAAAAGTAAAATTTTAATTTGTTGACTTTACACAGTAACCTCTTCCGACTAATTTGACACTACATACTTACAAAAGGTCTCGACATCATTTTCAGAGCAAATTGCACTGTTTCTCCAAATTTTAAACATTTAACTATGACTTTAGAATTCTGTAAATGGTTAAGTATTATTGTCTTAACAAGGGAGAAATATACATTAACCCCTTGTATAATTTTAAGAATTGAACATAAAAAAGCAATTTATTCAAGAAAATTTTAACATTACTGACATCTAATATAAAATAAACTTTCAATTATATTAAAAATATTGCAGCAATACTATGAGTACTGCAATATTTTTTATGTAATTGAAGAATATAATTAGGTGAGTAAAATAAGAAAATTAAGTTTCAGACGTAAGGATATAGGTTGTGATGAGAAATACATGGTAAAAGCTCACCTTATGATATTGATTAAAAAGAAAGGGGTCAATCCTGCTACATTGAAATCGTACAGAATTATAAATTAAGTCAATATTATCACCGATGACAAAATTTTCAAAGGGATATGCAGATCTTTTGGTAGAAAAAAAATTCCTATTTCAGATATTTACTAAATTAGACTAGCTTTAAAGGATTCAGTTTGTAGATTACTTTAGTCCAATGCAATCAATAAAATTTAATACAAAGTTTTACAATTTTAGAGCTGTTCATTTAACTTTCAGCTTTTATTATTCTACATAGAACAAATAAGCAATACAATATCAAAAGATAATTAATGCTTACTATAAAGTCATATTTTACTAAAGACAAAATTAACATTCTTTATGATAAAGTTTTATGTAATTAATCTAAAACTCTTGGGAGTTAACTTAGTTATTTGCTCAATGGACTACACATAAGCCATAACCTATAGTTTAGTCTCTGGGAAGAATAGCATATTTATAGATTGGAATCAATTATATTTTAGTGTGATCAAAAGTAATGTTATTATAAACATTTAGCAAAACCAGATAAATGTAAACTATAAAATCTCAAACTATTCATATTCTTCACAACTTACCATGAAGTTTTAGCAGTGCAAATAAAGAACTGTGAACCATTTGTGTTCGCACCAGCATTTGCCATAGAAAGGATACCTTTAAAGGAAACAAAATGTTATTCTACATTTAATTTATCAATAACTTAGAACTATAGTGAGTTTTATTATATTATAATTAAAATAAGGTAATTAGCTTCTTAAATTACATAATATTAAAGTAGGATTCACTAACATAATACACGATAGTAACGTATGGAAATTAGTCTACAGCTTTAAAGGAAGGAATCATAAAATTTTAACTTAATATTTATAGAAGCAAAAAAATATGTAGGTAAAAATTTCCTATTTAATTTAAAAAACTTAAAAAAGTTAGATTTAGTTTAAATTATATAAATGATTTAAACTTCCAGCAGTTTATGATGTATTTCCCTTAACCAAAGTCATATAGTTGGTATAATTATGTTATAACAAAATGTGCACACATACAAGTTCTCTTGTTAGATCTAAATTCCCTGATTAAGATTTTTAAAACTTACTCTATATATAAAAATTCTGAAATAAAATAATTCTACTTGCACAAATGGTTTAACTAAGTAATAAAATTCAAATTGTTTCATAAGAATTAGTATAAACAAAGCATATTCATCTTTTATAAAAGATGAAAGTTTAAAAGCTACTTTTAGAGACAAATTCAAGCAGAAGTCATCTTCAAAATGATGACACTGTCAAGTCTAGACAGGAAAACAGTATTTAAAAAATAGCACTATAAAATTTCTGTTTAAGAGTAAATTGTTACGTTTTAAAAATATGATGTTTTATATCAAGACAGTATTTTCAAATAAAGTAAATGATTTGATTGTATTGAACACTGACTAACTGTACACACAATATATAAGGACATTTACATTTTAAAGTATATTTAATTTAATAATTTCATTAATTTTCAACATTGATGTTCAAGAGAAGGACTATGTAAATCAACTATTACCTTCAAACAAAGAAATGTGTATTATCTCTTATTTATAAGTATAATATATTATGATTGCTGACCAATGAAAATGGAAATGGAGAGGAAGTTTTATAATCTCAGACTAACTTAGCATTCCATTAATCTTTCCACTAAGCTAACAATCCACATAAAAATTATGAAGGTCCTTTAAATTACAAGGAGTCAGCTACAAAATTTAAATTTTCATACAAGTTTACACACAAAATATTTATATATTAAAATTTTAACACAAGTTAAACTTCACATATTGTTAATAACATATATATCAAAGTTTCAGAAATAAAAATTAATTGTGAAGGTAAATCTGTAAAATATAGATTAATATGATAGCCGATTCATTAATGTTCTGAAAATTAAGAAATATAAAATAAAATTTTTTTTATTATTCTTTTGTTAAGTCAAAACATACACAAAGAAATAAACTGAAATTTAATCTGAGACATTAATAATTATGAAATATAACTTTCAGAATCCAGTTTAAAAGTTTATTTGATATAAATTTGAAAGCAGTAACCTGGTCCAGTATGCTTCAGGATAAAGTTTTCATCTTCGAATTTATTGCCATAGATTGATTTTCCCCCAGTTCCATCGTGCTTGGTGAAGTCTCCCCCTTGGCACATGAAGCCAGGAATTACTCTATGGAAAGTACTATTTTTGTACCCGAAGCCTTTTTCCCCAGTACATAATGCTCTGAAGTTTTCTGAAAAAGATTAGAAAACATACAATAAAGTCAAGATTTATTAAACAAAAATTCATTCAGATTAAAAACACTTGCGAAACGGATGAAATCAGAGAATAACTTCATTTTTATCAATATATAACTAAGAGTAAGGGAACTTAATTAAGCATTAAAAATATCATATTTACCTAAAAAGTTTCTTTATTAAAAATATTAACCCAAAGTAAAACTTTAAATGTGATGTACTGCTTAATGTGTATTTAAAGATATCCATAACTAGGTTGGATAGCAAACCCAGAAACAAATTAAAATCTAGAATGTTAAAGCATTTACTCAAATTGAGAAGGTAATATATTGAACAATTAAAGTAACATATTGAATAGCCAATTTGAATTAAAAAAATTCATAATACAGTGATTTTCAATCCTTGTTGCCAAATTTTAGAAGTGTATACACTTTTTTGTCTTAATATATTTTTTTATTATAACTTAAGTTGCACACAATTTTGTTCTTTCAGTAGATATTTAACTCAAACTTATCAAATTCTTCAAATTTCGAAATTGTTGAATGTGCTGCGACAAAACAGGTTGAGAATCACGGCACTATATATTACATTTCTATAAAATACATATGCCATAATGAAGTTTATATGAAAGCAATGAATAACTCGTACGTTAGTCCACTAATATATTAAATGAGACCACATTGATTTATTACAGTAAGTAACTGTATTTAAGCAAACAAAATTAACTGAAATTACTAAACTCTAAAGTTTCATTATATTGGCGGCGATAATCTTAAGTGACGTACTTAAGTAGTTAGAAAGAGAAAATAAACATTCTTACCAGCAGTCTTTGGAACTACATCAGCTCTCAACTAAAATAAAAGATAAATAAAAACAATGTAAGTTTTATTAACAAAAATTTCATATTATAAGTCATTATCTCAAGAACGAAATAAGTTTTAAATATGCTATACATAAACTTTAGAATTCGCCCACACCCCAATACTTCACTAGATATATTTCAAAAAATTAATGAGAATAATAGTCAACAGGAAGTTTATAAGAATAATTCTTTAGTTTTAAGCTTAGCGTACGAATGAGAAAATATCAGTAAGCTGTCTTATTTATTTAAGAGTATTTAGCTGGTCATTAAGTATTTTAATTTAGATAAAATAAAAATATTTAATCATAAAAATTTAAAATGTTTTTCAGAGACGAGACAATTAATTTGATAGGTAATGTTTTCAACAACGCTTCTACAATAAAAACGTAAGACTCCCACAACCAAATGTTAAGAATTTTAAGAGAACAAGACAAAATACCTCGATAACAACTCTTCCAAGAGGTTGATTATCAGCAGCAATGTCGAAAAAGCACATAGGTTTAGACATTTTCTCGGAGGAAAATTTCTTAACTAAATTTAAGTAAGGAGACGGGCGTGTACCTAAATGAACCGGTAGCTTAGAAATAAAAATGGCGTTAAACGTACGCGGTAAAAATTCTCCTGCTAGCACGTGAATGGAGCTGGCCATGGTTAAATAATGTTGCCAATATGAAATTACATATTCAATACAATTTTTCCCTTTCTTCTAGAAGTTTCTAGAATATTGAGTTTTCCCGCTTAATATTCAAATTAAAGAAAATCTTCAAAATAAAGAAATTAATTTATTTAGTTGAAGAGTTAATTTGATTTTTTCTTGATCTCATATTCAAATATATAAGACTCAGTGCAAAAGCAAAGCTACTGATGATTTAGTAGTGGTATAAATTTCAAAATATTTAATAAGGGCTTCTAATTGAATTTTCAGAATGGAATATTTTCCTAAATAAATAAGCAAAATAAATCTTGAAACTAATGAACCTTGTTTATTTTCTGGGTTATTTCATTTCTACCAACTCGACTTCAAATACTGAAACTTTGGTGTAGTTTCACAATACAGACTAAAATTGCTTAAACAAGTTCAATACGTGCTATGCGTACAGTCATCCTACTCTTGGAAAATCAACAAGACTGTGATATGTTATCAATCATCCTTTCGGTATAATCCTGTCTGAAACACCCTTTAGAATGGGCAATGACATTTCTTTACCAGCTTTTCTTTTCTCAAGAACGCTAGTTGTTTCTTGGAATTCATATGTTATAGGGTGAATCCGGTGCTCTGCCATAAGTATCTCAGTTTTTGTTCGTGAATGTTTTCTTATTTTTCCCATTTTATTACTAAACAATAGTGCGCAAATGTAATCTTAACAGAATATGAAATGGACATGGAACATTTAAGAACTCCATTAGATGAAATTGAATTATCTACAGAAGATATTGATCAAACCAGTGAGGATTAACCTGATAAAAAAATACACAGTTCTCATGATATTGACAGTAAATTTAAGTAGAGCAAAAAATAATAATAATAAAGAAAGAAAAATTTGTATTAGGGTAAAATATTTTTTGTAAACAAGAATTGAATAGTGTTTGAAATAAAAAATTTCAAATCAAAAAATTAAAACATATTCTCAAAATATATTCTTTGATAAAACTTATAAGAAACAAAAAACTTATTCGATTTCATAATGCAACAACAAGCTGTGTCAATGTAAACTTTTCATTGAATGTTATTACTTTTCCTCAACGTTTTAACTTTTCACATTAAGCGTTTTAAATTAAATGCTCAAGTTTTGTGTATAAAAAGGAATAATACAGCAAAAATACAAAGATTAATGAAAAGAGTTAAAAATAATTTTATTTATTTTTCATAAAAATTGTTTTTAAATTGGAATTTGAATTTATTCAGAGATAAAACCATATTAAAATTTAGCATATAAGAAATTAAATATTAATTTTTTTTATAGCATTACGTTATATTGTGATAAATTTTATTTATTTATTCGCAGCTTAGGATTAAAAAAATTGGGAAATGATAGTTCACATTTCATAATTTAAATTATTATTTTCTTTTTGCAAAAATTGAATGCATTTAAATATATATATAATGAAAGAAGAATATCACGTTTATATATAAAATCTTTGACGGCCCTTGACTCATAGTGAGTGGTGCAATTTATTAATTTATTAATTTAAAACAAGAAAATTAAAATGAATTTTTATAAATTTCAACTATTACAAATTCAATTGTAAATCTTACAAATTTCCTTTTCTATAAATTTTTCTTTAAATATTACCCGTTCTATAAGTCCTCTATTTCTCTTGAAATATTATTTAATATTATCTTATATTTATCAGATGTGAAATTATGGGGTATGAACTTGGAGCACTTGGAACTTTGTAATGAAAGAAATACATAACTCTCTATTTAAATAAATAAATATATATATATATATATATATATATATATATATATATATATATATATATATATATATATATATAATATATATATATATATATATATATATATATACAAGCTTTGGAAATTTATAATTGGCAATCGATAAGAGAAATGAGTTTTGTTTCAAATTTAAATGCTGAAAATCAAGAATCTTCCAATAAATGCTGAACCCAAAGAGTAAGCATTTACCGATTAAAAATTATCAAGAAAAATTTCCGAACAGTAACAAATGAAACAAGATTATAAGATCTCATTTTGTTAAGAGTTGAGTATAAATTAAATAAAAAGTCAAATGTTTCTGATTTAATATCAGAAAACTCTAAACTAAAAGTTTGTAAAAAGAAATTTGAATTGTAGTTCAATTAATTGTTTTTAATATAATTTTGGATAAAAAATATTATAAATATTTGATTCTATTAGCAACTTACCTTATAATAGTTTTTTTAGCATGTACTTAAGAATAAAAAAAGTATAGCATATTTTTGGCTTATTTTTAGAATAGACCTATTGTACTTCATAATTCTTTACTCCTGCAGGGAGCAGTTCAAAAGCCAAATTCGGTCTGTTCCCGGAATTATATTCAATTTTTTTGATGAACAAATGGACTTTGAAAAGAAACAGCATTAAAAAAAATTTTTTTTTTTATTTATCAATGCTGAGTATTTTTATTTTAACTACTGGAAAAGCATATAGCCTATATAAAAAGTGTTAAAATGGAAATGTTCGTGTTATTGAATTTTTGTTGCCAGAATTCTCTACAAACAAATTTGGAGAATAAAATTAATATTCGTGCAAAAGATTTATTGGTTATATTTAAGAGTATTTTTAATCCAATTCATAAAAATTTATGACACAATTAGTACATTTGCAATAAATAAAAATTAATCATATATAAACTTTTAATATTACTCTAATTAAGATTAATATTAAACTAAATTTAAGTATTACTTTTTTTTTTACTTAATAATTCGTCTATAATAAACAAGTAGTACTTTTTTTTACTTGTTTATTTAAGTTTTATTTAAATTAGTTTTAAAAGTTTTATTATTTTATTTAAGTTTTATTTAAATTTATATATCAGAATTCTATTTTGTAGAAATGCAAGGCATTCATTTAAATAAATAAAACAGTCATAAAATTTTAAGATAATTATTATAGCTTTCTGTCTACTCTGATAAGAAATCTTTATGTGATATATTCTTTTATAGTTTCATTCAATACTTTTTTTAGGAATGAAATATTATTATTATTCTTTCTCTTCTAAATAAATTTGTAAAAAAAAAAAAAAAAAAATTTTAATCTTTCCTTATTTGCAAATATTTTGTTATTTTAAATGTATTTATAAATTATGACAGAAAAATTAATAATATTTTATAAATATATGCAAGATGAATTTTTTGTTTTAGCAATTATTTATGTGGAGGCATTGAATTTTATGAGTCATTTCTTTAGTAAATCTTTTAAGTTAGTAGATAAAAAATTATTGACTTAAAAAGCTCTTAAGGAAATAAAATAAAAATATTTAGAATAAACATTTGATGAGAGAACTCAAAGAATCTTTGATTTGAAGCAATATTAAAAGTTTAAACATTTAATAAATTAATAATTCGTGTATTATTATGCATTAAATTCTTAGATATTTATAAGTAAAAAATTATTACCCTAAGGAAAACTTCAATTTTTTGTTTTTACGAAAAGTTTGGTTTAAATACCTCGTATCTCTTATATAATTATCATTTACTATTGTATCAACTAAGAAATGTTTTTGATTTTCTGAAATAAATGACAAATTTAATTCGTCAACAATGTTAAATTAAATGCAGCCTACAGCTAAAATAGTCATTGGGTAAATGTTTGCAATTTGAATTAATGTTCTAGAATTAGTAAAAAATTATTGCCATCCAGAAGTCAGTGAAGCCGAGGGTATAAACCATATGTCCCACTTAGGTGGTCAACCTAACCGAAATTTAGAAGGTGTAAAATTCATAAATCATAAAAGCAGAATTATGTACATGTATTAAAGATTCTGAATCCACATGAACTTCTGGAAAGAATAAGAAGAAAGATTTTTGCAAAAAAATTATAGTTTTTTTTTTTTTTTTATTCTTGAATTTTGGACGCATAGCACATCTGAATTTGTTGATTTTTTAAAAAATTTTGTTAAGTATTGAATCTTTTCTGGTCCACTGAAATTACCTTCAATGACTTTTTGACATAGTTCTAAGGAAAGCATTTGCATAGTTATTGTTTTCATTTGTGGCTCTCTTCTTTAGAAATGGATTCTTAAAGAATTTTCTTATATTTGCATATTGCTTTAGATGGTACTTTATTGACATTAGAATAATTCTGGTATTCTTTTTTTTAAGGTTCAATGTACAATCAAAACAACCATCGACCATTTGGTGGTTTTGTGTGTTATGTGTGCAGCGGCAGTTCTACTTCCAGATAACGGTATTATCGAAACATTTCTCTATAAGCGGTTCTCGAAATAGATTTACCTTCTTCAGCTGGATTTGATCAGTTTTAAAAATGTTGAGTTTTAAAAAGTTTAAACTGTTTGAGGTGTTACAACATTTCCTGAGATTGATTCAATATCTGCGGCCAACATTCTTGTATTTCCTGTCGGAAACTGTAGAGCATCTTTAACCACTTGTCGTTTTTCTCTGACAATCAGCTTGCTTGGTCTCCCTGATCTTGGCCTATTATCCACAATCCCAATTACTTTTTTAGAATGTTGTCAATTGTTCAAAATAAAACATTCAACTTATAGGAAATTTCTCGAAATGTTTTGCCACTATTGTGCAGGTGAACGATTTGTTCTCTCTTCGCTAGTGAAATCTCTTTTATTTTGGGTGTCATGGCAGGAAAAATCCATGTAAACTAAATTTCTACAAATTAACAGTGAATGGGACAAGCACTCTTGACATTGATAAGGTTGAAAGTAACCTTGAAAGTTTAATGACGTCACCAGCGCTGCAATTTGCATGTTTCTGCTTTTGTTCTAACACTTTTTTTGCGATGCAAATTTTGTTATTTTTATTTTGATAATATTGTAATTAAAATTTTATTTTTTACTTAGTTATAGTTTTCTAAGAAAATATTATCATTTATAAACTGATTATACGATTTACTTGATTTTATTAACTTGAAAATTACAAATTTCTTATTGTTCTAATCCTTTTTTTGTCAATTGTATTTGTATCCAATTCATTCACAGAATCAAGGAAACCATTTGAGCTTTTGCATTTCTTTAAGATTACTATATTTTTGATGAAATTATCCTTAAAATACAAACATAGAAAACAAATGAAACGCTGTCAAACTTAAAAATATACATCTTTACTTTATTGTAAAAATATTAACATGCAAAATCTATCTTGAAATCTTTAGAGATTTTAAAATATCTATGGCTGAATCATTAATCAAGCATCCATAGAAATAATTGGGTGACATTAATTTACATCTTCTTTATAGAATGGAGCATTGCATATAATCTACATGGAATAAAAATAAAACCTGCGGTTTTTCTCATTCAGTGCAAAAAGAAACTGAATTAAATATGAAAATTTGAAACTAAGACTGTAGAAAAAACAAAATTTACAAGTTTCGACAAGGCCTTTAATACAAAAAAGGGATACTTACTTGGTTGATAGCAATAAAGATCAAAATCTTGGTTTCAAGAAAAATATTTACTCTTTCAGAAATCCATGTTAAAGCTTTCCTTTAGAAAACTACTTTGCAGTAAGAAATTTTTCTCCCAGCAATTTATATTCAATATTAAATTTTTAAAAGTTCTATATTAATTTAAAAAAGGCAGTGATCTTTTTTCTCAAAAGATTATTGCATTTTTTAAATTAATACTGAACTTTAAATTGAACTTTTAACTAGAAAATGTTCTACTATAAGGGGAAAAAAACTAATAATTGAAGTTATTTCTCACATCAAATGCATTTATAAACTAGAGTAAGTGAAACTTGACTTTCTTTCTGGCTATACATACAAAGTCAGATTCTTTTCCAGAAAAATTACATTTTATTCAAAAGGTTTCGAAAAATATTCTTTTCTCATTACCAAAAGTATCTGTTTAAAAAACGAGTACTACTTGCTTTAAAGTACTATTTTTGAAGAAAAGTAATTTGAATGAAAAGTGTTTATTTCATAATTTTTTTTTACCCTATAATAATTATTTTAGATCCTTCAAATCCTTTGCAAAGAAATAACAAAAAACATGCAATCACATTTTGAGCAACAGGAAATTGAAGTTACAGATAACTATATAATTGATAAAGAGTAAAAAATCCTATATTTTCAAATTTTACATTTTTTCTAAATGTATAGTTTTCCCAGATACTTAACAATAAAAAAATTCTGATTTTATTTAGTTGTGGCATGACTTATTTTATTAAGTGAATTTTTCTGCGACTTCTTCCATTCTTTTGGTCATTTACTCAGAGAACTGCTTTGAAATGGTTGAAAATATCAGAGATTTTCAACTTCTTACTATTTTTGCAACACTTGTGTTTATACACTTTATTTTAATTAACGATTTTCGTATTCACTTGAATTCTTTCAAGAGTAATTTAAGCAAATTTTATGACTTGATCGAACATTATTTTTTAGTTTCAGTGTTCTTCTCATTTTTTTTCCTTTTTTATATATTGATATATATATTTTTAAATATTTATTACGAAATATTTTTTATATTTTATGAACAATTATGATGTCAATGCATAGAATTACTTCAAAATGTTGAAGAATTTTAATTTAAATGTTTACGTTTCTGCGGATAAATGTTAATTATATGTACAGATAGGGAATTAAATCTCTCTCCCGCATTTTTTTTTAGGAGGAAAGGAAAATATTTTGGAAATGTTACACACAAATTATAATTTTATTAAATTCTTTTTAAGTCACATTTCTTTGGAATTTTTAATCCCTTTTCATTAAAGATATTTGAATTATAATAAAATTCTGTCTCTAACACAAATTAATGTAAATCTTACTATAGGGAATGAATATGGCGTTTTGGATTGTCTGAGCTTTCATCTCTCTTTGAGAAGTATTTGCCATCTTGATATCAGTGTGATATAATTTCAATAGGTTTTTATGTGCTATGGTGACAGTAAAATAAGTATAAATCTGCAAACCAGAATTATTGAAAGCGAGAATAGAATGTAGCGAAATCCATGATATGCATTATCCAACTTAAGATATATTATAGTCGTTTTTACGAACTTCTAATTTATGAGCATTCCAGCTTTTAGGAATTGGTGGCTAATCCCTATTCTGTGACAACGTGGACTCAATGATAATTTTATCTACAATTAACGAACTCCTTTAAAAGTATTTTTTCTGCGAACATTCGTTTCTGATAAATAGTTTACGTTTTTTATTTTCTGATATATTTTTTCAATTTTTTTATTTTATTTCCTTTTTTACGTATAACGCAGGAGAACTCATTCATTCACTTTATTCATTTTTAAACAACGAAACGGCACGTGCAGATATTCCAGACAATGTGGCAACAATAATCGCAGAGGTATAGATATCAGACAGCTAAGTCAGATAGGAAAGAACTGTGGTGCCGTGAATTTGAATTCTGTCATTCCCGTACTTGTGAGTATAAGAGATAAAATAAGATAAAAAGAAAAGAAAAAAAAACTCTCATCTTACCCATACTTTAAAATATAGAAATGAGAAAGGGGTATTGATGTGAGCTCTTTTATTCTGTTTTTGGTTTCGTTTCATTTGAACAGCTGTAGTTGTGAAGTTTTGTTGGTCGTGATGGAATTTACGCCTATTCCTTTAGGAATTTAAAGAAACAAATATGTTTATCAGAAGAAGTAAAAAAAAAAAAAAACTCTAAAATAAGTTGCCAAAAATATGGAATTCCAAAGAAACTCCCGACAATTTTAAAAGATTTGAAAAGAAAACTTTAGTAGCAAAAGCGTTCTTCTCGAAACTATTGTAGTGAAACAAAACATTCTAAACAAAAAAAATTTTTTTTTTTTTGCTTTCTTGACTGGGAAAAATGACAAAAAAGAACATGCCTGTTGATGGTATTGTCATAAAAGAGTAATCCAACTGTTTTATCGGACGTTTGATTCCAAAAATTTAAAACAAAACGGTCTGAGCTTTGAAAATGTTTGTAGTGAAAGTGGAATGTTCTTAAGTATGAATCTTATTTTGTGTGTGTTTCTTATAGTGCATCCTAAATAATTCTTTCTAACAGTATTTTATTTATGAAAAAGAGTTATTTATAGAAAAAAAATCAGTTCTTAATAATCTTATGCGTATTTTTTTTTATTTTAAAAACTGTTTTACCAGTCCGTGCGATTTCATAAAACTAGTGTCTATTGTGATTACTTTCGACATTTCTATGGTTCCTAATACATTTACTGTATAAATATACATACTTTATTTTAAACATTTGTTTAAATTCCAATACTTTTAATTTCGTGGCTCACTGCAATGAAAACAATAACACATTTCGTTACTTAAAACTTTTTGAAAGTTTTAGAAAATTACAAACTTGTAAATCTGCTGAAATCAATGAATAAAGTATGAAAAATTATATATTACTTTAAAAGTTACATAGTATTCAAAAATTTGATGCAAAGAAAGAAGATAAGCTACGATAAATCAAAAATAAGATTATTTTTCATATTTAATTTAAAAATTTATTTATATGGAAATTGTTATTTCAAATTAATTTATTTGCATAAAAAATTTCTTGTCACTATTATAATCTTTTTTTACTGTCCTCTTATTGTAATCTAGCACGTTTAACTGAATTTTTACCGGAAGAAAGAAGAAAAATTAAATTAGACATGGAATAAAAAATTGCGTGTGATAACAGCAAATCAAAAACTGTAGTTTTTGATTTCAATTTGTAATACAATATATATGTTTTCACATATATTTTTTTCGCGTTGTTAATACAATATATATGTTTTTTTTTAATTATGAAGATAGATTCACATTTTTTGAAATCAGAAAATTGCTGAGCCTAAAACTGAGAGTGCATATGCATTAAATTTTTATATTATCCATCCCGATATGATTGATGGCCATTTACAACCTTACTACTGTGTGTATGTGTGTGTGTGACTGAGGTAATTTGTTTTTAAAAACACCGTATAAAGTTTTCCTGTTTTGTGCTTATAAAATAAAAGTGTATTTTTTATATACTTTTATTTTATAAGATTTTATTTTATTTTGTAATTATCATTGTATAATAAATTAATTTTTTCAAAATATTTCATCAAATAATGTTTAATTTTTTAACTAAAATAATAATAAATTCAAATTTTATAAATCCAGATAAGGTAGTTCTTTAAATTTTCTTTTCGAGGTCCTTAGGAGGCTGGTTGTGAAGCAGTTTTATTCTTTTATATAGAAGAATCCACTTTTTTCAATTATTAAACCCTTTGTATACATTGACAATTTCAGTGATGAAATTATTTGAAAAAAAATTTTTTTTTTCGAAAAAGCAAATGAAGAATTGTATATTGCAGCTATAATTTAAATTTGCAATTTTATTTCAAGTATTACATATGTATTTCATATTTTTGCAAAAGTTGTTATATTGAATACTTATTAAGTGTAAATACAGAGATAGTTATACAGTCGTTACAAAAAAATTATAAAGTTATTTTTATATGATAGCCATTGAAAAATTGCTTCGGATTGGGTTTTTTATTTCCGAAAATTTTTTACAATAAAACAAATTTGGATTGGTTCTTTACCTTATTTATTTTACTAATTGAAAATTCACATTATGCTAATATGAGAGAAATATATAAGTTTATACACACACAAAATGCTGCTATTTTTACGCTAAAAAGCATATTTCACGTAGTGACTTTAAAATGGCCAATTCAGAGCTAGAATGTTAAAGTACATGTATAATACTTATTTAATAAAATATTTTTCTGTGTTTTCCCAGAATGAATTTTGTTCTAAAAATTAAAAAATTTAATGGTATAAAAATGTGAAAATTTGTATTAAATCATTAAATGAAAAATTTCTGAGAAGTGTTGTTTCATTGATAATCAGTTTTTGAACTGTAGATTATGGTTAAAGCATATTTAATAAGAAAAGAATTGTACAGTTATTTAAAAAAAAAACACGTGAAAAAGTTATTTATTTTTTGTGCATTGTTTTAGTTGTATAATTTTTCCTCAATTTTACAAATTGATTGTTAAGCGAAAAATAATGTTATACTTAATAATATTTAGTTAAAATAATTTGAAAGCGTTTCAAAATAATATCCATATAGATATTGCCTTTAGTAGAATACATTGTTATGTAATTAAAATATTTGTAGTCAAAATTTTTTTAGTTAAAATCCTCAAAACTATTAATGCAAAATTTAAAATAAAAATTGCTTATTATTAATTAAAAAATGCAAATATTGAGATTATTAATATGCCATACAAAATTAATTTCAAAATATGTTTCTAAAATAAAATTATCAAAACATAAAACAAAATAATTGTATTTTTAAATTACTTTGGTCGTTATTTATTTATTTTTTTATTTTGTCATGATTTTTTTTTTTTAAACTTTTGTATTTGTATTAAAAATTGCTTTAAATTTTTTTCAAATCTTCTTTGAAATGTTTGTTTTTATAATTAAAATTATTTACACTGTATTTTTATATTTCACCGTACCTAATAAATTAATTTATTAAGATCAATAAGAAAATTCTTACCATTTTCGCGTTGCCACTGAATAAAGTGCGTAAATTAGTGTATGACGTGGTTGAGACATCGATCTGTCGAGAGTAGGAATATCCAGTCGCTATGAAAGCAGGTACATCGCGCACATCCATCAATCTAACTTTTACAGTAGCGAAGAGAAATGGATGAATCGAAGAAACTCGTTCGGTGTTGTTTGCTTTTCGACTTCAAAGTGGACTTATCAGCAGCTGCATCAAGTCGCTGAATATGTCAAGCGTTTGGGTATAGAGCTGTGAACGTACAGTAAGGCCTTGGTTTCACAAATTCAGGTGGGGAAATTCGTTCCTCTGTGATGAAGCTGGTGTCTGGTGGACTAATCGTCAAGTTGTTCAGTGTGAGCAGCTACCAACTGGTCAAACGGTCACGACGGGACTGTACTTGCAGCAGTTGGAACATGTGCAACAGGCATTGCTACAGAAGGAGCCAGCACTGGTTAATCTCAAGGGTGTACTGCTCTTAGCCGATGACGAGTGGCTGCATGTCTCGCAGAATTCCAAAAATACCATATAGTGAATTGGTTAGGAGACTTCGTGCTATCCTCCTTACTCATTTGACCTCGCACCACCAGATAATCACCTCTTCCATTCTCTGTACAATAATCTTCGTGGAAAATCTTTTACTAATGAAGTAGACTTGGGCCAAGCACTCACGGACTTCTTTGCATCCAAAAACCCTAAGTTTAGACCCTAAACTTAGAGAGGAGTGCACAGCTAGAGACACTTTGGCAGAAGGTTCTGGATGCCGATAGTGATTACTTTGAGGACTAACAACAGGCTTATCTTTAGGTATGCTCCGTTAGGTTATTAAGAAAAGAGGTTTCTTGTTTACCTTGTAGAAATAAAATATTTTGAAATAATTCTGAAGATATATCAAAAGTTACGTACTAAATTTTCAACACTATTTCCTTGACATTGTTTTCAGAAAACGATGATTTTTCTTTGAAAACAATGTTATTGACGTCAGTTTATATTTCTTGACGATATTATCAATTCTTTATAAATATCACTTTTTGGAATGCAAGTAATTACTATCACTATCAAAATAAGTAATACTGATGAATAATAAACCATAATCTATGCACATTTCGAAGAAAATTTGATACAACCATAAGAAGAAAAAAATATGTTCCTATGAATTTTTAAAATAATTTTAATCAAAGCAAATTTTACGTCAGCTTAAATAAAATACTAATAAACATCACTTTTATTGGCATTTACGGCCGTATTCACCGTCTACCTCGACCGCTAGGTACGAGTGAAATTCCGGGTTAAAGAAAGCCATAGAAGAAAATGAAAATCAACCCCAATGGCAAATTAAAAGTTGTTAAAATACATTCGAAAATTTCTATGTTCTCAGGAAGGAAAATATTTAGAAGGCATCAACGTAAATATTTCTTTTTAAAAAATGGGTATTTGAAATATATTGATGCATTGCAAAATTTTGCATTTATCAAACAAAAGAATTATAGCAAGAAATTAAAAAAATATGCTGGTTTGGTTGGTTTGTCGCTCAACGGTCATTTTTTGCACACGAGGGTTAATTAGACCGGGACCTACGGTTTAAAGTGGATTCCGAACCACTACAAACATCCATGCTCAAAGTCTGAAAAATATGCTGAAATGACATTCTTAATATTCTACTTCTTCATTATTACTTATAGTCAGTTTAAAATCACTTTAAATAAATGTGTACATAAAATATATCTCAATTTGATTCGTATAAAGGAAAAGTAATTTTTACCTTTAATCATAAATTTTATGTTCTTTTTAATTAATATTAGCTATACAATATTAAATTTTTAATAAATTCTAAAAATTTGTAGTTACAATAATAAAGAATAAAGTGTAAGCATTTAAAAAAACACAGAAGAAAATTTTTATTGATTTTTTAAAATTATATTAAACATATCATTATATTAACCATTTCGCACTTCAAAGAATATTATTGCTATTCATTTTGTATATTTTAAAGAAAATTTGAGCATAAGAAAAATGACTCTCACATTTCTTAAAGTTCTTTTTTGAATAATACTTATTTAGAAAACAATATGTTTTGTAATAAATTAAGCATTTAACACTGAAAATTCAATATCTTATTGTAAATATTTGTAACAAAATTATAAGAAAATGCTATAAATTACTAAAAATCGATATTCTTTAAATTGTTAAAAATTTACTAAAAATTTACATCTTTCTATTACTAAAAGTTTATATCTTTCTTGTGAGAAATGGAAAAATATAATAATAAACAATTTAGATCATTGAGTGACAGTTTAAATTTTAAATTTTTATATATGACAGAAATTGCTATTCCAAGTCCCATATATACTGACGTTTAAGACATTAGTTTACTGTTTACTTTTCTCCTAGTTTTTCTCCAATGTCATCTCTATGATGACATTGGAGAAAAACTGGGAGAAATCGAGATTTCTTCTCGATTGATTTGTACCTATCGCTCGCAACAAATTGCAGAGGATACTGTTTCCTTGATGTTCTTCGCGATATCATTGTCGATAACTACGTTTTTCGAAGTCTAATGATCATCATGATATTGATTACGTCATTTCTTAATACCAATTTTATTTTTGACTCTCAGTATGTCCAACGACTCCTAGAATATCTCTAGGTGCTGAAGATATGTCATTCCGACTTTTCGCACGCGATAATTGACATGCTTGCGGCAGGTTTATAATCAAAAGATTAGACAGTTTTAGGATTTTGCATAATTTGTATTATTTATCTTGGCAACAATTCTTTCTAAGGATATTATACAAAACATTAAATCCTGATGATCAATAATTAAACTGAGCATGCGTCTATTTTTTTGGGGGGCGGAGTGAGGATAAGACAATGGTTTAATATTCTGATTATTTTGTTAAAATTTTCGCTAATTTCCTTTACTTGGTGATTTCTTTGTAAATTTTCATGATTTTAAGCTAATATTTGAACTAAAATTGACCATATATATGACGCAATGGATAGAGGAAATCTACTCCACATAGTCTGCTGTTTTGCGCAAGCTCAATATCAAAAGCAGCTGTGAATTGCGTGATTTAAGATCAAGGGAATTTTACATCTACTGCTAAAACAGAAATAGAATAAAATAATAATGGTTCGTCGTGGATTTTGGTGTAGCATCGACAATACTCGGATTACTTAAAAGTTTTTTAAAATGATTCCGCGATATAATTGCAAAATTATGTAATCTAAGTAATGTTTCTTAGAAATATATATTGATTACTATTTCAGTTACCGTAATATCTTAATCATAATGAGTATATTGAGTTTGCCTGATGAAGTCTTCGATAAAATTTTTTCGTATATTTCTTATGATGAAGTTAGTAGGTGTAGATTGGTAAGTCACATTAAAATTTTTTTAATAAAATTCAGTATGAAAAAAATAAATGTGTGATGTGGTTGAAATAAACCAAAAGTAGTTGAATACTTTTGTTTCATTTCTCAAAAACATTCATCTCAGAAAAGTGTTAATGAACTTAAAACTAAGTTTCTTGATTGATTAAAAGCTTTATTTGATATTACTTAATTCTTTTTACTTTTTGATTATACAGTGAGTGTTGACGAACTTATTTAATTAAATCTGAAAACATGCAGATGAAAAAGAATATTTAAACTTTACTCTATTCTTGGATTGTAAAATTAAATTTTAATGGATTTTTTAAAAATGGAGATAAAATTGTGTGAAATTTTATTAAAGTTTGAGAACTAAATAAGCTATTGGTTTTTGTTTCAATGTAATAATGAAATATTGTGCTTTGTAAAATCATTGAAATCTCATTATATTAAAGAGATTTTTATGATGATAAGCTCCACTTTGCATCAAATTTAAGAACTGGCTGCAAAATGATTAGTTAATTTGCTCTTCAACTCATATTTTCACGAGTCATATTCCCATTTGAGATGATGTTCAACAACTGTAAATCTATTTTACACTGTAGGACAAAAATTATCCCTCTTGTTAAATGAAATTAGAGTGGTTAAAATACACATTAAATAACTATAAACTAGTTAAAATATCAAATTACAACATAAATTTTTTATAAATTTAATTTTTATAAATGAATTTTCTTTATTCAAATATAAAATTTTTCATCAAAATATTGAAAGATTATTGTTATAGTATCTTTTAACTGTAATTTTTTATAAGTTATTGAACTACATATTGTCAATATTTTATGGCTCTATAAAAAGTTCTCACAAGTGTTTGAAAGTGAGAAAAATTTTATGCAGTCATCAAATTCATAAATTAACAAGAAAATTGTGACTTTAGCGTTAAACGTTTTAAATAAAGAAGTTGGTATATATATATTATAACAATGAATATTAATAGTTTGTATATTTAACAACATAAAATTATGATTTACAATTATTTATGACTGTTTCACGAGTACCTTAGTGACTAAATATTCTGCCTCATTTTTACACATGAATATGCTATCATGGTTACTTGTACCTTATTCTAACAAGTTTTATTCATATAGTGTGTATTTTTTGCATTAGAAATTTACAATTAAAAACATACTTTAAATTTAAGATTCTAATTTTTTTTTATGACTACATTTAATATGAATATAAATGTCTTAAAAATTGTGGTCTATTTTATTTTATGTTATTCATTCCTAATTCAATATTTTATATTAGTATATAAAATCTGAAGTCTAGTGATTGCACATCTCTGCTCTGATGTTTGATCCTCAGACCGGGAAAGTTGATTTAGCCTTTCATTCCTTCAGCAGATCAATAAATTGAGTACCAAGCATGCTTCTTATCATTATGTGCCTTCATATTTAAAAATACATAAATGCTTTAGATATTTGAATCAAGAACATATGGAAAGTAAAAATTTGCCAAAAGGAAACTTATAAAATGAAAATTAACCTATGTAAAAAATATTTACATTGGGTTTCTCCAAAATAATTTGTAAAATGATTATTTATATTTAAATCTTTAAATTCTGTGTGAAAAAAAAAGGTGAGGAAATTAATATAAGAAATATAAACTATTTTCTATATTAATGTTTTATATAAAGACATTCAGGGCTTACAATGAAATCTATCATTTTATATTTGTTAGATTAGAGGAACATAAGAATTGGGAAATGTTTAAAGTTTTAAATATAGAGAAAATTATTTAAAGATGTGCAGAGGAAATTTTTATTATATGTAGAGAAAATGTTTTTCCTAATAAATACTGCTTCTCATGTTTTTATAAAAAAATTATTTTTTCTTTCTAGATGACAATTGTATGTCTTATATATGTATATTTCTAAAAATCAGATAAGCTAATAATTAAAGATCAATAATAATAGTAGAAATAAAGTGAAATAATTTATTGCAAAGAATAAATTTTTAGTTATATTCAAACTTTTAATTGCTGAAATCCTAAAAATTAAGACTAACAATTTGACTGAAAATAGTGAATTCTTTTGTGGTGTATTTGACAAAAGATGTAAATTGGAAAAGATATATTAGAGTAAAGATTATTTTAACTAAATACTATTTATGTGTGTGTTATTGCTTATTCATAATTTACCTTAGAATTTAACTATTTATCCATATTAGTACTTTGAGTATATCCAGTATAATTAATGGCATTACTCTTTCTTAGTTACACAAAATCTTGTTAGAATATTAATTTTTATCCATATCATTTTTGTTCCTTAGTACAATATAGTAAAAAAAATGATGAATATTAAAATTATGCACCTTTTGAATTATATAATTATATATATTAAATTAAATGACAAAAATATATTTTAAAGCCTCATAAATTATTTTTTTAATACCTATCCATTGCTGATACTCTCTGTAGACCTTTGACATTATAAAGAGTAGAATTAATGATATTTTGTATTGAATAATTCTTAATGAGTATACCATTGTTGTTGTCTTGTGACAGCTACTCTGGCAATATGGAGTGCACGACTTCACTTTTCCAACTGAATCATATTTTGGTGTGTAGTCCGACTTAATAAGATTATTATAATTATTCCATTATTGGATAGAATACTGGAGAGAAAAAATAATAAAATTTTGGGTTATGCTGTTCTTAACACTGCTAATACTATGGTTACTTTTGAGGGAACATTTTTTTTGTGCACAGATTCTTTCAGAAAAGACATACCTGTTGACTTAATGGCAATAGTCTTAAATTTGATCCTTGGGTCGGAAAGGTTGACTCACCCTTTTATACAGTCATTGAATCAATAAACTTACTCTTGCTTGGGAACTAAACCCTAGGTGCTTTTCATTTGGAAGTCTGGAAAACAGCACTAAAGTGAAGGCCTTGGACCCACATATGGTCTGTCATGCCACAAGTTTAGTTTAATTTTTTTCTTACAGAAAACCCATTTCTATTCATTGAGTAGGAAAATTTTCCTCTTAGCATATTTCAATCCTTGATTTCAACCTTATCAAATTTTTAAAGGATTCACGAAATTTGTGTTTATTGAATTTTACTTTATCTTTTTAGACCTTTTCAATTTTGGAAATATTACAGTAAATCATTAATTGTAATTCCATATTCCTGTTGATAATATATATGTACGTACATAGACTTAAGAAAAATAATCTTTGAATCTTAAAAATTGAAATAATGGCTTGTTAGTTAAATTAATATATTATTGATACAAAATGTTTCTAAATAACCAGAAAGAACAAGTCTGCTAATATTCATTTTTAGTAAGAAAAATTGATATTTCAAATAATATAATTTTAAATTTGTACTGAATTTTTGTTAATATATTTTTTATAAAACTATGATTTTGCATTCATTTTCTATTTTTAGGTTTGTCGGCGAATGAATTCTATTTCTAAAAAAGTTTTAAATAGAGGATTTCACAAAGTGGAGAGGTACCATGCAAAGTGTCTGCGCCATGTTAAATCTCAGCTCCCTCGCAGGGAGTCTGAAAGACGAAAACATCCTTTGGCAAGGCATTGTGATATTTTGACAGCGGTAGAAACACGCTTATCCCTATTGGGAATGACCTTCATGAAGTTTATGGAAATGAACCTGTGTTGCTTTATACCAGGAAAGGTGAGAATAATTTTAAATTTTATTTTCAATACATTAATATAATAATACAAAACATTAATATAATAATAATAACATACATTTAATTCAAACTTTAATCCACATACATTGACAAATGAATTAAAGTTTCTTTTTTTATGAAAAGTTTGTATGTAATTTTTATAGATGTTATTCATTCAATTTAAGGAAAGTTTTATTTGATTCCTGAAAAAAAATTAGCTTGCGATTTGATAAAAAGATAATCTGTTTAATAAAATTAAACATAAAAAATATGTATGTCTTATACAATTTTATATTTTCATATGTAAATTTTTATTTCTGCTATAAGTAGCAGTAAAATTTTCATTATATATATTTTCAAAACTAATTATTTATTAAAGATAAAAATGTCTAGGAACATTAACGAAATGTGATGATATAGATTTTTTCTTCAATATATAAGAATTACTTCTTATATATTGAAGAAAAAATCTATTTCATCACATTTCGTTAATGTAAAAACTAATGCAAACTATTATTGTTTAGCTATATCTTAATTATCAAATTTAACCTTGAATATATATTTTTAAACAATAGTCATACAGCTATTTTAGATATTCATCTTTCAGTATTTCAATAGCATAAATTTCACATTTTTTAAATTAATTTATATTTTTTTTCCTATTACAATTGAACAAATGTAATTCTTAAAATACTTTGATTGTGGTACTGGATACAAATAATCAGTCAACAATTGGGAACATTTTTAAATATAAATTACATTAGTTCACACATTCATGGTTGTTAATTTCTTCAATAAAATAATGCATATTGTGATTAGTATTAACCTCCTATTCATACTAAAAAGTTGTTATTGTCAGCCTCACACAGAGATAAATTTATTTAAGACATTATTTTATGTGCCAATAATTACTATTGTAGAGTTCAAACTGAAAAGCTCATAAAGATGTCAATTTTTTCCCCATCATAATGAAATTTTTTTTAAAATATGTTTTAACATGTATTATTTCTCCAGTTTTTATATTCTTTTTCTCAATTCTTTTAATTTCTTTCTTGATTAATTTAGATTTATTCTTTTTTTGTTAATCTAATAAAATTTATTTACTTTTTAAAGTATTTTTTTATTATAATAATTTGAAAGAAATGTTTTTTATTCTTCTCTGCATTATTAATTGAATAATGAATGTTTTGACCATTGATTCAACAGTTTATTGTTTTGGTTTTCATTTTGTGTGTATAGATATTTGTAGTGGTCTGGAATCCCTCTACTGTAGGGCCCAGTTGATTTAGTGATTGTATGATAAAAAGTGATAATAGAACAAGCACACTAGAGACATGACTAATAAAAGAATTATATGTAGCTTAGCTTTTTGTATTATTTATATTTATAAAAATATCCTTATAATCTATCATATGAATATAAAATAGCACTTTTGTGTAGCATAAGCTTTTCTTGCCTTTCTTGAAAATTTATTTTAAAAAAATGTTATTTCTATTCAATTATATACTTTCAAGGTTCATACAACTACTTGAAATTTTTAAGGGCTATTGAAACTCTTTCTAAGTTTTGACTTAGCACATTCACTGTCACCAAAATTTATATACCCATCCTGAGAAACCGAATTAAAAAAAAGTGTTTTAATGATTCCTTATATTTTAATAGTAAAACCAGAAAAAATGAAAAACTTTTTATTTTCGTGTTTAGTATAAAAAAGTTTTGGATGCTCTAGAGCATCAATGGCAGTTTTTTATTTACTTTCCTTTTCTTAGGCTGTGATGGCCCTGCAATATTTGTACTATCCACCATTTTTAAAATGCACATAAAAAATTTAAAAACCAAGTATTGAAAATATAAAAATAATGCTTCACTAACCTGCCTCAAAAACCTCGTCGTTCAACCTCCTAATCCGAGCTAAAAATAAAGCAGTTTACTTATCATACTCGATCGTTGTCCCAGAGCGTTGTCAGCATGGGAGGTAGCGCCATGCTGACGGGCTAGCATGTCAGTTGCAGCAAATGTATTAACTCCTTATAAATATTTTTGTTAGAAAATATAATTTTTTGAGTTTTTTATTTTAATATCTTAAAATTTTCAATGAAATTCTTCAAAAACCAAATTGAATATTAGCTTTTAATGTTACCACAAGATGCTGGCATGATCGATAATAGATTGTATTCTTAACTGTTGACTAAAATTAAAATTTAGTTCAGCCACAATAGCTTCATGATGAACCAGCTCATTTAGGACCGAATGTATTAGATTTATTTGTGTGAAATAAAGTGAAGGGTAATCAATAAAATTGTCATGTGGTACAATCAAGGTATAATTTTAATTTACTCTTTTTTTATTTATTTCCAAAGTTTTTATTGCATAAAGTTCATTGAATATTAATATTTCATTATAAACTTTTTGAGTGAAAATATACTTTCCATATCATCCTTTATGAAAATTGCTTATAATTTCAATGAAAAGGGATAAATTTGTATATCAATGAAATTAAGGCTGAAATAAATTATTTAATATACCTAATGAAAAATGTATTTTCAATGACTAGTGGACTCTGAAAGAGCCGTACAATGAATGACTCTTGCATGGTTCGGAAAAAAAGAATTTCATAATTAGAAGAGTTCAAATCAATATACAACTAACTGTGAAATTTTAAAATAGTATTGATAAGAAATTTGATCCTATTAAAAACATATATACACTTTTTATTTTAACGTACTCTTAAATTGACAAAATTGTTTCTTATAGAAAATAGTTAATTTGCTTATAATACTGTCTCATAAAATGCCTGCTAAATTGGTTTCAACCACTGGTCTTCAAATAAGAGCTTTCTTTTTGGAATATAGTAAAATAAACTAATGGTTGCAGTGCTGTATTCTTTTGGAACCACCTTACTCTAAATGAAAAAAAATACTATTCTCTCGTACTCAAGCATCTGTTGAACGTGGGTTTTCTGTGAATAAAAATTTTATGGTATTAAATTTAAATAATCTGTCAATTGTGGCTAAGTGCCTCATTGATGATCACATCCAAAGAATCTGATGTGTCAGTATTATAATAATTAGTAAAGATGTGTTTAGTTTTGCTTCTATTGCCTGGTAAAAATAAATTATATTTAGATGAATTAAAATAGCAAGAAAATAGCCCAATAACATAAGGAGAACACTTCCTAAAAAATTGATGAATTGAAAATAAAGTTTGGAAGATGAACTATATGGACTTTGAAAGTCTACAATAGAAATTGCTGAAGAAGCTGAAAAAACTTGTAAATTAACAATTGCAAAATCTAACATGTATCACTGGTACTCCAGTGAAGAAACAATTATGACTCAGATATAATAATAAATTAAAAGTAAAGGCTTTAGGGATGGGAAGTTAACAATATTGTGTATGTATAAATAATCAAGAAATATAAAATGACTGGAGAAATAGAAGTCCTGAATATGGATGTGAAATTGTATAATTTTAAAAGAGTTTAAAAACAAACAGAAAAAAAAATTTAAATTTGCTTTTATTGAATAATAATTGGGGGAAAAAGTCACATCCTGGAAATTTTGATATATATATATTTGTGTATATATATATGTGTGTGTATATAATCTTGAAATACTCAATAAATTAATAAAAAAAATCTAATAAAAAACTATGGAAGCCTTTAAATTACCCATTATTTTATATAATATATACTTCAGTAAAGAATGTTGATTACTTGAATAAAAAAAAATTCCATTATAGCTGTAAATTTATTGAAGGCTTTTGAAGTAATAATTTACTGACATAAATTAATATTCACGTTAATTTTTGGAATAATTTCATTTACAAATATTAATAAATGTTGCATGTACATAGTTATATGCATATTCAGTTAACAATTTGAAAATAAAATGAAATAAACTATATTTACCACAATGTTGATACCTCCTGGAAATTTTTGATTTGACACTTTTTTAAATTCCTGGAATTTGATTCTTGGAAATCTGTACAAACCCTGTTCATTGATGCTCATTTATGTACATCCAGGTACCAAGAGTTTTAATCTGGGAGAGCAGTAGTATAAATGTTCTACCTCACATTATGTTTAAAAGTTTTAAGCAAGAATGTATAATATCCAGTAGAACATCACAAAATAATGATTTCATGTTGACAAGAATATTCTAAAAACAATTTCTCTTTATATTATAATTTGATGACTTAAAATATTAAGCATGCAGGAAAATCACCAAGCTTTTAAATAATTTTAAATAAAAATATCAATTTGAGAACTTTATTTTAAACTATAAATTCATTTATCTTATTTTAATTTTTAAATTAATATAAGATGTGCTAATCTATTTTCTTGTTAAAGTACAAGCCACTATAGTTTTTAATACTATAATAGAAGATAAATTTTAGGTTAAGTATTTTAAAATATAATAATCATGCTTTATAAGAGTGAATCAAAAGTTATTTTTATTTGTGGCTACAGTATTGAATGATTCAGTGAAGAAGTTTAGTTTTGTATTAGTTAAAATATCATATGCCATTTACTACAATACTTGTAGATTTTTACATGATTTTTTTAGTGTGGATGTTACCAATTTATCTTAGAATTTTGAAGGTCTTAGAATAGAATTTTATAAATATTTAAAGGAAACATATATAATAGTAACACCAGAATTAGCTTATATTACTGTATTTGGTAGTACATAATAACAATTTGTTATATTTTAATGGTAATTTTCTTAGGCTGTATTAAATATTGTGTTTGAAACATGTCTACTAAATATTGCCTTTTGATACTTGTTGATAAATATGCAGTTTTTAAATGCTTAAAGTTTTAAAATTGATCATACATTTTTTAGAAAAATGCTGTTCCTAACTTTAAACTCATCACAGCATATACAAATTTAAAGATGAGGTATAACATCTATTGATATCTCTTCTGATTACTTTTAGATATTTATTCAATAAAAAATTATATAGAAATATAACAATTTTTTTTCCTGGCATTAATACAATGTAAGGGGAAAAGTATTCTTTTTTATGATCTTATTTACATTGATTTGGTGATCAATTGTTTTGCAGCATCAATTAATTTATCAACTATTGTTTTACAGCCTAGTTTTATAAATTTTATTATTTCATGAAATTGTTATGTTCATTTTTTTTAATGATATAATCTGCAATGCAATTTTTTTATAATTTTAAGTTAAAATGCTAGACATTTATGAGTATTTTTGTAATATATAAGTATTTTTGCAATTTTCTTTAATAAAAAAGTGTCTGTGCAGCTGATAATTCTAAAATGTATTCTTCAGGTACTGGATGAGATTTATAAAGTTCTAAGATATGTTACATCTGAGCAGACTCCAGTACGTGCTCATGAAGTGTTGCAAGAATTGCGTGATTTATCATCTATGGCTATGGAACACTTTGATGAGAAAATCTCTCCTGCATTTAGAAAACGTAAAGAAACTGGACCCAAAATTATCACTGGCATTAACATTTATTCTCGTGGGTGTAATTCTGTTTTGTTTGAGATGTTAATTGGAATTTCAATTTTTTAAAATTGTTCGAATGTAATGTCATTAATATAATAATTACATTGAACAAGTTTTGATTATTATATAAATGACTTAATTTTTTTATTTTCAAATTTTTAGCTGGAATTTTATTAGATTATTTTCTCAATGTTTTTTTTTTATATAGTAAATTTTTAGTAAAAAAATTATTTAGATATGTTATTATTTATACATTTAAATAGCTTTAAGATTGCACATGCAAATTTTACCTAAATAATTTATTGCAATATAAAGAATTGCATTTAAAAGTTTTCTTAAATGTTTTTAGAAATTTTCCTTCAAATTTTATATTATGCCTTCTTTGCAAACATACAGCAGAAAATTAATATCTACCTTTGATTATTGAATTATTACCACTTAACCTTCAGTTTAACAATTTTTATATTTATCCATTAGATCATTTAGGGAATTTCCCATTAAATTTTAAATTTATGTTTAAAATTTCTTTAAATTTTAAAAGTATTTAAAATAAGGAAAGATACCAAATTTTAAATTGTTTTATTATTTAAAGATATTTAATTTCTTAATTGAACTCATTTAATTAAGAGGCTGATAAAGCTAAAAGTTATAAATTCAAATTCTTGAAAAAGTTTCTTTCTACTCTCTTCTGTATAAAAATTTACCTTTATAATGACAGTAATTTTAAAATTATTTATATATGGTAAAAATTTTAATTTTCAAGGTTAGCTTTATTCATAGATATAATTACATTGATAATTTAAGAAGCTAGAAAAAGTATGGATATTTAGTAAATTATCAAGTAAATAGAGAGTTATGAATTAGAAGAACTGAAAATAATTATTTCAAAGAATTAAAGAAAAGTAAGCCGTATTGAGGGTTTAAAAACATTTTTTCATAATCTTTTTAAACTTTAATATCTTATATTTCATGTAAAAGTGTATCACTCTCAAGCATAAATAACTTAACTATTTAATTAAAGAGCATTCCTGGTCTTGCAACATATTATTCAGCAACTAGATTTCAGCTTAAAAAATTTGAAAATTATTTTTATAATTTTGTCATTGTTTAATTGGAAACCCATTTATTCGCATTTTGGGCACTATTTTTACAGTGTATTTCTAGTTCTTAGTGAAATTTTATAAATTAAGTATCACTTTTCATAAATATTTGACATAGCTTTTAAAAGTTGTTTTTACATTAATTGTCTATTTAATCTAAATTGTAATTTAAATTTATGTGTTTCTTGAATATAAAGTGTTTATCAGATGTTGGCTTTACTAAGAAAAGGTGATTTTATTTTATTATATTTTAAATTCCAGAAAGCATGTCAACATTTGATGCATAATGTTTTATTTCTAAATTATAATTATTTTAGATTTCTTGCATTATTTTTAACATTTTTCCTATAGTTTAAAAACAAAATTTTTCTAAAAATTTTTTTGTGCATTTGAGTTTAGCAGTTTAAAAGTATGTTTTTGTTAATGTGTATTGGATTTTCTATCAGTTTGGTATGATCTTGATAATATTTATCCAAAAAACTTTACCCCTAATTTTTTTCTTTTTTAAATCTAACCTAATATATGAATTGTCCATGTTTCTGGCCTTTAATTCAACATTTGTGAATTTGAAAATTACCTGGGACGTAGCTGTTGTAATGATTGAAAATACATTTTAAACTGTAAGTCACTGTTACCATATGTGCAAAGATTGATTGTAGGATGACTAAGAACTTCACGATTTCTTATGATTTGAATTTTGCTTCTTCATATATGGCAAAGTAAACATACATCCTATATTTTTAAATTTTCAAAATTATTAAACTGTTTTGAATTTTTTTTTTTTTTTTTTTTTTTGCATTGACAAACTATAGTGAGCAAACTATATTGTTTGAAATATTCCAAATTTGCAAATATGCAATGTTGCATATTTAAATCAAGTTAGTTCTTTTAGAAAGCTAATAAAATGAAAAAAAAAATTCATTATTTTCAGTAATTTATATTAATGCAGTGCATGTCAGGTCGATCAACCATTCAAAGCAACAATCTTTATATAAATATTTTGAATTTTTAATATTACCACTTTTCTAAATTTCTATCTTCATTACTTACAAATCAAAAAGTCAGAATAAGTTAATATTTAGCACAAAGAGAAAATTTTCATTATTGTTAAAACAAGCTTAATTTTTTTTTTAATTTTAAATGAATATTATTAAAATACTTGTTAAGTTATATCAAAGTATGCTGCTGCAAAGAAATAATAAGACTGCTGATTGTTTCTTTTTAGCATCTGTTTCTCATTCAAAAAGTTCATTAAGGCATGGAGTAAGTGAACATAAAGTACATAAATGGAGATCTGAAGCAAAGAACATAGTTCAGAAACAACTCACTGCTACTAAAGATATTCAAACTCTAAAACAAGAGGTACATGACAAGTGTTTAATTAAAACTGTTATTTAAAATAATAAAGTCAAAAATTGTATTTAGAAAGTTTTTCCCCTTAAAATGTTATCTTTTAAGCAAGGTTTTACTACATCTAGATATCTTGGCAAAGATTGTTTTTTATTTATTTGATGCTTGAAAAACTTATAGAGCTTAATGTGTTTTGATTTATATGGAGGGTTTTATAAGAATAATAAAAAATAGTATTTATAACTAAATTTTAGTATGTTATGACATACTTTCATTTGTATATTACTAATGTTAAATATAAAAAAGGAATTGAATATAAGGTAGATTTTTTATTTGTCTCTATAAGCATCCAAGTATTACTGATAATTTAGATAAATAATCAGTAATATTTGGATGCTTATAGATTAATTAGGATTTTTTCATCGCTAGAGAATTGTAATTAGGGAAAATAATTTCGTTTTTTCATTTATAAAGTATAATATTTTTTATAGATAAGGATTCTTTGTTTTGTTTTTTGAATAATTATTTTAGATTTTATTGTACTAGCATAGTTTTAATAAAATAATTCTACACAAAAATCATATCTATTGCTTCTTGTGACAATATCCATATATATGTGGCACCTACTCAGGCCTGTTAATAACTTATTTTTTGCCTTTAAAATTTTATAATTATTTATGCAAGTATTGAAATTTATATTTGTCTGTGTTTAATGTATGTGAATTTTTTGGAAAGTTAATAGCTTTTATTGATTTAGGTTTCCGATTTAACAAAAGCCAATGAAAATCTCGAAAAAAAAGTGGCAGAGCTGCAGACTCTAGTGACTGCTCAGCTTGAGAAAGCTAGAGAGCAAGATCTTAGAATTGAATGTTTGAACAGGCTTATTGGGAAAGAATTTCAACCATCTGGATCAAAGGATACCGAAAACACTATTAGAACTGATATCATAGATTTGGGTGAGGATATTCCAGCAAAAGATATATGTCCACCACTTCAGAAGAAAAAGCGAAAAACTAGGAATTTATATAAAGCTGAAAATGCTAGGAAAAGACTAAAAAGAGACTAAATAAGCAATATGATATAAATATTTTCTAAAGTATTTTAATTAAAAAGCAAACCATTAAATGTGTGGTATTATTTCACAACTGCCTTAAATTGATGGTTATTTTGCTATTTCTTTGCATTTTGAATTCTAGAAATTTTTTATAGATTGACTGTTTATGGTTGAAAATTACCTTTGTCAATCGTCTTTTAAAAAGATTTATTTTTCCATAAAAAAATTTAGCATGGCATATTTTTATTAATTTTATACATAAGTTTTATCATTTTAAAAATGTGATAAAAACTCTTTTGTTTTTTCATTATAGTTTAGTTTCTTGTGAATATTACCGTTTTTAAGATATGTTGCATTTTTTATTTTTTAATGAGCTTCTAAATATCCTCTTGTTTATTTAAGGAAGAAAATAGAATATTTTTTATCTTAAAATAATGGAACAGTATAAAAGAATTGCAAGTTTTATTTAAAAATGGGCAGTTGTGATTGTTATTTATTTCATTGGAGTATTGGCAATTTGTATTTCAGTGAATTAAAATTTTATGTAAGTAAAAAAGATTTACTTACACTAATAAATTGTTTTAAAAATCAAAACATTGGTAGATTATTAGTTAACCATATGTTTTAAATATTTTTTTTAATTTAAACATTATTTGTGATAAATATAGTATTAATAAAATTTATAAAAGACATATTCATTTGAATCTGTTATTTAGATTGTTGAAATGTGTAGTTTCATTAATTATTAATTTTAAATAGTTATGATATTATAGTATTTTAAAATTTATATTTCTTAAATTATTGGTTGTCACAAATTTTTTCCTTTTTACAGTTATGTTGTTAGGTAAGAAGAAAATTATTATTACCTTGAGTTTATTTAGACACAAATAACAGACAGTTTATTAAGAGCTAAATTATATTGTGTGTAAATGTGATTGTAAACATAGCTATGCCAATCAGTTTATGTAAATAGCATATTAAGCAAAAACTGTTATATTTATTTTACAGATTTAATTTTTAGTTCAGAGGATTTTTTCAATATCTTCTCATATTATATAAGATGATTTTTTAAACTTTTATTTAAAAATATACTTATTATTCTATTATCAGTTTGTTTTATCAGATGTCATTTCAAATAGTTGTCTGTCAATGTTAATGCATAAAATTTTTACTTATGAGATATTTTACATTAAAGATTAGTATTTCCCAATCTTCATTTTGTGCCTCTCTTATTGAGATTTTGTATCATCCCCTGTTTTTAAAATTTTTCCAAATTAAGTAAAATGTTTTATTTTATTTGGCATTAGTGTAACATGCTTATAAGATATGTAATTAGTGATTAATTTTATTACTGCTATATTCTTTTCTTTTTTGTACCAGAAATAATCTGTTATTTAAAAAAAAATATTTTGTCCCCTTTATTTTAAACGTTCTAAATATTTATGCTTTTTTAAATAAATAAAATTGATATTTTTCATTTTTCTCTTGGAGTAATTCTCCATTCAGGCTGTTTGACACAGTATGTCCATTTTTGGACTTTGCACCATAAAACCCAACCAATCATTCAACATGTTATGTTTTTTCGGTTACCATAGGAATCTTCAATCTGTGTTACAGAAAGGCTTAATGGATTTCTTTGGTTATATGCGGCTTTCCTCAACATTATAAAATCCTAAGAAACAGTGTTGCAAATTGATAGAGGCAGTCACATTTCATAGTTTTTGTAAAATAAATTAACAAAACAAATTTGTTTACCTTTATTTATTTCTCTCTATTGTTATTTTTAATTTAAATATAAGAAGTAGCTAAATATTGTGACTTACTAACTAAATATTGTGGCTTTCGCTTCTATATAGTTTAAGGATTAAATTTCATTGATATATTTGGTGATGTGAAACCATTTCTTGGTCAAATCAGTATTTGTGTGCAAAAGTAGACAAACAATTCAGATTGGATTTAAAAGTAAAATTTATATAATGTTGCATTTTTTTGTTTTGTTTTATTTATTTATTGGCTACAATCCATGTTGTTGTAATTATTTTTTAAATGGAAAGGATTTAGGATCTCTTTTCCCTAGAGTTTCTAAAATTCCACAGGTGAATGATTTCTCTTCTTTCATTTACTTCTGAAATATTTTGACAAGTAATCGAATTTTGTCATGTTTTTCGAGTTGTATATGAATATGCCCAAATTTAGAAAAAATAATGAGCTTGTTGCAAGTTGCTCATTAAGAAGCAGTGACAACTTTGCTGCAATTTAAATAAAAAAAATATATTTATTTAAAAATTGTTTTAATTGTTTTTTTTAATCTTTTGTTAATTAAAATTTTTCATTCTTTCCCATAAACAATGTGTCAACTTGGTACTTTTAAAGATAAAACTATTTTAATAAATATTGATAAAGGTCAAAATGAGAAAAAAAATCTGACCTTTATATCATTTCATTTGATTAATAATTGAAATTTTTATTAAATTATTAAAGTAAGAGAAAGAAGGCAGAATAGAAAAATCTGAGGAAGATCCAGTCTCACAAGCAAACTATTAAAAAAGTCTCTTGTGGTAATGCATATGGATGAAGTAAGTTGTCTTGGTGATTTTTTTAATTTTAAATGAGTATTTTATAAATGTTTTAAATTGTTGATTTTTAGAATTTTTTTTCTGCATATATATCTGCTTAAAGTATGTATTTTTTTTTTTTTTAACCATATTAAATAACAGTGCAAAATTCTTAAGTATGTGCAATTTGAGCTAAATGTTTTATTTTTCATATTATACAGTGTTGTTTTCACATGAATTTATTCATACTTTATCTATTTTGATACAAAAATATCAAATTATTTTTAAAATCACAATTCTTATAAATTTTTTATTTTATTCCATAAAAATGCTGTTTACTATTAGAAAAATAAAATGTTTCAGAAATTTAACAATATTGCTATATACCTATATTAGTTTAATTTTATTTCAAATTGAAATGTGTATAATTCTACTTCTAATTTTTATCATGTAATTTTCAATTAATTATTTGTTGCTAGCTATTTTTCAGATCTTTTAAGGAAAAATAAAATGTTGAGAAAAATAACTACTAACTTTCCTGTTAATAAATGTAACTGTTTAGTCAATATATTGCACTTCTCAAAATTAATGTTAAAACCTTATTTTGTAACATTGAGAGCAATTGAATACATATTCCTAATTATGTTCTAGTTGAAACCAGTAACATTTGATATTTTGTTTTGACACAAACTCTAAAATGTTTAATTTGATTTCAATGTAATTAGTTTTGAATTCATAATTTTGAATGAATTAAGTAGAGTTAAGGAAAGTTCAAACTTGCCTTTAAATTTTTAAATTTATTCATTTAATCAGATAAGTTTATTCTTAAAGTCTATATTATTATCAATTAAAATAAAAATTCTAGATATGAGTTTCAAAACTGCTGTTTTGCATAGAAAACAATGCAACACATTTTTTTTTGGAAAGCAAATTATTCCAAAAGTAATTGTATTATCAACTATTGTAGGATTGTTGTGTATAAATTGATCTGTATTTTTTTACTTCAGATTAATTTATGCTGCCATACAAAGTACCATTGCTAATCTTCATTGTTTATCAGCCCATATTGACTGGAAGAAACATATTTTCTTATTTTTCAGCTTGTTGCTGAAATAATTTTCATTAGTTCCTAATTTATAATTATTAACAAATAAGAGTCATTGTCTTTTAAATTAAAATCATTACAAGATGTTTAGATTTTCTATATATAATTTAATGAGCCTTATACATTTTGTTAAAACTTCTTATATTTTCAGTTTTTAATGCTGAAAGGGAAATATTTTCCATTATTTAAGAGAAATGATTTTCTTGCTGAAAATTGAAACATGAATTGCTGATGTTGAGGAAAGTTAACTATATCAATCAGTTATTGAATCCTTATTCAACATATTTGAAAGAAATCATAAACTTGACAATTATTAAAATATTTTAAGTTTTCAATGCCAAAAATTATAATGTTATTAATTGTGTGTGTGTGTGTGGTAACATTGAGGAAAGATAATTATACATTGAATAGCTACTGAATCCATTTTTTAACATAGAATGTTATTTATATGAAATTATTCTTTTAAGTGTTTGTTTTATGCTTTGTCTATTATGTATATTCTGTATTCATGTTTGTATTTTGATATAATTCAATAAAATGTTATATAAGTTGATGTTTTTTGCTTAAATGTATTTAATTTCACATTCAGTGCGAACATATTTCACTTAAACTGTTGTATTTTATACTGTAATTGCAGCATTAATTAATATTTATGCTATGGTATGTTATTTTAAAAATTTATTTCTTTTAAATTCCATAAAAAATTTTTATGATGGTAATATGAAAAATAGTTAATATTTTGTTTATAGGATAGTTATAATAAAAATAATGCACCATGATATATTTTGTATTTCATTATTAAATTATAAATTGTTTTATTAAATTATTTAATCTAATATGCTCTTCTCTATTAGATTTTTGATACTGTGGGAAGAACAATGTCATCGACAAGTGCTTTATAAAATATGTGTACATCTAGTGAGGACTGACTTCCATTGCAGAAAACTTTTTTTAAAAATTGCATCATATTTCTATTTTACTTACGAGATAGTAAACTCGCAAGCACCTACTTTGACGTGCAAGCGTGTGTGAGAAACAGAAGGGGACAGCTTATTTTCTCTCGTTCAACAATAACTGAAATTGCATGAAAGAGAGAGAAGTTTTATTTCAAAATGTGGTCCTAACCTAAACCACCATATAGCCCACGAGGGTTACTCTGAAATTTTTGAGATACACGCAGATGAGAATTTACAAAATAAAAATAACGGTTTGATTTTAAAATACAAAGTATTTTAACACAGAAAACTGTTTTTTACTGACTTACTTCAACTTGTTTAGTGTAAAATAAATTTTAAACATAAGAGAAAATGAAGCTGATGCGAAAACATTTTTGCGCTATGATTTTAAAGCAGGATTAAATTAAGAAGAATGCGTTCAAAGGTTGCAATTAGCATTTGGTGATGAATCTCCAGCTCGTGCTACTGTATTCAGATGGTTTAGAAGAGGTCGCAATTTTCTTCAGGATGAAGAACACACAGAAAGGCCACCGTCTGCAGTAATTCCGGATAATGTGCCTGCCACATGAAAAATGTTAATGGATGATAATCGCTGTACTTATCAAATGATATGGAAGGAACTTAACTTTCGATCCACAGTCATACAAAAAATCATTCATGAAGAATTACATATGAAAAAAGTAATTTGCCATTGGATTCCCTATAATCTAACTGAGCACCAAAAAGAAGAGCGTGTCAGAATCAGTAAAGAAACACTTAAATTACTAAATGATGGTGGTCACTGTATCATTTCTAAAACTGTAACAGGTGATGAAACGTACATACCGTTTTTTGACGTTCCAACATGTCAAGAAAGCAAAGTATGGGTCTTTGAAGATGATCCCACGCCGACAATGGTGTAAAAACAACGAGCACTGAAAAAAAGTGATGCATGCTGTTTTCTTCAGAAGTACAGGATTGGTCGAAACCATCAAGTTAGAAGGACAGAAGACAGTAACAGCAAACTGGTATACCGTTAAATGTCTTCCAGAAATTCTACAAGAACTGAATGTTAGGAGACTAATGCTTCACAATGACAATGCATCCCCACTTACAGCTGGATTAACAGTTGAGTTTCTTAAAGAAAAGCAAATTAAAGTGATCAAACATCCATCGTATTAACCTGATCTAGCTATGTGCGACTTTTGTTTATTCTTTAATCTAAAAAAGAACTTGTATGGACGTCATTTTCATTCAGAAGAAGATTGATGTGGCTATAAATGCATTTTTTTCCTCTATTCCAAGAAATGAATGGCTTGAGGCATTTAATCTGTGGAAAATTCAAAAGTACATTGATGCTGGAGGAGACTACTTTGAACACACCTAAAATTTTGTAAGAATAACTTTAAAAACCTTGTTGTATCTCAAAAATTTCCGAGCGACCCTCTGATAGCACAAATGATGTTTGTGGTTATTTGACACCTTTCTTTCCTATCTTTTTTTTTTTTTAACCCATTACTTTTTTTCAAACAAACATTTTATTACATTAAATATTTGGTGAATTTGATCAGGCCACTTTAATTTTCAGTTGTAATTAATTTAATAATTTCTAAATTATGATAATTAGTACCTATTAATGAGATGTATTGAAATATTTTTTGTTCTAGCTGGTTGATTTTTTCATCGTTCATTAACTAATTAAAAATATAAGAATTACAAGAATTGAGAATTAAGCATTTAAATTTGAAAATTATTGAAATTTGACCTATAATTTATTAATCACCAATTTTATTAAATTGTTTTACTGACAAAAAAATTTAGGGAAAATATTGCATTATATATCTTATGTAGCTATTTCAGAGATTTAAAAACCAATTTAACTGTTGAGACTATTTATTTTGTAGATGCTTTTCCTTAAAAAAATGTTATAAGCTGTTTAAAACTGCAATTTTCTATTTAGTTTTTATCATTGACTGAAACAGTTGCTCTACACATCAGATCTTGCTGCAAGTTATAGAACAAGTTTGGGTCAACGAGCACCTTTTTGAAGGACTAGTTATGGTTCTCGATAAATGCACCCGAGTTCCCTGTTCATTTTTGTTCTATTATATTTTAAAAAATTAATTTTTTTTGTTTGTGTTTCGAAATATCTTTTAAATTACTGGCAAGACAATGGAAGTGAAGGACAAGAGACTGACCGTCCAAGTTAAGAGTGATATGACTCCTCGAAAACTGCGCGAACGAACCTAAACATTGGCGTAATCGACCGATTTTGAATTTGTAAACTTTCATTGCAAAGGGCTTCTGATATTGTGCTCTGGGGGAAACCATTAGTATCAAGTCTTACTACGGATATTCATAATCTAGAATTTCTGGTAAATTAATTGTAGTTTGTTTCGTACTATGTAACACGTGTTATTATTTTAATAACACAAAACTTGTATTTTGTAGATTTCCTTATTTATTTCCTATTCTTTTCAAAAAACTACAGAACGAAAATAGAAATTCTACTAATGAGTGGGAGAAGAATTTCTTTATTGACAATACCGGAAAAGTATTATGTTATTTGTAATTCTACGGTCAAAAATTATAAATCTAGCAATTTACATTGACTTGAGACCAATCACCCTCAGTTTTGTAATCAGTATTCACCTAATTCCAAATTAAGATCGGATAAACTTGCTTCTTTAAAAATCAGACTAAAATCAACAGTCAGTTTTGATGACCTATAGCAATCAAGCTAATAATGTGACCAAAACCAGTTTTGTTCATTCTATTCAGCTTAGCCCTTGACGAATCGACGGATATTTTAGTTCTTCCGCAATTGGCAATTTTCATACGTTCTGTTTTACCTGACATCGTTGTTACAGAAGAATTATTTTTAATAGCACTTCAAGAGTCAACCCGCGGTGTCAATATTAAAGATGCATTTTTAGATTACATAATGAAAATTTTTGATGAGCCTCTTAATAAAACTAGTATAAGCACCGTAACAATTGGAGTTCCGGCAATGCTTGTTAAAAAAAAATCGGTCTTAGCCTCTTAAGAAATCACTCTCAAATTCCACAATTCATACCGATTCAGTGCATAATTAACGAAGAACGTATCATTACAAAATATTTAAAATATCCTGATTTTATAGAAACAG